>BROE01000008.1:9087692-9499340 GCA_036571765.1 Plecoglossus altivelis | reverse complement strand
TTTTGGCTGTCACCATCAGTGTTTGATTTTGATCAATGGAGATTAAGGTATGTGGATTAAGGTGGAGGAAGTGAGTGAGTAGGAGGTAGCTACTGCTTCTCTGCACTTGCTGGTTACCATCCAAGCTGGTTATGTTGTTTAAACTCAGTCCTCCGTACAGATATTTCCCCCCCATCCCCTGTGTGCCCAAGAACGGTTAGCTTTTCTGGTGGCGTAACTGGTAAAAGCAGCGATGAGATGATGAGTTGTCCGTTGCACAAGCAGACTACAGGCTGTTGTTCAGCCTGCAGTCTCCTTCCTCTGTCCCCTCCTCAGCCTGTAGTCTCCCCCTCCTTCCTCTGCCCCCTTAGACACCACCTCTTCTCTGGTCCTCAGTGTTAAACTCAGTGCTTTAACATCTCCATGCTGGAGCAGACTCTCCCCCTCTGGCAGAGTCTCTGCTGCTCTGCCTCAGTGTTCTCCAGGGCTGGGCTCTCAGCCTGTGGAGCCTGCTTGCTCGCTGCTTGACCTCAGGACAGGCTACACCCATTTCCGGTCCCCCCCTCCGCTCCCCCCCCTTTTCTTCCCCCCCTTGGCCCGCACCAGAGAGCCAGCCTGGGTCTTTTGTGCCAGCATGGCTGTAATTTCTTGGGGCCAGAGAGCGGGCTGCTCTGGTTAGCGGTGCCCAATTCCTCTCCTCAGACACTTACGTCTCTCCTCCCTCATAAACAGTTTGTGTCGGCCTCCCCCGCTTGGAGATCTTCCTGTCCAAATATCGACCGTAAGTGGCGGGAAGAGTGTTGGCCTCCATGTTTGACATCACTGCACTGGCTGTTTAGGGAAGGTTACAGCACATTGTCCATCATGACATGAACATCAGGATAGGTGTTGATCTAATGTGCAGCAGGTTGTGGGCTGAGGTTGTGTTAAGATGCTGTGAGAACACTTGGAGCTCCTTACGCTCACAAATGAAAAGAAACCACTGGAAGACACCACCATATTGCAAACTCTCAACACTGTGGCATTTTCACACTCAAAACGAACGAAATGGTAATCAACTAAAGGCATGAACTCAATGCAACACTCCTTGCTTGCAGGAATCTAATGTAGACAGCTTTGAGCCACAATTCTGTTCCACACTTTGATTCCTTGTCTAATTTGTGTTGACGCAATTGAGGCCATAAAAGTTTCATTCGCTGTGTACCCTTTTCCGCATGTTAGACTGTTAGAATGTGGGTTGCTACAGCAATTAAATAATTTTACGGGACAAAGTCCCTGTGTTCAGGGAAATTAAAGGTAAAATGTGTACCATTTGATCTGGGACAGTCTCTTCCTCAATTCAATCCTCCTCCAACGTTTACACACACAAGCGGCTCATAATTGGTTCCACATTTCCAGGCGACATCCTGGATATGGACTCAAATGCTGTGGGGCCTTACATTATCGTTGGTAAAGTGCCATGTTGTTGGGTTTAGGTGAAGCTTATGGCATCGTTTATATCTTTGGCTGTTGCTCTTGGCAGTCAGCACTGTAGAGACAAATCGGTGGACTCAAGACGGCTTTAAGCTCACTCATCCAAGACCTCCTTCATGCCCTGTTCTCACCATGAGGTGTGTGTGTGTGACTGCGTGCTGAATTTACTCAGCTGGAGGTTTTTGAAAGGCATGTTTGGCTTGATTTTGTGCTTTAAACCTCACGCTCAAGTGCTTTCAGACATGTCCCATATGGATTTTAGCCAACAGGCTTCTGGTTGTCTGACCCTTTGTCTGATAGAGCACATGTTTCTGTTGGGTCCCAGTGGTGCCTGCATTAATATCTATGTCACAGGAAGTGGACTATACAGTAGCTGACAGTAGCTATACAGTCTCTGTGTCTCTGTCTTTCTCTCTCTCTCTCTCTCTCTCTCTGTCTTTCTCTCTCTTTCTCTCTCTCTGTTAGAGAGAGAAGTCACAGTGTTTTTAAGATTTCTCTCTCTCTCTCTCTCTCTCTCTCTCTCTCTCTCGAGACACGCTAAATTACTGTCAAACAAGCCATGTACAGCATGGCCATGATAATAACTCCCTGTTCCAAAGAAGGGCTTCTCAGCTTGTCTTATCAATTTCACTAGAAATTACTCAAACCTCTCAGTGAATGGGTGTGTCTTTTCTCGTGTTGATTCTTTGTGATTTTTCTTGTAATTACATTCTGAAACCGAATTTAGCGCTCATTCTTATCTGGTCAAATACATTGCATGTAGACACTAGTGTAATTCGTGTTGATGCAGTGTTTTTGTTAGGTTTGTGTTCAGTTGGTTTAGCATCTGTAGAATATTCAGCAGATGTTCATATAATTCCATGAAAATATTCATCTAATCCAGTTGTGACAGGAAGAGCTTTTTACCAATCATAACACACACACACACACACACACACATACAAAAACACACACACAGAGGATTTTACCCCACACAGGGTAATACGGAAGTTCTAATCCCCCTAGTTGCAAACCTCACAACTTCAAATAATTTCCACTCAATACAGCATCAAACCAACATTTGAGAGAGTTCAAATCTTAAAAACACTGTGAACTCGGAAAAGAATCATGCGAGAATATCAGCCCTCAACATTCCTGACCTCTCTATAACAAGACACTTCAGAGGATGTTTGAGTTTGACCCAACGCCTTGATCAATGTTCCAATATAAGTGGTTTGCCGCCCACATATCAGTTAATCCAGTCCGGCGACTTCCTGTTTTCCAGTTACAAAGAAAACACCCCAAAATGGTCAGTCAGAGCTCACGCATTGTGCTGATGCTAACCAACATGTCTCTTTTCCAAGTTCCTCTGAAAGTTGGGCCCTCTTTCTTTTGTCTACGTACAAATCCTGGGTCTGACATGACCGGATCGGTGACAGATGTGTAGAGCGGCTTTCACACGTGGTCATGTTGGATCCTTTTAAGGAAGGACAGACAGACGGAGGGAGGATACAGTTGTTTGGGTGAACTGTAAAAGGGTCTCGCTGCCATAGGGCAGGTCTGCTGGGAAGCATTAGTGAGCATGTCAGAGAGAGGGGGCTGGTGGGGGCAGAGAAATCGAGAGGAGTCGCTAATCGTTCGCTAATGGAGGGTGTCGCATGACACTCACTGGCATATGGTCAGAGCCACAGAGGATTGGACAGCAAGACAAGAGAGGTTTAAAAAAAATGAACCAAAAAACTGACAGCTGTGAGTCACAGGATTGATAACCCAAAACTAGGCTTTGATTTTGCTTTATGCATATAAAGAGTGTCTATAAAAATGTGTTAGGATGTAGAAATATTTAGGCAGTTAGGGTATTGTTGATTTCTATAAATGATGTAATCGATCAAATTCTGCATATCTGAAATTGTATATCCACAAATTCCCAATGCCTATTACTCTTTGAAAGAAAAGAATAAATGTGCTCTGGGAGAATATCAAATATGCTGCATTACATTACCCTTTATCTTTGTCCTGCACAGATATCGGAGAACTTCTACTGTGACCTTAATTCAGACCAGTTCAAAGGTTTCCTGAAACCCCACACACCAAGCGTGGACATATCCAGCCAAGCCAGAGCTGCCATCTTCTCTATCACCTACCCCTCCCCAGATATCTACCTAGTCATCAAGGTGAGACTCCCCGTCTGGTATTTTTCAGCTCGCCTTTGGAAATGCTCAGACAAATACTTATATCTATACTATAGTACATTTTTGTTGGGTGTTCTGTGTGTTGTATAGCCTTGCCGTGACATCTACCCTGCCCTGCAATGAACGGATGTGTGTTTGTGGTGACAGTCTGATGGGTCATGTCTAATGACGGGTGTGTGTATGTGTGTTCCAGATAGAGAAGGTTCTGCAGCAGGGTGAGATCAGTGAGTGTGCTGAACCCTACATGGTGATGAAGGAGAGTGACACACCCAAGGTAGCATGTTCCACTGTCTCTCTCTGTCTCTCTGTCTCTCTGTCTCTCTGTCACGCTCACTCGCTCACTCAATCCCAGTTCCCAGCTCAATCCCAAAGAACTTCAGTGCCCAGTCTGACCCTGTGTTGTTCTGTGTATCTAACAACACAAGACTTGAACTTGACCTCGGTCCTGTCCTTCCGAGCAGAATAAGGACAAGCTGGAGAAGCTGCGCAGCCAATCGGAGACCTTCTGCCAGAAATTGGGGCGCTACCGCATGCCGTTTGCCTGGGCCACGGTCAACATCATGAACGTTATCAGCACTGCCACACTTGACCGGGACACCACTGATTCAGACAGCCTCAATGGTGTGTGTGTGTTTGTGTGCCAGTGTCTTTCTGCTCAGGTGTGTGTGTGTGTGTGGTAGACCTAGGATGAGTTTCTGTGGCTGGTTAAAACCTAAGTAGTCCAAAGCGCCTACTCCTCTCCTCTCTCCTCGCCTCCCTTCTCCCCTCCTCTCTCTTCTCTCCCCTCCCCTCTCTCTCCTCCAGGTGGGAAGTCCGGCAGCATGGACAGGAAAGCTCAGCTTCCCAGGAGAAATTCGGAACGTTTCAGCACCATGGAGGAGCAGTGTAACATGTCGTCCTTCAAACCCGCTACCATCACTATTAGCACAATCTGCAAGCAGGTCTGCTTACTCTCTCTCTCTCTCGCTCGCTCGCTCTCACACACACACACACACACACACAGTACACTATATACCCCTACTAAAACTCAAATATGCAGACAGGCAGGCATGAAGGCAGCTTCATGGATAATTTCCAGTTCTGCCAGTCAACATGTGACACCATGTCATTTCCCTCATTCATTTGACATTCTCCAACATTGTCAAGCGTAACAACAGCAGGAGAACATTTAGTTCACCTCTCTTTTTTACATGATTACACTCAATGAACACTTCTAGATTTCTAGTGCATATTGAACCAGCAGGTTTGCTGTTGCCTGAGGCATCGTGCTCTGCATGTGCGTTGCAGGAGGGTGATCGTCTAAGTGACGAGGACCTGTTCAAAGTTCTGGCAGACATCAAGAAACTGTCATCCCTCCAAAGGAGGATCAAGACCATGTCAGGTGAACACCTAACCCACCAGTGATGGCCAGAATGAGACCCGGACCTTGTCAGTTCTTCCACACCATATCTATCAACCACCTATCATCACAACACTTACTTATCATGTCTCTTATCTCAAGTAGCACTAACAAATTCGTCATCATCCCAATCCTGTTTCTTGTGTACTCTGGCTGTGTTGTGCTTCAGCCAGATGCGTAATAATTATGTTTGAAAACACTCTGAATGTACCTACATAGGCACAATCAAGCTGGATTTGACACCGGTCCAGGAAAGCCCCATTGCTTGTCTGTCCTCTGAGCTAATCCCTGTCAAACCATTGGCCGAGAAGAACATTCGGCCAATCAAAGAGGTTCTGGAATTCCCCCCCAACGAGGTGTATGTTCCACACAGTGTGTACAGGTGAGTGCACACTCGCACACACTCTTTGCTCTCTATTGAACCCATGTGACTTACACGCTGACCTATATCTGGAATGGGATACAGGTTTGTTTACTTTCTTTCTTTTCCTCCTCCCCTTAGCCTCTCTGTAGTGAGGGATCACTGCTAGTTGCTTGTGCGGTGTGCCACAAACAAAACAAGCCACCATGCAAACTGTCACGGAATCTTGGCAAGCGGCTTTTCTAAAAGCCACGGTTATTGACTATTTGACAGGGATAAACGCAAGGCCAATCAAATGATTTGAATCGTATCCGTTCCAAAAATGATTATAAAGACATTTGAATGTGAATACGTTTATAATGCATATTACCCCCTCAAGGTGAGCTAAGAGGTGCAAGTCAGACATTAGTAGAGAATGTTGTAGACACAAGGCTGTTGCTCCGGGTGCTAGAAACAGGTTTTCCCGGTGTTTTAATGATCAGTGTCCATGCTCACATCGGGGTCATACGACGTCAAAACCGCTGAATGAGTATGGTTGTAGAGTGAAGCTCCTCACCGATGTTAATTTCTTTTTTCGGCATGTCTTCAAATGTGTAAATCAATGTCTATTGATGGAGATTACACTTTTCAAATGTGATTACAATGTTTAGGAGGAGAATCATTCCAAACAAATTCAGGGCTAGGAATTCAGGGCTAGGAATACAGGCAAGTGTGGGACAATTGTCATCATTACATGTCTGTGTATCCAGCAAGCTGTTTGGCTGGTATGTAAGGTGGAGTGATGAGTGTTAACATGTATCTACATTCCATAATGGGAAAACGGGGTGTATATTTAGCCCGCAGGTGGAGACATGCTTTCAGCTGTCATGTTCATCCTTCAATTGTAGAGGTAGTGCCATCTACTGGTGAATTGTGAAGGTCTCACCTTTTATACTGTTGAGTGGTTTATGTCAGTCAGCCCTCAATAGACTTTCTCTCTCTGTTTTTCCTCTCATTATGTTTGTCTATTTGTCAAATTATTTTTTCTCCTCCTTTCTCCCTCTCTCTCTTCCTAACCACCCCTTACCTATCACCTCCTCTTTCTACTAAATCTCTCTCTCTCTGTCTATCTTTGTCTCTCTCCCTCCCTCTCCCTCTCCAGGAACCTTCTTTATGTCTACCCCCAGAGGCTGAACTTTGTCAACAGGCTGACATCAGCACGGAACATCACCATCAAGATCCAGTTCATGAGTGGAGAAGACCCCAGCTGTGTGCTCCCTGTAAGTGCTGCTTAAACATGCACACACACACCCCAATCTGTATGTCATCATTTATTTGTGATGTTAGGTTTGTTGTGTTGCTGCATAGATCCAAAGGCATTCTAGCTCTTTTCTCCCCTCAGGTCATTTTTGGGAAGTCGAGCGGTCCTGAATTTGTTCGAGAGGTCTACACCCCAGTTACCTACCATAACAAGCAAGTATTTCTCCCCAACCGCTCTGGCTGCATTGACTAGAATACAAATACATTTGATTAGGCCCATCCACACGGAAGTCAACAATAACTGAATTGTAACAATATATTACAGTTAAGCAGTGAAACAGTCTGCTTGAAAAAACATAAGCAAATTTCTGCATTCTCTCTCTCTCTCTCTCTCTCGCTCGCTCTCTCGCTCTCTCTCTCGCTCGCTCNGCGCGCGCGCATACAGTATTAGAACTGTGCGATCAGACTAGTCTGATCGTGTTCTCTGCTGTGTCCTATGTGGGGTCGCAGGTCACCAGACTTCTACGAGGAGGTGAAGATATCCCTGCCTGCTCGTCTGACCGACAGACACCACCTGCTCTTCACCTTCTACCACATCAGCTGCCAGCAGAAGCAGAGTCAGGCCGGCAACTGTGAAAACCTCATTGGCTACTCGGTGAGTCCTCTGGCACCGCTCTGTTTGCGTGGTCCATTGGGGTTTCGTACCCTTGATACCGTCTTAACCAGTTCACATGTGCTAACGTCGAAATCACTGGGGATTGGAGGCAGCTAGTTATGAGAGTGGAGAGAATAGCGCCATCATGGTCTTGTCAGGCCCTGTATGACCCAGTGTGTTTGTTACCCCTCCAGTGGTTGCCTATCCTGTGCAACGACAGACTTCAGACCGGGCAGTACTGCCTGCCCATAGCTCTGGACCGCCTACCTGTCAATTACTCTCTACACTCACCTGAGGTAGCACGCACACACGCACAGCAACAGATTGCTTCTGTTTAAACTGACCATGCCGACTGTGCCTACTGTTCGTATCCTCTGCCCATGCTCACATCGCGTCATGCTAACAGTGTGAGTGCGTTCTGGGTCTGTGTGTGTGTGTGTGTGTGTGTGTGTGTGTGATGCGTGTCTGCATGTGCAGAAAATCCCCCAGCAAGTTCCCCCAGTGAAGTGGATGGAGGGACATAAGGGTGTGTACAACCTGGAGGTACAGGCTGTGTCCTCTGTCCACACCCAGGTGAGCCGGCCTACACACACACACACACACAAACACAAACACAGACATGCAGAACTCTGACCCCCCCCCCCCCCCCCCCCCTGGTCTTGTCAGGCCCTGTATGACCCAGTGTGTTTGTTACCCCTCCAGTGGTTGCCTATCCTGTGCAACGACAGACTTCAGACCGGGCAGTACTGCCTGCCCATAGCTCTGGACCGCCTACCTGTCAATTACTCTCTACACTCACCTGAGGTAGCACGCACACACGCACAGCAACAGATTGCTTCTGTTTAAACTGACCATGCCGACTGTGCCTACTGTTCGTATCCTCTGCCCATGCTCACATCGCGTCATGCTAACAGTGTGAGTGCGTTCTGGGTCTGTGTGTGTGTGTGTGTGTGTGTGTGTGTGTGTGTGTGTGTGTGTGTGTGATGCGTGTCTGCATGTGCAGAAAATCCCCCAGCAAGTTCCCCCAGTGAAGTGGATGGAGGGACATAAGGGTGTGTACAACCTGGAGGTACAGGCTGTGTCCTCTGTCCACACCCAGGGTTGAGCCGGCCACACACACACCACCACACACAAACACAAACACAGGACATGCAAGCAGAACTCGGACCCCCCCCCCCCCCCCTCCACCTTTTGGGTTTGAATCCCAGGACAGCCACCTGGAACGCTTCTTCACCCTCTGCCAGGCCCTTGGGGGCGGAGCCTCCTTCCCCCTGCGTGTGCGGGACGAGAAGATCCCAGAGAACAAGCTGGAACAGGAGCTGAAGCTGAGCATGGTGTCGCTGTCCTCCTCCAGGCTGGAGCCCCTGGTGCTCTACCTCCACCTGGTGCTGGACAAGCTGTTCACCCTCATCATGCAGCCTATGCTCATTGCTGGACAGACGGGTAGGGGGGCAGGGGAGGCTGGGAGGCTGGGAGGCAGGCATATGGCACACATGGAGCCAGAAGACCAGACGGAGGAGGCACATGGAGACAGACACAGATAGAGACAGACACACAGACAGAGAATGGGGTTCAAATGACCGTCGTTGAGTGGAGTGAGAGGAGGTTTATTCAGGCAGGGAGTGTAAAAAGCTGCAGAAAGTTATACTTTTTTGTAAAGTTACTTTATACCCTCAAAGGGGTAGAAATCTGGGGTCCATGCAAGGATTAACAACTTGTTTGGACAGAGCTCATAGTACTAATAATAGTTTTTTGTGTGTGTGTGTGTCACAGCCAACCTGGCCCAGATAGCATTCGAATCTGTGGTCTCAATCGTCAACAGTCTCCACAACAGCCAGGAGCTAGCCAGAGACCAACAGGGCAGGAACTGTCTCCTAGCAACCTACTTGTACTGGGTGTTCCGTCTCCCCAACGCTCCCAAGGAGGGCTACAGCACAGGTACAGCACAGGCTGCCCACTGCTTGTGACGGGGCTGCACACAACACTGCAGAGACCTTGGCATTGAGTTTCAGTATGAAAAGAACATAGACGCAAAACCAATAAATATTCACACATTTGTGTGTGTATCGTGTGTGTGTAGGCGTGGCAGGGGTCCCGCCGCCCACCGAGGGCCGCTACAGCACCATGGGCCGGGCGTCTGCCACCACAGTGGGGACCATGCTGCTGCAGTCCAGGCTCCGCAGCAGCAGCAACCCAGACATCCCCACCCCTCAACCTGCTGACGACACCGAGGTGAAGGACATCCTCTCAGCCAAGGTACACACACTCTCACACACATAGATACAGCCACACTCACACACACATAGATACAGCCACACTCACACACACAGATAGATGCAGCCACACTCACACACACAGATAGATGCAGCCACACTCACACACACACATAGATACAGCCACACTCTCACACACATAGATACAGCCACACTCACACACACAGATAGATACAGCCACACTCACACACACAGATAGATACAGCCACACTCACACACACAGATAGATGCAGCCACACTCACACACACAGATAGATATAGCCACACTCACACACACAGATAGATACAGCCACACTCTCACACACAGATACAGCCACACTCTCACACACAGATACAGCCACACTCACACACACATATACAGCCACACTCACACACACACATACAGCCACACTCACACACACAGATACAGCCACACTCACACACACAGATACAGCCACACTCACACACACAGATAGATACAGCCACACTCACACACACAGCTACAGCCACACTCACACACAGATAGATACAGCCACACTCACACACACAGATACAGCCACACTCACACACACAGATACAGCCACACTCTCACACAGACAGATACAGCCACACTCACACACACAGATGCAGCCACATTCACACACACAGATACAGACACACACTCACACACAGATACACAGTCACACACACAGATACAGATACACACTCACTCACTCACTCACGCACGCACACATAGGAACAAGCCTGCAGACAGAGACGCATGTATGTGAACGCTCACTTATCCAGATACACACACACACAAACAGACACACACACAATCTTACTTCAGAGACCAAACAGTGTGTTTCATCCCTTCTCCTCAGGGCCATAACCACCCGGGCAGTCGCATGTCCACCTACATGGATGTGACAAGCCACCCTCAGAGCTCCACAGGGGGAACCAGACCCTCCAACAGGAAGGTAACGCCACCCGACACCCCTTCTAGAACCTTCTCTAAACCATACTTCAGTTCCTTTCCTGTTCAACTGTTGAGGTTGAGCAGTAAATTCTGTTTTCAGCGTAGCACAGAAAAACAGCGACAGTCCACACATAATGTAGCATCTGTACAATCGATAAAAAGATGGATTGGGTCATGATAATGACCTTCTGCGCAGGTTTAGTATTCGTTGTTGCCTTGAGACAGTTCTATGTACCTCCACAGGGTGGTAGTACGATACTGAGCTGGGCTAGTCTGACCTACTGTTGAGCTTGTGTCCCCGTGGCAGAGGTGAATCAGTGTGCACGTGTATGTGTGTGTGTGTGTTTGCAGCAGTTCCACGAGGAGCTGGCGCTGCAGATGGTGGTGAGCACCGGCGTGTGTCGAGAGAACGCCTACAAGTACGCCTGGTTCTTCTTTGAGCTTCTGGTCAGTACATAACGTGCCTTGTCATGATGTTTTGTTTTGTGTGGCGAAAAGCCGTCTTCGAGTTTGTGCATGTGTGCGCGTGTTCTGAGTAGCTTGGTTGTTTCGCCATTGTTTTGCACCCTCCCATATACATTTCTGGTTTAGATGCCAACTGCATTTTGTTGTCCTGCACTTGTACAGTACTTTTTCAGTGACGATGAAGTCGAATCAAATCAAGCCTTAACATGTGTTCCAGGTTAAGAGCATGGCCCAGCACGCGTCCCAGCTCGAGAAACGCGACATCCCACGCCGAAGTCGCTTCTCAGACCGCTTCAAGGACGACATCGCCACCATCGTCTCCGTGGTGACCGCCGAGATCGGCACCATACTGATCAAGCAGCAAAAGGTACCTTCCGTCCAGCCAGCTGGGCTGTCCGCTGTCTCTTAGCGCTCAACTCAGTTGCTCATGTCTGCTGGGGGAGGTTGAAAGTGTTGATGTCGCTCTCAACAGGAGCTGGAGCAGGCTGAGAAGGTCAATGTCAGTCTGGCGTTCTTTCTCTACGACCTGCTATCTCTCATGGATCGAGGCTTTGTGTTCCAGTTGGTCAGGAACTACTGTAACCAGGTACTATAGCCCCTGCTGCAGTCAGACACTGTATACTGGGTCTGGCTTATAGCCACCAGACCCAGTGCAGCCTGTTGATTGGCCTGGAGCTTGTTATGTCAGGATCCCACGTGATTGACTTCAACATTGACCCTTGTATTGAATGCCATCCAGATGTCGGCCAAGAGCGTTTCCATGCCAACCCTGATCAGCATGCGGCTGGAGTTCCTGCGTATCCTGTGTAGCCACGAGCACTACCTCAGCCTCAACCTGTTCTTCAGTAGCCCTGCATCCGCGCCCGCCTCCCCGTGTCCGTCCATATCCTCACAGGTCAGCTCCTCCAACAACCGGCGGCCGATTGGTCTGCTCCTCCTCCCGACTGTTAATGTCCAATTAGCATGCTGGAAATGACAACACAACCTTTCTCTCTCTCTTTGTCTCTGTCTGTGTGTGTGTCTCTCGCTCTCTCCATCTCTCTCCTTCTCAGACCTCCAGTTCATGCAGCTTCCAGGAGCAGAGGATCCTGGGAATGTTTGAGCTGTCTCAGGACTTTAAGCAGCAGCACTACCTAACTGGTCTACTGCTGACCGAGCTCAATGCCGCCCTGGACATGGAGTCAGAGGGGTCAGTACACATACGCACACACGCACGCACACTTAATGGAACGAGATTACATCATGAGTCGGCACTCTTTTTTGCTTCACACATACATGCACACACCACATGCACATTACACACATTGCATTCACACACACACACCTGTGGAGGCACACCCACAGGCAGATTCAGCTGTAAATATCCTTGAGGTGTTGCGCATAGGGGTAAGGTTCAGAAGAAGGCCATCAACGCCACCTGCAGCCTGTTGTGTGCCCACGACCTGGACCCGCGCTGCGCCTTACCAGAGGTCAAGGCCAAAGTAGCCGCTCTCTACCTCCCCCTGGTGGGCATCATCATCGAGTCCATCAACTACCTGGACTTCACCGGTATGCCACCGCACATGCATAGACATCATATACGAATGTATCTACAGACACACAGCTGGGCTGCGACATCCTAGTTTTGACCCTTGCGACCCCTCCGTAGTGTCTGATTCCCGCGGCGGAAAGGGCAAGTCGGACGACGACCTTGAAAATGTCACGCCCATCAATCAGTCTGTTGCCATGGCGATCGCCGGGAACCCCTTTAACACCTTGGCGAGGAATGCTCTCGTTTCCATGGCGTCAGTGGTGAGAGAATCAGAGGTTATGATCAGAGGGTTATGGTCATGTAGGTCTGTGGGTTGTGTCAAACTAGGGCCGTTTGGTTTCCATCCATACACTGTGTGTGTGTGTGTGCGCGTGCGCGTGCGTCTGAGTGCACCGCCGTACAGCAGGTTAGCTGCTGTGAGGTAGATTCATTTGATGTCAGAAACACACACAAACACAATTTATCCTGATCACCCCCCCACCCCAGCACTTATACACACATACACAGACACACACACACACACACACACACAGCTGAAGAGATGGTTTACGGCAAGACATCATGAGTCATGAGTCAGCTGGGCTCTCCTGAACACATGCATCCATCAATCGTAGCTACGGCAACAAAATGTTTTCTGAAAAACTGTCTCTCTCCTGCTCTCTCTCTTCTCTCTCCTGCTCTCTCTCTTCTCTCTCCTGCTTTCTCTTCTCTCTTTACTGCTCTCTCTCCTGCTCTCTCTCTCTTCTCTTTTTCCTGCTCTCTCTCTCTTCTCTCTTTCCTGCTCTCTCTCCTGCTCTCTCTCTCTGCCATCCCCAGTTTTCTCCTGAACATCTCGATAAAAGGGTTTCCCTGTATATGCCACGTTGTTCCGTGTCCAGAGCAGTTCTGTTGTCGCTCCCAGTCAAGAGCTGTCGTGCTTCTGACACCTCCAGCAGTAGGAGGTTTTAATGGAGGTGTTGCATCTCACAGCTGCTGGGACTGTACTGAAGATCTCCCCCTGTAGCCTCATAACTTGAGACTACTTGAGACTTAATAGACCATGTAAACAACTGTCTATGTGTGTGTTTGCATTCAGTATTAACCCCACCTGCACCTCTCCTCTTTCCTCTCCTCTTTCCACTCCCCTTCTCCTCCCCTCCCCTTCTCCTGCTAGTCTCACAAGTCTGTGGCCAGCCTGTCAGCAGACACCAGCAGGCACCTGCTGGTGTGTTTCTTGTGGGTGATGAAGAATGCAGAGAGCTGCCTGGTCCAGCGCTGGGCCCTGGACATGCCACCCTCCCAGCTCAACAGGCTGCTGGAGCTGCTCATCATCTGCGTGTCCTGCTTCGAGTACAGAGTGAGGGAGGGAAGCAGGGAGGCAGGCACCAATTCATATACCCTCAGGGAGGGTATATGAATGAACATGGAAGGGAGCTTGAATAACTATATATCTCCCCAGGGGAAGCAGAGCAGCGACAAGGTGAGCACCCAGGCTCTGCAGAAGTCCCAACAGGCCAAGCTGCAGCTGGAGAACTCCCTCCTCAGGGGGATCGGCGCCCGGGGGGAGATGATGAGGAGGGTTGGAGGTCAGTTCTCTCTCTCTGTCTCTGTCTGTCTCTCTCTCTCTTTGTCTACTTCTCTGTCTGTCTCTGTCTGTCCTCATCTTTCTTCTTTTCGCTCTCACCCTCTTGCTATCGTTCTCCTCTCTTCCCCCTCTGTCGTTCTCACTCTCTCCTTAGGTGGGTAGCGAATGTCTGTTCTGTAACCAGGATGAGACTGGTAGTCATGTTTTTAAGCCAGTGGTCCAGGTTACACAGTCTGTCTCAGGTGTTGCAGGCATGGGGTGCGAGGCTTGGGTGGGAGTTTTCAGTGCTGCCGTTCATAGGGGGAGAAGAGATCATGCCACACGATGCTAGATTGTGTGTTCGTGCACGCAGCGGCCCACTCGCCTCCACTGTTTAGTCAGGCAGGTGAAGTTGGCAATGTGGAAGACAAGGATGAGTAGGTTCTTGGGAGAAGGGTCATTTGATGCAGGCAATGATGTTGGGGTTGGTTGTGGCAAGGCTACATGTTCTCATGTTTTAAGCTAGTGGGACAGGTGGAAGAGTGTGTTGACGTGAGGGTTGGCTTGTGCACAGAGGATGAGGAGAGGGTTAGGTCTGAAGTTGTAACCAGGGATGTTGAGTCAAATTTTTTTTACATTAGTCTGCAAATTAAAAGTGTCCAGTTAACATGGTTTGGTTTTAAATGTAAGAGAAAATGGCTGTTGTGGTTTGACTGCCCAAAAAAGATATCTTGAAAGTAGAATATCTTTATCACTGTACTCTATCATTATCTCTGTCTCGTTCCCTCGCTTCGTTTGTTGTTCCTCATCGCAAACTTTATTTGAAGCTGCTATTTGATTGGATGACTGCCCAATTCGACCCCTGTACAGGAAGTGACAGGACGATGGGTCAGAGGGAAAACCTGCGCTGGAGGAAAGATCAGACCCAGTGGAGGCAGACCAATGACAAGCATGACAAGTGAGTCACGCACACACACACACACACACAAAGACACACACGATCAAACGTAAAAGGGAAGTCAGGAAATGTTGTGAACTTCCCTGCCATTTTGGCTCGAGTTACAAAGGATTCAACCCAAAATATCCCGCCCTACCTTCAAAGACACTCCTAAAAAACACATTAACTGCTTACGTTCTGGCAGTTCGACAGATAAATAGCCTGTCCAATCATAGAATTTACGATTGAACCTGTTGATCTACTGGTTGCTATTAAGATGTGAAATGTATTTCAGCGACTATGACAAAAAGTACTTTTCCAAAACACATTGCGCAATGACATCTCTAACCTGCCTTCTACACCTCTGAACTCCCCCAGGAGCAAGGCAGAGCTGGACCAAGAGGCTATGATTAGCGGGAATCTGGCCACAGAGGCGAACCTGATCGTGCTGGACCTGCTAGAGACCATCGTCCAGGTCAGAGCGCAAACGCCCGTAACAGGATTGTCTGGGTTCGACCGCCAACTAGTCTCCTGACGTCTGACCCCTGGTCTGTGTGTTGTGTGTCCTCCAGGCCATCCCCTTGTCGGACTATAAGGACAGCGTGGTGGGTGGGGTGTTGAGGGTGCTGCTCCACTGTCTGTCCTGTAACCAGAGCACCACCTTCCTGTCTCACTGCTTCGGTACCCTGCGAGCTCTGGTTGTCAAGGTGAGCGTGTGTGTGTGTGTGTAAGTTTTAGGAATGTTCATTATAAGTGTATATTCACATTTCTTCATAATTTGCTGACAGATCCTCTTTGTGTTTGTGTGTGCATGCGTGCGTGTCTATGCTTTGACTCCACTGTGCAGTTTGGAGAGCTGCTGTTTGAGGAGGAAGCCGAGCAGTGTGCAGACCTTTGTCAGAAGGTGCTGCAGTACTGCAGCAGCCCAGTAGACGGCAACAGGAGCCAGGCCTGCGCCACCCTCTACCTCATCATGAGATACAGCTACAGCTCAGCCAGCGTAAGGATGCACGCTAACCCAGGCTGGCGCACCTGCACGCCGACACTAAACTGTGGTCTCTCTCTCTCTCTCTTTCTCTCTCTGTTTCTCTCTGTCTCTCTGTCTCTCTCTCTCTCTCTCTCTCTCTGTGTCTCTCTGTCTCTCTCTCTCTGTCTCTCTGTCTCTGTCTCTCTCTCTCTCTCTCTGTTTTTGTCTCCCTCTCTCTCCGTTTCTCTCTCTCTATTTTTCCACGTGCCTCTCTCTCCACACATACACACTTGAACACTCTCTCTCTCTGAGTCTGTCTCCTTTGCTTTCCTCTCCCGCCCGGCATTAATGTCTTTTCCATGCCTATTTTGAGCTGAGCGCTGGAGAAAGGCTTTTTGCTGAAGGATGTGTTTCGGAGTGCACAGGGAGATCGGTCACTGTCTGCCCCCTGTGTTCCTGTCTTCCTTTAACTAATGACAGAGCTGCGTGTGTGAGGAAGAGGGAGAGTAGTAGAGTAAAGAGGGCAGGAGACAGACAGGAAACTTCCCCTTATAATTGGGGTGGGGAGGGAGGGGGGTGGGGGTTAATAATCTTTTAACTTTGGTATTAATGTCCCTAATGTCCACCCATTAAGCTATGCCGACGCACACAAACATGCACACCTGGAAAATTCTCGATCTTTTCCCATGGAAATCACTTGTTTTCCATTTTGAGCAAAGGGCCTTTCCTTCTGTTTGTTTACGTACTGTATAAGGCCCTCCTGCTATAGCAGTGAGACTAATTAGTATGGCATCCTTCTGAATCATGTTTATCCCTCCAGAATGCCTCGGTCGTTCTCTCTCTCGTTTGCCCTCTTTCCACCCAACGAGATTAAGGTTTGAAAAGAGGATGAGGTGTGAAGCAATTTTCCTTCCGTAAATGTATCCAACAAACAAGGCGGGTTTGATTTGTACTTCAGCGGATGTAGAGGAGGGCTTGCAGGAAGAAGGTGGAGAAGGAGTAGAGTCGACATGTGTGTGTGTCTCTCTCTCTCACTCTCACTTTCTCACTCTCTCACTCACTCTCTCACTCTCTCTCTCTCACACACACACACACACACACACACACACGCAGGATGGTGATGGGGCCCCTGGCTCCACACTCAGTAGAACAGAATGAGGCTGTGGGAATGATCCATGGATGATTATGTCTGCCCTAATGGAGGATCATTTCCCGCTCAGCTGCGGATGGTGGGGATGGATGGTGTCACACACACACACACACACGTTCAGGTTAGATCAGGTCAGAGGAGATGGATGAAAGAGTAGGGCGTTTATCTGGGGCGTCATAGGAGGAGGAGGAGTAGAGGGATGGACTGACTCTGGAAGGAAGGAGGAGATGAGACGAGAGGCAGAAGAGAGGCAGAAAAGAGGCAGAGAACGAGAAAAGGAGAGACACACACACTCCATCACGCCAATTAGTATTTTTCATGGCTCATGTTCCAATTTGTCCTATCCTATTGAATTGCAGTCCTCGCTAATGAGCGAGAAAGTTTATCATGTGAATGTCCTTCTCGAAATGTTTTCTGTGGCCTTGGGTGCGTTTAACCTGGTTAGCCTCGCTGTTGCTAATCCTACTCCTTCCTCCGGTGGGCTCAGAACTTCTCCCGGGTCAAGATGCAGGTGACCATGTCCCTGGCCTCGCTGGTGGGCAAGTCGGCAGACTTCCATGAGGAGCACCTGCGCCGCTCGCTCCGCACCATTCTGGCCTATGCGGAGGAGGATGTGGAGATGCAGAACACGCAGCTGCCACCGCAGGTATGGCCCAGGTAGAGGTGTACTGCTCACACACAAACACACACGCACACGCTTAGCGGTGTAATTAAAGGTGTGTGTTTCTAGGTGGATGAGCTGCTTAGGAACCTAAACAGTATCCTGTCCGACACCGTGAAGATGAGAGAGTTCCAGGAAGACCCTGAAATGCTGATGGATCTTATGTACAGGTATCACACACACACACATACGTTGATTCTTCAACACGCAAACACCCGGATGCAAGCGCGTGCATGCAGGCACACCAACCACCGGCCTGCGTTTTTGCTGCTGGTTCCCATTTGTTTGTGGTTTGGGTTCAAATGTTTTCTCCTGTTTGCTGTGTTTGCCATGGCAACCATGTGGTTACAGTTTAGCTCTGTGATCTAGGCTCAGGGATGTAAATACAGACATAGTCGCAGTACACGCCTGGGAGAGAGAGAGAGGGGGAGGTAGTGAGTGACAGAAAACATGGAGAGATTGTGTGTTTATGCATACATTGGCCCACTCGATTATGAGTCCTCATGCCCCTGAGTTGCATGCCATTCATCTTTCGGGACGGCCATTTTGTATTTCAGTCACATCCTCATGACCTGTTTTTGACAAGGTCACACCCCAATTACAGCTGTATACAAACGTAGCCCCACTCGTGGCCTTGTTGAAACGCGTAGGCATGCAAAGGGGCAACGCGGTCAGTGTGGTCGGTCGTTGCCAAACGGTCTTCCTGCTTTTCCCCCCCGCCTCGCCACAGGATAGCAAAGGGCTACCAGACCTCGCCCGACCTGCGGCTGACCTGGCTGCAGAACATGGCGGAGAAGCACAACAACAGGAAGTGCTTCACGGAGTCGGCCATGTGTCTAGTGCACGCTGCCGCCCTGGTAGCAGAGTATCTCAGCATGCTGGAGGACCGCAAGTACCTGCCTGTGGGGAGCGTCACCTTCCAGGTGGGAACCACATACATACACACACATACACACACACACAGCACGCCCACAAGCAGCATGTTCTTGTGAGTATATGAGAAATGGCCAGTAGGGAGAGCTGTTTTGCGTAGACTACTGGTGTTGAAAGCTTGTTTTCTGAAATGTCTTACTGTTTTATGGGTAAGTGTGAATAAATATGGGAAATGGGCTGCCTGGTTTACTGGAGAGCCTTGCTGGCTCGCTGACTTACTTGCCTGCCTGACTCCTTATTCCATTGGTAGAACATCTCCCCAAACGTGCTGGAGGAGTCTGCAGTGTCGGACGACATCCTGTCTCCGGACGAGGACGGGGTGTGTTCGGGACGGTACTTTACAGAGAGCGGCCTGGTGGGACTGCTGGAGCAGGCAGCCGAGCTGTTCAGCAATGTGAGGAGGGGGAGGGGGAGGGGGAGGGGAGAGGGGAGAGTCAGGGGAGTAGTGGGAGGGGGAACAGGAGAAGGGGGGTGATGTTGAGGAAGTTGATGATGGTGGCTCAATAAATACCTTAAAAACATAGTCTTCATCTTTAACCTTTAAAACTTAAACATTTACAAATGACCCTGTAACTGTAAGCTCACAGCGATTATTCAACCATGAGCTTGTCCATCTTTGGAAATATCTCATTTTCTTTTGTTTTACAAGCACCAACAGTGCCAGTATACCAATTCTGTTCTCTCCAATTGGTAGATAAGGTTTCATAAACCATGTCTGTGTGTGACTATGGGGTCTGGTCTGCAGGGTGGTCTGTATGAGGCAGTGAATGAGGTGTATAAGATCATCATACCGATTCTAGAGGCAGACAGGAACTTCCGTAAACTCTCCTCCACCCACGACAAGCTGCAGCGAGCCTTCGACAACATCATCCAGAAGGTACTACGACACGTAACACTAACTACGACACGTAACTACAACACATAACACATAATTCAGGACAATTCTATTCAAGATACGTTTGTTGGAGTAGAAGTTGTTCAGGTCGTTTTTGCACCTGTAGATTTATACTTAATCTAATCCTCACTCCTGTGTCCTTCACTTCCTGTTTTTTTATGTTGCTCTTCTTCCTTCTGCTCTTCCTATTCCCTCGTTCCCTTTATTTTCTTTCTCTGCTCGCTTTCTCCTCCTCTTGGTGTCCTTCGTCCTCCTCAGGGTCATAAGAGGATGTTTGGGACCTACTTCCGTGTGGGATTCTATGGGGCCAAGTTCGGTGACCTGGATGAGAGGGAGTTTGTTTACAAGGAGCCTGGGATCACACATCTGCCTGAGATATCCCATAGACTGGAGGTGTGTGTGTGTGTTTAACTACCTTGTTTGACTACCCTTGTGGGGACCACACATCGTTAACTGTAGTGAAACTCTGCTGTGTGTTTGGTCAAAGTAAAGGGGCCAAACTTTGCAAATGCAAAGAGCGAGAGAACAAAGGAAAGCACAGGATCTGAGTTGTCCTCCGGAGATTAACACACGAGCTGCTCTCTCTATTTCCGCTCAACTAGAATTTCTATAGCCAGTGCTTCGGAGATGCCCTGGAGATGATCAAAGACTCCACGCCAGTAGACAAGAACAAGCTCAACTCCAACAAGGTATGGAGAACCGACACACACGTTTGATCAACGACGATGTCCTTTGATAGAATTGCACTGCGGATTGCACAATGTAGACCGGGAAATGTCCCCTGATTTACATCCGCGTTCAGTCATATTGAGATCTCCTTCTCTGTTGTGTGGGCTTCCTCATCGGCCGAGCCCAGGCCTACATCCAGATCACCTACGTGGAGCCCTACTTTGATGACTACGAGATGAAGGACCGCCTGACCAACTTTGAGAAGAACTTCAACCTGCGCCGCTTCATGTACGCAACGCCCTACACCAAGAGCGGGCGCCCACGCGGAGAACTCAGCGAGCAGTACAAGAGGAAGACCATTCTGACCACCATGCACGCCTTCCCCTATGTCAAGACCCGCATCAACGTCATCCAGAAGGAAGAGGTACCGGCCCGGCTCCGCCTCGTTTTCTCTTCCCCCTTCCCTTGAGTTATTTTCTTTATTTCTTATTCGCCACCTTCAATTTTTTTGGGCCTCTCTCCTTTCGACCTCCCGTTTCATTTAAGTAGGAAAAGCTCTTGAGATTCCAATTCTGTGAAGAATTTCATGGGTAGAGCTTCATGGGTAAGATAGGCAGTAGCAAGGCATTTTTTGTGACAAGACGACATCGTAAACAAATAAAGAATCACGAGGAAAAAAGCAAAATAAACAAGCAAAACTGGTTTCAAAATATTTACGGGAGAAGGATTCTGTCTCAAAAGCTTCCATCAATGACAAAGCCCATTACTGGTACATGATTTCGCCAATGGCACAGGATAGGCACACATAAAAACCCTTTTGCCAAGATTAGTTCTAGCACTACTGACAATTGGTAAAATAAAGTCCTATGACCAAAGTGAATTACAAACATTCACATGCAAAACTTTTTCGCTCCCTCAGTTTGACCTGATGCCCATCGAAGTGGCCATTGAGGACATGCAGAAGAAGACAAGAGAGCTGGCCGTGGCCACCCACCGGGAGCAGCCCGATGCCAAGATGCTGCAGATGCTCCTCCAGGGCGCCGTGGGCGCCACCGTCAACCAGGTACGACGGTGTCTCCCCCGCCAAGACCAGATCTGACCGTGCTGCTTTGAAAAGAGAACGAGGCAACGTGGCCAAGATGGCTGACTTCACCTATGTGGTTTACGTACAACAATAATTATCTCCTTGTGTCAGTGTCCAAAGAACAGATATACACAGAATCGTGCTGTAATGAGATTGACTTTAGTTTTTTATTTGATAAGCGATTTGATATTTGCATGCTTCAGACATGTGCTTCCCATTGT
Source organism: Plecoglossus altivelis (assembly GCA_036571765.1). Taxonomy (NCBI): domain Eukaryota; kingdom Metazoa; phylum Chordata; class Actinopteri; order Osmeriformes; family Plecoglossidae; genus Plecoglossus; species Plecoglossus altivelis. The sequence goes on along the minus strand of BROE01000008.1, from coordinate 9,477,797 downwards.
CTGCAGTCTAGAAGATTCTCTGCCATCGATTTATTTGCCCCCACATTTCCTGTTCCCCTGGTTATCTCGGCATGCAGGTGGGAGCGAATGGGTCACATCAAAGCATCCATCTCATCCTATAGCCACATCGCTGCCGCTCTAACGTTCCCGACACCGTTAAAACGTTAAGTCCCAAAGAGATATCGAAATCATTATACAAAAATCTCCCTCGCCCACAAGGGCTGAAAGGGGAGCCTCCTTGTTGATGGTGAGATAGCTTTTCAGTGCTCAGGCAGCGCGACAGGCCAATGTCTGAGTTGACCTGATGCCGGTTCCCCCCAGCCCCCCCTGCTCGATGGCACCGGCTGCCCCCCCCCCCCCACACACCACAGAACGGCACACTCCCTTACCCCTCTTGCAACAGTAGATCTCCCCTAGTCTCATCTAACAGCGATTGCCTTGGTCAAACCTGACGGCTGTTTACGCAACCTTGAGGTTCATTGTTCGCAGTTCCCATAAGCAAATCTTCCGGGGGCCTAATCAGTGGTTCGCTTGGTTCCTGGCTGTCTGTTCGCCTGTCGGAGTTCAGACGCAGCCGTCCGCTGTAGTAAAACTAATCAGTGCTGGTTTACCGACTGGCTGTCAGGCCTGAGCACAGTGAGCGAGTTGCGGTTTCTTTGCGAATGGAAGTTAGGATAACAAGATCTCTTAGGGGGCGAACGGGGGGCCAAATGGCGGCCCGCATACAGAGTTAGTGGTGACATTAGTGGAGCGGTGGGCTAATCGTAGCCACTCGTGTCTGATCTCTTCCTCATGTTCTGGCTCTTCATCCTGCCGTTTAGATGCATTAGGCCGTTCTCCTGGCCCAACCATTTCCTCCCTCCTGAATGAGAGCGATTCTTTACTCCCTCCCTCCCTCCCCCCTCCCCTACCCTCCTCTCCCCATCTCTCTCTCTCCCCCCCCCTCGTTCTCTCTCTCTCCTGCCCTTCCCTCTTTGACATGCTCTTGTGCTTTCTTGTCCTGTTTCCTTCCTTTTGCTGCCTCTCCCTCCAACTCCCTTCCTCCCTCTCCTTGTCCCTCTCCCCGTCTCTCTTTAGGGGCCGTTGGAGGTAGCCCAAGTCTTTCTGAATGAAATCCCGGCGGACCCGAAGCTGTTCCGTCACCACAACAAACTGCGCCTGTGTTTCAAAGAGTTCATCATGAGGTGAGGACGGTGCCAAACCCCAGCCGGTGTTTACACTGCATCCACATAAACACACACACATACAAGTACACGCACACGTTCACACACATCAAAATGCGCACACAGAACCACACACAGGCACATAAAAATACACGCACACAGAACCACATCACATTCAGGCTCTTTCTCTTACAATGACTCAATTTTACTCTCCATTTGAACCCTTGTGTCTTTAAACATTATATTGTTTTCATTTGGAAGGCTGCTGGTGACTCCATAGGTGGTTTGGTAGATTGATTCATCAAAACAATGTTTCCTTGTTTCAACTTTTTTTTGTTTGCGGTGGCTTGATATAAAGTAGCTGTCTTTTGCTCTACCATGTGTGGACGCTAATATCATTTCCATATTGGCTGAATGTTCGTAAACAACCTAATATATGTCATTGTGATGAAAAAGTCACACAAGTAGATAGTGAAATGCAGACAGACAGGGATAAACTGACAGTAAATGATGAAAAGGGAACTAGAAAGGTGCTGATTTGCTTACACAACCGAGATCCATTCCTAGATGGAACAGCAGGACTTGCAGTAGCTAATGTAGGCGACGAGATGATAGGTTCCAGCCAAACGTGGCTTCTCATTTCCTCCCCTGAGGTACGAAGCTGTTTTCACCTTAATATCTCTCAGATGTTTCTCATTTCTATGGCAGACCAAAGCTTGTAATTGTTCCCAGGGGAACTTTCATTACGTTTTGAATATTCAAAACATAACCTAAACCAAGTGTCAGTATCTATGAAGCCGTGGATACGAAGACGCAGACCTGGACATGAGAGTCTCGCGTGGGAATCTGTCGTTCGCCTTCCGAAAAAAGGTGGCTTTCATTTGGGGAAACCTCACGTTGCATTCCAGCAGTCTGCCGGCCGGCAAATATTTACTGTAATTTCCAAAATGTTTATTTTCTCCCATAATCCAAGGCAAGCTGGCACGAGCACCCTCATTTGCAGTGCATGGACCTTTCTTGCTGATTTGGCCTGGATGCGAGACAGTTTGCTTCCTTAATATCCGCAGATCTTAATTTTAAGGAGTAGAAGGAAAAGGAGTTTTCTCTTTTTCTCCTCACCGAGCAGAACTCCCTGGTTCAAGCTTAAAGCGTATACTATTACATGACATTACAGTTTCCACATTAGTTTCATTTAGAGCAAAGAGATGAACCAAACCATATGTTTGCAATGTTCCACATCTCTCCATATGTAACGAGAGAGAGAGAGAGAGAGTGTGTGTGTGTGTGTGTGTGCGTGCGTGCGTGCGGGGGGAGGGGGGACCCCAAACCTGCCCTTAATGTATGGCTCTCTGGTGTTGCATTTATTTGGTCTTTACAAACACACACAACATTTGATGCATTTCTGTTGTCCTATTTGGACATGCAGACAGATTTGACGCCAGATGCTTGCACACTGAGGCAACTGGCAAACACACACACACACAGGCTTAGGCATCCAGCGATCAGGGGGTTCACCGCTCTTGCTTTCCCTTGTCCCTCCGTCACTGAAGGTGTGGCGAGGCCGTGGAGAAGAACAAACACCTGATCACGCCGGACCAGAAGGAGTACCAGCAGGAGCTGAAGAAGAACTACAACCGTCTGAGGGAGAACCTCCGGCCCATGTTGGAGAGGAAGATCCCAGAGCTGTACAAGCCCATCATCAAACCACGCCTGGAGAACAGGTAAACACACTGGCTAGGGAGTTCGGCAGGGCTAGCAGCTATGTCAGGTTTTTTCATGTTCCTACCAGTTTTGTGTGTGTTTATCGATATGGTCATAATGGCCATGTTAAAACCATGCATGTACTGTATTTGTTTGAATGTATTGCCAAATAAGATAAAGGATTTATGGTATAGTTGTATAATTTGTTTTATTATACATTTCGACAAATGTTATTTGGTTTTCAAGTCTGAAATAAAGCTTATACAGGTGTGATGGCAAGGCCTGTCGATCCGTCTGTAAACAGGCAAATGGTTTCCTCTTGATTCGCTTCAGGTGGCACTGACAGGTCATGTGCTTGGTATTCCTGTCGTCTGCACTTGAGCAGCATATCCATACCAAGTCCAAAGCTCGATGTTTATTTACCTCTCACTCCCTGTCTCGGTCTTTCTCCCTCTCACCCTCGTCCTCCCGTTCTCCCTTCCCTCTCCTGTCGTCTCCAAAGGGATTCCATCAAACGGCTGAGTTTTCGCCGAAACCAAGAGGAGAGCTCCTGAGATACAGTCCCATCTCACAATGCTGCAGAAGCAGACGGGATGGAGTCAGAAGCAGGAGACATGAAAGAGAGAAGGAGGCATAAGAAGCCTCATGTTCTGTGGACCACACAAGACAGCTCGCTATCATGTGGAAGCAAACAGCCCAACATTGGATGATTGCATCTGTTTTCTTTTGTTATTTTTGTCCCAAGCACAAAAGAGTCTCCAGAACCTCAACAAGGGTGCTAATTCATCTTCCTTTCTATGTTTTCATTTCTTCTGACCAGTCTATTCAGCTGTATCGTTACTGTTAACAGGCCTCTCATGAGGAGCACTGCTGTGGACTAGTGGTCCTTGCAGGCACCAGGACTATATCATGTGCCAGTATTATGTGTGGACAGTGTGTGTGTGTGGTGTCTCTCTCTCTCTCTCTCTCCTTCAAATGGTCTCTCTCTCTCCCTCTCTCCTCTCTTCTCTCATCTTCTGTCTTCTCTTCTCTCTCTCTGTCCTCTCTCTCTCTCTCTCAAAATTATGTGTGCACTTGTTCGCATGTCCACGCATTCTTGAGTGTTCCGAGTAAAAGAGCAATGATTATAAAAATCTGGTTCTGTATGTCTGTGTGACACTGTCTCTTGAGTGTTTGTGCGCCTGTCAGAGCAGAAACGTAAGTCCACAGTAACCTACTCTCAAACACTGTAATGACAAAGTTGATTACATGATGTCCTGTTAACTTGAGGCTAACTTGGTGTCTCTGTCTGGCAGCCTTGGCTGTTGTAGACACTAATAGAGGTTAATTTATTATGAGTTTTTTATATGAGCTGGAATATTAAAAGAGTCATGGTACATAACTTAGGTGAGAAATGCATTCTGGCATATGTAAATTTACATCAATTTAAGAGACAACATCATGTCTAAATTAAAGAGAATGTTTACGAAAGTCAAGAGACATTATTTTGTGATTTTTTTAAATGGAATATATTTTAGATAGTATATCAACATAGCTGGCAATAATCACAATGTTTCAGTTTTTGGTGTAAATTTTGAACACATTATCAACTTATGTAACACAGTGCATTTCATTTGCTGTGCCAAACTTAAATCATTTCATATGTTAATATTATGTTTACTTTCATTTTACACATCAGTAACGCTACTTTTTAGTTAAATCGATGTGTAGACATCACATTCCTTGTAAAACAAATAGAAAAAAGAATTGCATTTTCAACTCTGTCAGTTTTTTCCTTTGTTCTGTTACAAACTATTGGTGTACATCTCTCTGGTTGGAATCTGTAGTTTTATATTGCTAACAGTGTACAGCAAGTTTGGGTAACTCAACTCATGTTTATTTTTGTTGTAAGGGCCATATATGTGTACAATCTAGATGTTTCTTGTCATTCTCAATGTAGACATTCTTTGCAATTCTCCAAATGTTTGTTTTGAAGAAATTCAATTTATGCACTTCTTTTGATGGTTTTATTTGCTGCTTGGCTAGCCTGATTGTATTGATAATCTGTTACTTCTAAAAATCTAATTGTCTCAATAAAATTGAAATTAATGCTGAGTTTCCTTGCGTTTTTCTGTCTGAACTATACCAGTAAAACAAAAAACTACATTCCATATATCATCGCTTTAAGATGACGTCAGAAATGCGCGTCGTACAGCTACTGGATTCAGGTTAGTCCACTTACAGGAAATGTTCAGAAATCTCTAATGCCAAGACCGTTTTCCGGATGAAGTTGTGTATGTTGTGCGTTACAGTTACAGCGCTTAACGTTACTATATATTTAAAACATGTTCATATTTACATACGTGTTTAGAAGACGTATATTGTCGTTTATCCATTCAAATATGTCACGTGTATTATAAAACACCGCTGTTGTCCCTTGACAGTCTTTGACGTGTAATGAACCGGGTGAAGACCATGCGAAACGAGTAAAAAAAAAAGTATACTAATTGATCAGACCGATTTATCTACCATCTTTTAAAAAGAAATCAAAGTGGGCGAGGGTTTGCCAGGAACCTGTACGCTACAACGCACCACTTAAGTGGTTGTAGCAGCTTTACGTCTTGAACAAGAATGTCTGAGCCTGAAACGAATAAAGTAAACGTCTTTGCAGAAGGTACTAATAATAAATCCTGTCTGGAATTATCAACTATTTGAGTTCGCCTGGTTCAGTCAGGGCACGATAGCTTTAATATCTGCGCAGCTTTTGAGCACAGTTCACTGTTGCCTGTTTGTCTGAACACGTTTTAAACGGACTCTTTTATTGGATTCAGAAGCTGTGAGGTATTCACTGCCCTATGTAGTAGGCCTACCAGCCCTAAAGCCATAGGTGTTCTTTACCAACAGCTGTTCAGTGCAACTTTAACACATTTGACCAAATCCCAATTTAATTTGACAGTTGATAATCGTGAACTTCTCCACAGTAAAAATAAGAAAAATCACTTCAAGTGTTACGCCATGCCATGTGAGAACGGAATCACGCCATACCTATATTTTCATTCACATCGTGTCTATGGGGATTGTGTATGATTAGCTTGTATGCGACTGCAGTGCCCCAATGTCTTTTGAGCAGAAAAGATCATATCGTAGATTTACTGTCCGTAGAAGAAAGATGCAACCAAAGTTTAACATACACACATACATACGTACGTGCATGTATACATACATACATACATACATACATACATACATACATACATACATACAACATACAACATCTCGTTTCAATTTACCTGTGGGGAATTCTGTCTTTTAATGGTAATTATAGGCTTGTCAAGCTAAGGCATTCTCTGCCCTCAAGCAGGTTAAATAATGGGATTGCAAAGTCTATTTTGTGTAGAAAGTCTGTTATATAAAGTTAGTTCTGGGTTACTAGGTTTGCTAGAGCATGGTTTAGGTGTCAGATCGTAAACACTTGAGAAAATATGACTGTAAAGACATTTTTTCTGTTTTTGATGAAGGACTGGAATGTGACAACAAACTAAGTTTAACACCTACATTGGAGAGTGCAGTTTCAATGTTTAAACTCTTGCTAGTACCCGAATAGTTCAATCACACCACATAGACACATCTTGAATCACATTTCTTGTTTTTCTGTGTTCATAGACTTGCCTCCCCTCCAACCACCAGTGTTTGACCTTTGACTCCTACTAAAACCATGGAGCCTAACGATGTGGATGCCGGCAGGGATGACCTGCCCCTCAGAGCCAACACTAACCACATGCTGGTCAGGCACTACACACTGGACCTGACCGTTCTCCTCCAAGAGCAGCTCATCCGAGGCAGTGTGGTGCTGTTCCTCGAACCTGGGGTTTCAACAACGGCTAAAGCAACAGTCGGAGCCACGGCTGATAGCCGGATTGCGTCCGGGATGGGCCAAATGAGTCAAACTGCGTCTGTCAACCCACCCACAACTTCTGTGTCGACCGCTAAAAGAGAAGGAAGCGCTGGAGCGTCACAGTCCGACTCCTGCTGGGAGAACACGAGCCAGGGGGACTTTACGTTAGTGCTGGACTGCTGCGACCTGGTTGTGTCAAAGGTGGAGGAAGTCGACGTCTCCTCCGTGCCGGATATGTTCAGCCTTCTCGTGGCAGTTGAACCTGAGGGGTCAGAAGCCAGTACAGACACCCAACCAGCGGTTCTGGTTCAGAGACTCATCACTCTTCCATCTCATCAGTGGAGACGCCAGCTGGACTTTTACTCCCAGTGCAGCCAGGCCCCTGCTTACCAGGGTGGGGGGCCCCTACGGTTCCATACAGATCAATGGAGTTTGCAGGTGAGGAAGAGAGGGGCTATGAGCCCCCAAGAGTTCCCCAGGGCCCTACGGATCAGCTATGAGACCAAGCCAGAGGGAGGTTCTGTCAGATGGACCAGAGACCAGGACCGCAGGTGGGTCAAAGTAGTAATATAATATGGTTTGGTCTGTGCTTCCATACAAAATTACCCCAAACTATTGTCCATATATCCACGCATATCTGCACATCATGTTCTATCGCTATGCCCTCTGGCATATCAAATCACACTTTAAATACCCTACCACTGGCCAATTACTATACACATCCCTTAAATTACTGGACTTCAACCCTGGTCCTCAGGGCCCCCTGTCCTCTTTGTTCTAGAAAAATGTTTCCCTGCTCCCTCACACCTGATTCAAATCCATGGGTCATTATCAAGCTCTGCAGAAGCCTGAATACTGTGTGCTGGAACAGAAGAACTTCTAGAAGGTTCAGGACAGTAAAGGCACTGAGGATCAAGGTAAAAGACCACTACCTTAAAAAGACAAGAGTCTTCAAGAGTGCTGTTATATTAATTTCAGCTTGGCTGTGACACCACTTTGGTCTACGGAAGGTAGTTAAGAATTATGTGAAATCGAAAAGTAAATCATGTCTCAACTTGTGAACGAGCTACTGCACTATACTATGCTCTAGCTAACCCTTTGATGTGATGGCAATCCTAAACCCATTTCCTAAACCTTTGAATCCTAAATATGAAGCCACACCCAGTTAGCTAGCATGTCAAAGAACAACCCAGCTATAATAAACTCTGACAGTACCTCGCCAACTCGTTTGCAGACATCCATAGACAGTGAGGACTGAATTGCATTTGCCCTGACTGTCTCATTTGCCTACGTTCAGCTATCTTTAGCTACAAGATGTTGAAACGTGTTTACAGTGTGCCAACTGTGTCACTTACACCTTCCAGATTGTGTGTTTACACTGCCGGTTCTCCAATCAACAACCGGGCCCTCTTCCCCTGTCAGGAGCCTCCTGTCGCCATGTCAACCTGGCAGGCCAGGGTTCAAGCACCGCTGGATTGCGTGGTTTTGCTGAGCGGAGAGAATCAGGGCCTTCCAACATGCAAGCAGAACACAGGTGGGTGGTTGTAAACTGTCTGCACCCATAACTGTTGGATGGATACTCAGTGTGGAGTCCAGATTCTGCTCATGATGCTACTGTACAGTACATTTTTCTTTATTCCTCCTCCCTCATTGCTTGCTTCCTCTATCGCTCTCCTTTTCTCCCTTTTCCCCCACCCCCCTCCCCACACACACACACGCACACACACACACTTTCTGCAGGTTTCTCTAGCTGGGAGTACTACGTCACCATGCCCATGCCTGCTTCCACATTCACCCTGGCTGTGGGCCACTGGCTGCAAGCCACTCCGGATCTTTCCGTCGAATGGGAGAGAAGGGGGCAGGAGGAGGACGAGGCCAGGGCCGGAGCTGGGTCTGGGGCCATGGCCTGGTCTGAGTCTGGGGCCATGGCCTGTTCTGGGTCTGGGGTCTTGCCAGTCCAGCCTGGCAGGTATGTTGTTATCCTTGTCTGTATCGCTCCGCTCCTGGCTGTTCAAGCAGAGCTTCCCTTGCTTTAGAAGATAGGGAGACTGTTAGGAAAGGATGTTATTCAAGACTAACAGCAGGGTGCAAAGTAGGGCTGTGAACATAGAAGCCCCTTATAGAGCAGTGGTGGGATTTAGGAAGGTCATGGTGTCAAGCGCAAGACAGGTGGTTGCATGTCAGGGAACAAGTGATGGAGTTAGAAGCTCTTCTGTGGGATTTCCCGGATGTCTCCTCTCCCATCCTGGTTCTCCTCCAGGATGGCCTTGCCATCCCTAGCCCTCCACCTCACCTCAGCCCTCTATCCCAGGCATGGCCAGTCACAAGGAGGGTCTTTCTTCTCTGTGAATGGCTGGAATGGAAACTTGGATGATATCTGGGTCCTGGAACACGTAGTTATAGCACCGAATGGGTTTAATGATATTGGATTTGGGATGAATGAGATTTAATGCCGGCACTTCAATATTTTGGTTTTCCACGGCTTTCCCTTGTGATGCAAGAGGGATGGATGCTATTTCCATTCCTCGTCTTTCCAAAGCTGCAGTGAAAATGGTCTTCATTCAGTATTATATTCTCCTACGCAGTGATTCATTAAATCTACAGTACTAACCACGAATCATTTTTATTCCTCCGACCCACATAGTCGGGAACCGAGTGCCCCAACCAACAAGGACAGCCCAGTGACCACTCGCCCGCCCTCTACATTCAATTACTCAGGCCTGCGGGATGAAAGCCCCTCGGTGACCGATTGCCCTGGCCTGGGCGATAAACACAGCCCTTGTTCCCATGGCGACTATCCCTGCCGTTTCACCGACCCGTCTGCCTGGAGGCAGCGGGTGGTGCCTCACCGCGTGTTTGCACCACCCTCCCTGCTGCCGAAGGCCCGGAAGGTTGTCCTCCCGCTGCTGCCCTGTTGCCTGGCAGCGGCCCACAGCACGCTGGGAGTCCACCCCTTCCCCCGCATCGATCTCCTTATTGTCCCAGCAGGTTTCTCCAGTCTGGGCATGGCCAGGTAAGAGCCCCTAGGTCCTGGTTTAAAGGGAGGGAGTGAGGGAGGGAGGGGGGAGATGGTTTTGAGGAATGGATGGAAGGTGGGATAGACAGAAGGAGGGAAGGTTTTTCCATTTTTGCTTTCGAAGTCATTTTTGATCGCTTTTCGCAAACATACTGTTTGCCCCAATCCTGACTTTCCTGTTTATGTCTGTTTAGTCTTGGGTTGTAGGACTGATATTTGGTTTGACTGGTTCTGCCACCCCCCACCCCCCCACCCCCTCCACAAACACACAACCCTCCCCTTACTTCTCTCTCATTAGCATTAACGTTTTGGATGGATCACAGCGCGCAGGAAAAGCTGTTCTGTTTACATAAGTCATACGATATCAGTGTTCCTTTCTGCTTTCCTATTTATTTCTTTTTGAGGAGAAAACAAGCCAAGTCTCAGTTCTTTTGAAGTGTAATCACAATGGAGCCATTGTTGGAACCCATCTTACTTCATTTAAAAGCCTGATAAAAGAATGAATTGGAAGTGACATCTACAGAAAAGGAACAAATGTCTAGACCTTTTTATACATGTTGTTGATAAAGTAAACTGTCTGCTCGGCAGGGTGGTCAATAGACAGAGTCCTAGTGTGTGTGGCTTACCAGCAGACTGCCAGCTCTCTCTCTCTCCCTCTCCATATCTCTCTCTCTCTCTCTTTCTCTCTCTCTCACTCTGCCTCTCTCTCCACTCTCTACCTTTCTCCCTCTTTCTCTCTCTCGCTCTTCCCCTCTCCTTCTGCCTCCCTCTCTTCCTCTCTTTCTCTCTCTCGTTCTGCCTCTCTCTCCCTCTCTTTCTCTGTCTCGATCTGCCTCCCTCTCTCCCTCTCTTTCTCTGTCTTGCTCTACCTCTCTCCTTCCTTCCCTCCCTCCTCCTCCTGAGTCAGAACTATGTGGTCATCACTGAATATGTCTACCCAGGTGAAGACGTGAGTGGCGTGGGCTGAGGGTCTGAGACATTCTAATGGACAAGCCTGGCGTGTTTCTAGAACAAATGGAATTTACGCGAGATGTGCCCCTTCGAATAACCCAAGTCGGTGGAGAATCTCTCCCCTCGTGGTTTTAAACAGATGTCAAACGCCCGTCACCGGCCCGCCTGTCCGCCCGCCCGCACTTTATTTTTTTTGCTGTTTTCTATATGGGTGCCCTTTTTACAACTGGTTTACATTACCGCATATTTTCATGGCTTTGTCTGTAGAGAGTAGGCCTGCTTAACCCTTGTGTTTTCTACAGAGGCCAGAATAACCCCAAACTAACTATATGTTTAACACACCCACACGCACACCCACAATAAGACATTTAGATTGTATGTGCTTGATTGAACTCAGACAAAACGAAATCTTTCTGATTCATGTGGAGCCATGCCAGTGCCCAACAGGGTACAGGGTAAAAATGGAATTAGCCTGCTTTATTTCAGGGTTTGAAGGTGGGACATTTGGCCTCTTAGGATTGGGGGAGTTGCAGAATGTGATGAGAGCACAAGGGTTAAATTTTTTCTCCTGCAATTTTTTTTTTACATAAATGATCAGTTACTTGCGCATAGCTGTGAGATGTCTGAATTCAGATGTGTCATATGGATCCCATCTGACCCAAAAGTAGATATTTTCCGTTTACATTGTGGTAAAACTTGTCCGCTGACTCAGATGCAGTTGTGTATGGAAATGGCAATGAAAAGTGACGTGCAGTCCGTAAAAATGCCAAAGATTGTAAACCGGCTGTTAGTGTGTGGATAGCTGCCAGAGTATCAGCTCCTGCTTGCTCCTAGATCACAGTGTGCGTCAAGAATTCATTCAGACACCTGCTACGTCACACCTGCTGTGTCACAACTATCTGTGGATCCACCCTATTGCATCTGTCAGCTCCCACCCTCCCCCCTACTCTGTGTAGTTCAGTGCTACTGGCCTCCAACCTTAACTGCAAGGCCGTGCCACATGACAAAAGGAGGGTGGTTAAGACCAGCGGAATGGAGCGATTAGGGCGGAGCCGAGGGGGAGAGGACGGAGGGAAGGAGGTGGGCCTGGTGGGGGAGAGGGTGAGGGCCGGGGTCTCAAGCCACCAGAGGACCCCAGGATGTGGGAGAGGATGTGTGGATTATTCCCAGCGACAAAAGCCATTAGGACCTGGAAGGACTTCAGAGACGACAGCTATTTAATCTGCAGATTGAGAAGAATGCAGGCCCCCCGGCCCTTGGGACCAAGCCAAGACCCTAGCCTCGATGCCAGGCCCCCGTGGAAACAACAGGGGTGGCTGGGGGGGCGGAGAGGGCTGGGGACATGTATTTTGCGGGCAGGGGGGGGACTTCTTTTCCAGTGAGACGTCGAGAAGGAGAGAGAGAGAGAGAAGGAGAGAGATGAAGGGCAGGAAAGCGGAGATTAAGAAGTCAAGCAAGGGCACGTCGGCCCTCAAGCTCTGTGCCACGTAGTACTCCTGTGCGCCCGATAAGCCTGATGTCTGCTCCCCCCCCCCACACAAACACACACAGACAACAATTAGTCAGACCCACAACAGTATCTCTTACCATAGAAAAGGGGAACTCCATGGCTGTAGATTACAGGTTGGCGCTTTAGCGTTGGCTGGTACAAAGTTGTTATTTAGTGCTGAATGGACATTAGAACGAGTGCGTGTGCGAGTCAGCCATTTGAAGTGAGCGTTTAGTGGCATGTCTGTCTGGAGGGTCCCCATGGAAAGACTGTTAAACACCTTGGCATGGGCGTCTCTGTGTGTGTGTGTCCTCTCTCCACACTCAATAAGGGGGGTGTGTGGAGAGGAGGGGAACGAAGGAAAGAAAGGAGGAGGAGAAGAAGGAAAAGAAGGCCCAGGGCCTGAGGAGGACAATATTGTAGACGAGCGGGAAGGAATAAAGAAGATGGAGAAGGAGGGAAAAGGTGAAAGGAAGCCCAGGAGGAGGAGTGGAAAGGGACTGTTAAAAAGGTGGATATCAATGGGCGCCAGCAGGGGAGGCTCCTTAGTTTAGCAACACTTCCTGGCTAAAACAGCCCTTTGTCTGCTGTGGGCTGGAATGACATATGAAGGTTGTAAAATAAGGCTGGGAAAGCAGGCGGTGAATAGCTATGAGGGAGAGAGAACTGCTGTAACAGTGCTGCCTCGGACGAAAGGGTGAAAATATGAAGCACGGGTTATTGAGCACACACACACACACTAGGGCCACACATCTACAGTACATAGACACACTCTCTAACCCTTACATATGTGGGCCTAGCATCCACACACTCCGCTCTTGCTGTGCGTGATGAGTCAGTCGCTGGCCGTGTGTGTGTATGTGTGTGTCCAGGTTTGTTTATGCAGCCCCAATCTCTCCCTGTATCTTGTCCACGTCACGGCACGGGGGAGCTGGAGCGGCAGGAAGGGCAAGGCATTTCCCCCCCCTTGCTCTTTGAAGCCGTGCACCTCGCACGGTCCGGCCCCCGCCGACGCTGCCACGGCAGGAACAACCTCACTTGCCACGTGGGCAAATAAGGACATCTCTGGGCCAACTAAACGACAGGGTGCTTTCCAGCATTTTTTTGGGGGTGGGGGGGTGTTGACGCAAGCGTCAAGCTGGGCTCCTTTTTCTGGTCTTGGATCTGGGGTCGGCCTCAACGGAAGGTTCTGGATGACGCCCAGTGTTTTGAAGCCTTGGTCTCGCGCCACTTTCAACTGAGTTGAAATGGCTTCAACCATCCTGTGAGGTAGTGTTAGTTGTTTGGTTGATGTGTGCTGATTCCTTCGTCAGTCAAACTGTAGCATTTTTTCTTTGCTTCTTTTTGTTCCTAACCCCTGTCAATCTGAGAACTAAGCCTGTGTTTCAGCTGTATTACAGTATGGCAAGCTGATATCGGTCTCTTTTTCTTTCTCTCCCTCTCTGATTTTCTGTACGCCTCTGTCTCTCTCTTTCTCTCTGCTTCTTGTTTGTGCGTGTCTGTCGGCGCCCCCGCGCCAGCTACCTTAATCGCTCATATCCCAAGCAGAACCAAACAGAAATAACACAGTGGCTTATTGCCAAAACAATTACTTTGTTCTCTAAATCAAATGTGTGTGTCCCCCCTCCAAATTCTAAACATGTGATTTGCCATGACCTCCCTCTACTCCCCCACGCTCTGTCTGCTGCCAGAGGGCAAGGAGGGGGCTGGAGGTTGGATGACAGGGCCAGCGAGGCTGGCAGTGGCCAGGCAAATATGCAAAGAATTTACAGGTTGTTACAAGCGATCTGATTGAGCCACGGGAGGGACCAACTGGTTGTATAGCTGTCAGGAAGGAGGGTGGGGGGAGGGTCATTGGTGTTCCTGACCAGCCAGGAGGACTAGAGGGTGGCCACCAGGGGCCTTGGAGAGGAAGGGTTGTACAGGTTGTGTGGTTTTGCTCAGTCAGTACCAACCTGTCCTTTTGTCAACTTCACTTAAGGTGAGAGAGAGAAGCAAAATAGTGAGGCGCAAATGTATCGTTTGCGTGCGAGGAGATTGGGTTGTGTTGTGTGCGTGTGTGTATGCGTGTGCGTGTGTGCATGCGCGTGGGCGTTCCACCTTTGCGTGCTAAACAAAGCCGTAGTCTACAGTGGCGCTCACGCTGCGTTAGCGCCTGTCTCGTGGCTGCGATTCGCTGCCGTCTTCAACACCCTCTGCTTTCATCTGATCCTCTAGCCTGCACATATTTTCTTGGTCTTTCCGCCTTCTACTTTCTCTTGGTAACACGATTTTGGCGCCCCTTTTCCTCCTCAGGTCCTGTTTTCCCCCTTTCTCCTTGTCCCCGCCTCTTCCATCTCCGCCTTTATCTCCCTTCTCCCTTCCATGAGCGACCACGCTGTTGCTTCCTTCTCGCCTCTCAGCACCCCTCCCTCTCTCCTCACCATTCTGTGTTGGATTATGTTCTCTGCTGGCTTCGCTCGGCGTAAACTCTAGGAAGTGTGCGACTGAGCCCCTCTCCTTTTCAAGCCGGGGCGACTTTGGCACGGAAGACAGCTGTTAATTAATCAAAAGTAGTCATGGAATGAGGTGTTTCTCCTGCCGGTAAGGGATCTCTCCTCCGCCGTGCTCGACAATAGGGGTTTGGCCATGAAAGCTACTCTGCATGCGGCACTGGGACTCAAAAGCGACTCAGGGAATGCCCAGACTTTCTTACAGTTAATTACCCACACCCGCGCAAAACCCCCCCCCGCCTCCAAAAACAAACCAAAACAGGATTTCTGTCTCTCAGGTTCTCGTTCACTGTCTTTATTTGTTGAGTCTTGTTGTACTTCGGTCTGGAGTTGACTGTCTGCTTGCTCTTCTTATGGGTTATCTTTTTCCTTAATTCACTCCTTCTCTTTTTTTCGCTTCAGTAATGGCTTGCCGCCCGTCGCCCTCCCCACCTCCCAATCTCGATTCTTTAATGAAAAGAAGCAGAGGTCGACATATTGAGAAAGTGCGTAGCTATGTCGCAAGGAACATATCGCTCTGTGCGAGAGATAGGTGGTGTCTACTTTGTCGCTGGTTGTGTCCGTGGCTGGGCGGATTTAAGCCTGCGCGTGGCGCCCCAGAGCTTGTTAAGCGCACGTCCAGGGGCTGTAGTGAGTGTATTGTTACGTTTGTTGTGTGATAGGTGAAGAATTGCATGAATGTTTAATCTGTGTGTCTTACCCAACGAATATGATGTTTATTTTTCTCTCCAAGTTATTACTGGAAATGTCAGACCTAGGTAAACGATGCAATGTTTTAATCATAATGCCTTTATCCTTGCAAGACATTATGCATAGACAGCACGGCACATGACCATATCTTCAACCTATGGCGTGAGGTAAACGGTGTCAGGTGAGCGATTCTCCGCTGCCCCAAATCGGTTCTTTTTCATCTCCACTTGGTATCAGTAGCAGCTGCTGCCACACTGCTGTGTTTAACAGTAACACTGGCACACAGCGCTATAACTCTGGATTAAAGGCCTTGGTAAGACAACCCTGTCGCTGCACACCCATTGCACTGAGTAATGGATGAGTCCACAGCACCTATTCTCATTGAGTGATGGATGGGCCCATTGTGTGGTGCAGGGGAGGCCGGTTCCGAGTTTACGCAGGGGGAGTGTTTTATGACTGTCGGTGTGAGGGGCTAAGGCTTGAGGATAATGTCATTTGTCTGGGTGAAGCCAGACGTCTTAATGTCCAGGGGACCGGTGCTAAAGGGCTCCAAAAGGAGACGTTTGCTAAACAAAGTGCGAAGTGAAATGTTCTCAGGGTCTGACTGCGATTTAGCTTGAAGGATTCGAAAGTCCTCCAAGGTAAAGCCGATTTACCGAATAAATTCAGACTCGTTCCACGCATTCTCAAGTATGGGTTCTCCTTTCATTCTTCTATTTCTAAAGTTATCTATGTGATAATTACGTTCCTCCTTCTAAATATAAATGGTGTTCATCCTTTTCAATGTTCTAATCACAAGGCCACAGACCCGTAGTGCCTACCTCACCCTAGACTCTAGAAAATGAGAGGATGAGAGGGAGTGGTCATGACCTCCTCAGTTGTCAAGGTGACAGACAGACAGACAGACAGACAGACAGACAGGGAAGGTGGAAGTCAGGTGATCTAGCTGTTTCCTGTGAGGAGGTTGGTGCAGCCTCCTTTGCAGGAGTATACACCGTTTACACTGTGGAAAATATTTTACATACTTGCCCTTGTTATTAATTAAACACGGGCCGTTGACATACGAGGACCAGGGTGACAGGTTTTTCGATGGATTTGTACCGCATGTTGATTCATTCATTTATATTTGCCAGTTTTGCACTGGCCAGCAACCCAAAACACTCTGTCTTTCTCTTCCCTGCTAACTAATTTCCTCACCCCTTCTCTTTCCTCCTTCTCCCCCCTCGCGCAATACCTCTCGAGTCCCTGCTTTCTTTGTAACACATCGCAATACGTGCACTATGAGTGTTAACTGTTGAATCCTCGCTACCTTGAATTCATGTGTTTGTGTGTGGGCAGGATTTGATTACAAACACACCTCAATCACAGGCGTGTCACAGCTTACAGCCTTTTCCTCGCGCTCTCTTTCTCTCCCTCTCGCTCTGTCTCAGTATCCCATCTCTCGTTCCCTCACACACACAAAGACCTCTGTCAAATCCACCTCATTAAGCTCCAGACTTCTACTTAACAATCTTGCCTCCTGTCTGGCTGTTACCTAACGTATCAAACGACTACCTGTCCTTCAGAGCCCATAATATCCCCTCGTTTAATCCATGGCACTGTGTGGGGTATAAGCGAAGGCAGGGTCTGCTGGCTCGAACCGTGGAGGTAGGAGAAGGAGGCTCCTCCCTCACGACCGCCTCGACATCTCTCACACATCTAGACCGACATTCCTCGGAGCTGACATCATCACCACCGAAGGCCCTGCCTGCTTAGGATGGGACTGGACCGTCCTCCCCTCCCTCCCTTGCTCGCTCTCACTCACTTCCTCTCGCCGCTCCCCCCAACCCCCCAACACAAACGAACATCTGGTATGTCTTCTGTGCCAAACCTGGACATATGGACCTATCTTACATGCAGCTTTGATGATGAGGTGTGTGTGTATGTGTGTGTGTGCAGTACAGTGTAGAAATGTTACATGCAGCTCCATCGGCTTCTTGTCACCCTCTGAACTGCTAATATGGAGCCGTCAAATGATCTGGGATGGAAAGGGGCCACACACAGTAGGCATAACAAGCAGACCCTATGTGGTCCACTTGAATCATCAGGAGCAGCATATCTGCCCACTCGGAAACAGTTGTGGATCAGAACTCTAGCTTTAGACCTGTGTGTGTGTGTGTTTGTACCTTTAAATGTGCAGTGGTGTGTACGTGCATGGGAGTGTTTTTGTACAAATCTGTTTGGGTGTGTGTGTGTGTGTGTGGTATTGTTTTGAGCACATTTATTTGGGAATGTGTGTGTATCTGAGATATTGTTTAGTACACGTCTTTTTGGGAGTGCATGTGTGTGTCTGTGTGTGTTTGTGGACACGCAACCAAATGCCGCACGCAGACAAACGACGCAGGCAGAATGAGCGAAGGGGCCCATGCCCCATATGGCCGTGTCTGAACCTGCCCTCATCAACATAACGGGCCCCCTTGATATCTTTTCTGATATTTATTTTGGGGATGTGATGCGGGGTGCTGCGGGTGGATGGCTGGGGGCAGGGGGGTGGGGGGATGGGGAACGATCCATAGCCCTACATGGAGTGGCATTTGGCGGGGGCCCTCACGGGGCCAGCCTGGGAACGTAGCAGTGCGGAGTGGATCAGCGGCCAGCCAGGAATGCCAGACATTTGAAGTCAGACTTGTTAAAAAAGGGATGGCGGTAGGAGTTTGGGCAAACAGGCCCCCCCTGTTTCTAAAATAAGCCCGCAGACCATGGTGAGAATAGAACGGGTTAGAACAACAGCCCCTGCTTTCCAGGAAGCTCAGATGAGTTGGTTAGCCCTCTGTGTCTGCGTTCAGTTTGTAACCCAACAAGGGGACACGTGTGTGTGTGTGTGTGTGTGCCTGCGTGTGTGTGTTCTCCTTTGGCACACTCCATCTCAGCTGGAAGGGACAGTGAAATTGTTGATATAGACAGGCTCTCTCTCTCCCACACGCACACACACCCTCCTCAATCACAAGCCTGATTCAGTAGTGTCATTGCTGGGAGCAGATCTGGGTCGGGGATGTCAATTACAGGGCTATGATAGGACCCTGCTGCATTATGCATGGAGGCGTCCCACAGGGGAACGGATGGCCCGCAGCCAGGAAGGGAGGATGAATTATGGATGGAGGGAGGGAGGGCAAGGGCCTGGATCAGCCAAACACTCTTCCTTCCACTGGTTTTACACTAAATCACAAAACTTCCTCCACAAACACTCCTGAAGTAAAGTTGTCCTCTGCAGCTCAAATGCTACGGTATTTTCAAGCTTTGTCTCAGGGTGGGGGGCTCAGGGTGGGGGGCACAGAGTGGGGGGCAGTGTGTTCATGCAGGGGCTGATTCAGGGTCGGATTACAGAGCCTTGATTCAGGGTCTAGGTGGTCCATAAGTCGAGGAACATATGGGAAGAACTCAAGAAGCAAATTCAGTTGACCAAGTTGAACACATTCTGTCTGAGATCCTTTCCAGGTCTCTTTGGCCATGGAAGTGTGTACTATACATTTGTGTGTGTGTGTGTGTGTGTGTGTGTGTGAGTGTGTGTGTGTGTGAGTGAGCGAGTGTATCCGCGGTCATATGGGGATGTGAGTGAGAGAGCGGTCCTACTGTCGATGGTTTTTGCCTGGTGTAGTGTTCGCGTGCTTGCGGCTTGTCAAAGCTTCTGTTGTTGCCGTGGTATCATCGTGGTGGGACGATGCTATTTGTCACTGTTCTGTCGGATTCCTCCTCCCTCTCAGCAAGTTACAGGCGCCGACCTTGAAAGGCAGTCTTTGTACCGCACGCACACACACACACACACACACACACACACACACCCTTACAAACAGACACAGCGGGAACCGCCAACAAAGGCTTGCTTATCCAATTGTGGCGAAATGAGATTACAGCACAAATAAATGGGTAAAGCCAATGTTAGCATTTTCTACCTTGCTGATACTTTTTTTGTCTAGTTGCTGTTTTGTAAGAAAAATGGAAAGTGACTAGGCATGACAATAATACATGAAAATGAGATGTTATTACAGGTAAGTTAAAGGCCTGCAGTACCGAGTTTAGATGTTAGATGACATTATTATTAGATATTATAGAAGGGAATGGCGAGCTGTCTTTCTGTTGCTTCTGAAGAAAATGGCGGGGGTTCTTTGGCAGAATCATTTTTTCTTTCTTTATTTCTCCGTCTCCCTCTCTTTCTTCCTCTCTCTGTCTTCCCCTCTCTTCTCTTTCCCTCTGCTCTCTCTTGCTCTCTTCTTCTCTCTCTTCCTATCTCTCTCTCTGTCATGGGTCCTTGTATGCCTGTCTACTGTACGTCTAGCGACAGGCCAGATTATTATGGCCTCCTGACTAGACTGGAAGTGATGGACTGTAGCCCTGCCAAGGTCTCCCTGGTGCACTAACTCATTTAGCCTGGTCTTGTCTTTTCAGTTTGGGTCAGACGGAAAAAAAAGGTTTTCTGTCTCAGTTGTAAATTGTTGTTATCCGAATGTTCGTTTGAGAGTATATGTAGCTGCATCCTTATAGAAACAAATAGAAATCACTGTATAAATAGTGAGAGGTGGCAAAGCTAGGATGACCTTGGCGGAATACTGTCTGAACACTCCTGTGTACTTCAGAATAGCTCCTTGTTTTGCTTCCAAAACCAGGAAGTCACGACACCGGTAGCAGTTTTGTGCTGTTTGCGCTTGCTGTCGTCTCAGCTGTAGTGGGATTCGTAGCAGTGTGCGAAAGGAAACCACAACTTCTGCAGTTGTTGACGATTTTCCCTTGGCAGGCCTGTGTCACATCGCGTGTGCCGAGTAGACTTTCCGAACCCCCCCCCCGACCAAATGTTTATGACTCTTTCGAATTGCATGAAAAGCAGTTTAGGGCAAGAGAAGATAGAAACACAATCAATCTTCATGTCGTTTGCGTGTAATCAACAGAGGAGCAACACGCCACCTAAGTGCAGGCGCGGGGTATTTACCGACGGTGGCTTGCATTTGTTTACCATTACAGAGGAATGTCATGTCTGCAGAGAAGCTGCTGTTACGCCACTGTCGATCGGCTCAGACTGCTAAGAGATTTGACGGGAGCCATTTAATCGATGAAAGCCTCGATAAGGCTGTTGAAGGTGCTGCGTGGTTAGCCGTGCGAGGTACTGTTTACTCTTACAAAGGTAGGCTCCACTGTCTAAACATCGTTTATCACAACTCGATTCCCAGTCGGTCTTGGGTACGTGTGTGTATGTTAGACACTTGGTGAAATGCACTTGTTGATGCGCGCGCGCACACACACACACACACACTCAGTGGTCTGTTACCTCAGATGCCCCAGCGATGTGGGGTGGGTTTGGTTTCAATCCCGCAGGAGGCTGGGAACAGCTGACACAGGCAGGGACCAGCCCCTGTCTAACTGACTCCAAACGATAGTAAAACTAAATGAAAACCATTTAGCCAGTGTTTTCAATCAGCCGGATGTATGTGGAGATATTCTTAGTCCGCTCAGAGGTTTTCCAAAAAAGTCGTGGCTGGGTTACACGAATGCCTTGGAATGCTGAGTTGGTGGATTGGCTGGGGGGTAGGCGTGTGTCACACAGGTATGATAGGCGCACTTGAGCCCCCCCTGCCCCCCCCCCCACACACACACTCCTGATCCTGTCTTCCTTCTCTCCTCCTCGTCTTCCCCTTCTCCTTCCATCCCTCCATCCCTTTTACCCTTCTCCCCAGCCCTCCTCCTCCTACCCAGTAATGATAGGTGCAGGAGACCCCTGAAAGGTCTTTGATCTCTCTGCTAGAGGTGGGTGGAGACAGGGACGGGGACGGGGGCGGGGGACGGGGGGCTGGGGGAGGTTGGCGTTGGCTGTGTTGATGCTGGATGACAAACAGTCAAACGGATCTGTTTGCACATGTGTTATTGTTCGTCGACTGTGTATTCATTTTCTCCCCTCCTCCCCCGCCCCCCTCATCCCTACTTCGCTCACTCCATCCCACTTTTGTCCTCTCGACTCTCCCCCTCTTCTCCTCTCACCCCTCCGCTTGTCATCCGCTGCTTCTCCTCTCCTTGTCCCCTCCTCACCCCACTCCCCTTGTTTCTTTTCCTCTCCCCCTCCCCTTGTGTTATTTTCTTCTCTGCCTCAGCCCACACATGGTGTTCCTGTCTCAGAGTGTTCTGGATGGCGGCGAGGGGGAGCAGCCCCACTACTCGTGCGGCTCTCGCCTCTGTCATGAGCTAGCCCACGCCTGGTTCGGCCTGGCCATCGGCGCCCGGGACTGGACCGAGGAGTGGATCAGCGAGGGCTTCGCCACTTTCCTGGAGGACGTCATCTGGGCCCGCGCTCAGCAGGTAACCAGACTAGAAACCCCCGCTCACCATGGTCTGAAGGCACCAATATTGGGTTAGCCAGCCTTGAAACTAAGACGCCATCGTTTCAATGGGACGTGACGGGGGAATGTATTTGAATTTACAAGAGAAAAGACCTTAAAACCAAAACAGAACGACAATTACATACAACATAAATGACCCGTTCCCTCATCACATGGCCGGCTCTGAGCTATAAGTGAAAGCAGCTAATCTTGTTTATTTCTCTGCACATGGACATAGGCAGACCCAAGTTGTACCAAACGTGCCCATCTCTGTGTTACATCACATAACCCTAGGACATACCACCACATATACTGACCAATACCACGATGGTCCCTCCATGCCACATCTCAAGTTATGAGCGCAACACTTTACTTACAAGGGATGGCAGAGCTACTGGATGCCCGTCTTCATCTTCTGTTCTGGTTTCATTGCAGGACAGGAGAAAACAAGCATGACGCAGTTCATGTTTTTCCTGTTGCCACAGTCCTCATCCTCCCCCTCGCATCTTCTCCTCTAGATCTAGAATTACCCAGAAATGTTCTTCTTTTGTGTACGCTCTTTAATCACGTCAGTTTTACGACGTGGGGCTTGGCTGTGGGGTAGCGGGCGGGGAATGGCTGGTGAGAGGAAGAGAAAACAAAGTCAACAGCAGGAGACACGACAGACAGCACTGCTTAATGGTTTCCTCTTGTCTTTTCTCCTGGTTTTCTCCCCTCCTCCTCCTCGCCCCAATCCCTCCGTACTCACAACATGCCTTCCCTCCCACTTTAATCCCCCAGTCCATCACTTCTTTATCCTCTTACCCCCCCCCCCCCCCTTTTCCTATTCTTTCAGCTGTCTGGTCCAGAGATGGAAGAGCAGTCCAAGCTGAAAGCTCTGCTCAGATGGAGACGGTTGGCTGACGAGCTTCAGAACTCAGAGGAGGAGCTGCAGATCCTCAGGTCAGCCTCTCATTGGTTGACCGACCTGTCCACCCAATGGCCTGATTGGAAAGATCAGACTTTTAGTCATCATTCATTTGCTTTGTAGCACAACCGCATGCATGCCACTGAGCCGCAGTTACCATAAGTGTGTACGTGTGTGTGCCTTAGTCGTACTTGTGTGTGTGTGTTTGTGTAGCAACATGTGCGGCAGTGTGTGGGTGGAGCTGGATTAGTAGCCAGCTAACATCACATAACATTCCTCCAATAGGGCGTGGCAGTTGCAACCCTACCTCCATCCAGGTATCCTGTACCATCAGGTCTTAGCCTTAATCTGCAGATCTCAACACACGGACACACACACACACTTGTCTTTCGACAATGTTGGACAAATCACAAGTTTGTCATCCATTCGTTTGGAAATACATTCATTTAGGGAACAATGAAAATACACCATTTTCTACAATGGTTTACTTTCATCATTTAATTTTTTTGCTTTCATGTAAAGAAGGGTAGAGTAAAATATGTTATTATTTCTATAGTGGGTTGAAAGACTGTGAAAAGGTTCATGTGGGCCTCAGCCTTGCCCTATTGGAAGAACCTTGACATTCCATGAAAGGCACACCCCTATGAGCAAGAAAGGAGGCGATTAGCAAATTGGTGATGAGTTTCTTGGCGTCTGACAACGTTATATAAACAATGGAAAAAAGGCTTCTCTGAGAAAATACCAACACAGTGCTCTAGTGAATGTTATGTCTAGTTAGCTTTGCTACAACAACATGCTAGCATGGACATTCCGTCACGATGCTAGTCCTGAAGAGATGCACATGCCTGAAATCCTTCACATTTTAGAGTTGACTAAACAACGTGAGGTCCTGAACCTTGCTAGCGTTGACAACAAAAACATTGGACGCAAGGGGAAGCTTGTTCCGTGCGGATGTAACACAACCCAGTCTCAACAACTTCACCGAACGGTCAGCGTAAGATGCACAATGACACACCATTCAGAAGTCAATTCATACTACTGTCTGTTAAATTGAAGTGTGTTTTGAGCAGAGTGGAACTTGATGAGCCTGGTGTGTGTGTTTGCGCGTGCGTGCGTGTGTGTGCGTGAGGAGTGGTCTTTCTGGAATCACGGGTGTAAGCCAGAAGAACCGCGGAGGTCATATTGAGGTCAGCCTGATCTGTTCTCCAGATCCTCCTCAGAGCTGAACACAGGCCTGAGAAGACCCAAACATGTGTGTTCATCCATAGCCAGAACTATCTCGTGTCTGGAACATTCTTCAAGTAAGCTTTCGTTGATTAGTCATTTTCTTCACATGCTGTCGTCGGAGAGAAGAACCCAGTTTAGAAAGGAACACAAAGTAACCCTCACATAGCACACCCAGCGTCCAGTCATGAGTTGTTGGGTGTTTGACAGGTGTTTGGGTTCTCTGGCATCAGGGGTTAGAGTTCTCATCCAAGTGTCTCTGGTGCTCAAGACCACTCGCTCTTTGTCGAGGGCCCCACTGTTTATCTGTCTGGCTCAGATTAGTTAAATTTAGCTATGGTGGCCCAAGAGGCCCATCCTTCCTGCTGATTTATTTGACCAGTCGGGGCTGTTTTTTTATTTGTGATCCTGTTTCCGATGTGAGTGGTGGGTGATATGTGAGTGTAAGGATATAGCATGGGGAGCTATAAACTAGCGTGTGTGTGTGCGCATGTTGAAGAGCAGTCCTCTAATAGCTTCTGGTTTGTCTCTTCCTGTAGTTCCCCAGTTCTCTCTCTCTCTCTCTCTCTCTCTCTCTCTCTCACACACACACACACGCTCACGCTCACCTCTTACAGTTCCTGAAAGACATGGAGCTATTGTGTCATCCTCTCTAAGGAAACCTGCTTTAAAAGGTGATTCATTTTAAATCACCTGCAAATTGTCCTGGAGCTAAAGAGGAGGAGGAGATGTGGTCTGGAGAACAAGAGAGAGATCTAAGAAATGAGGAGAGAGAGAGAACGTGTGGCTTTGTATTGAAACTAGCAAACGTGTGAAGACATACAGACAGAGGGAGCGGAGATGAGAGGGGGGTGTATGATCCTCCAAAACCTTCAGAATAAAGACCTGGCTCTTGTTCCAGTCTGGATGGATGGGTTTGGCCCTTTCCTTGACTTTCTCTCCTTTCTTGCTTTCACATCTTTCATACCCCCCAACACACATTTTCTTTCAGTGGCCAAGCACAGTGGCCGACAGAGATGTGGAGCTGTGTTCAAATGGGGTCTGTTTTATCACCTGTAGGCACAGCCAGGCCCAGAGGTGGGAGTGGGGGATCTCCCCATGCCTCTGAAGGCCCGAGGACACATTTCTGGTTTGGGTTGAAAGCGAGAGATTGAGCTCCAGTTTGACATCCAAGACTGCCAAGTGTTTTTATTGACTTATTTATTTGAATACTTAATATTTTTCCAGTGAATAAAAGAACAAACCTTTTGCACAGCATGTCCCTGTAGGTAATGGAAACATTCTAATTCTGTAATGTAATTCCAGTAAAGGTTAATATATTCATGTGGATGTGCTGATCCGGTTGTCTGAAGAACCAGAACAGAATGGAGATGAATGAGGCTCCGTCGTCAGAAATAGATTTTCTAGAAGATCCACTTCGGTGTCTCCCCGAGATGGATGGAGGAGCAAGAGAGGGGGGGGGGACACAGATTTGGGGACAGTTAGATGTGTGTGTGAGAGAGAGCTGGAGCGAGAGACTTCAGACAGAGTCCTCTGAACACCAATGGGATGAACTCCTTCTTGAGTCAACTCTGGATTGGCAAACCCCCCCCACACACACACACACACACACATACCAGTATCATATCCTGTCCCGTCCTCCCTCTCCTCTCCTCCCTCTCCTGTTGACTACTCTCCCCTTCAGTTCCCCTGTCCTCCATACTTCTCACATTTCCGGCCAGCCTTTCACATCCCCTCCCTTTTCCTTCTTTCCTCTCTCATTTTTTCTATGTAGCAGGCTCCACTGCCTCCTTTAACCCCCCCCTCCCTCCCCTTCTTGCTGTAATGTAGTTTATAGTCCATTACCTATTTCTGCTCAGGGGGTAAATGGGGTTGCTGGCTGGGCCGGATGACTAGCCCTATGAAACAGGAAGCCGTCCAATTCACACGGCAGAAGAAGCCAGGGACGCAGATTGCTTTGATACAACATGAGTGTTAGCGTTGGCGTGCGTTTTCACGCACGTGTGTGAGCGTGCACGCTGTGGTGTGAGTTTACAAATGCTCCCTTTCTGCCCGAGCAGAAGAGCGTGACTTAGCCCCCCTGTACCTGCATACGGGCTACATTACGTGTTACACCTCACGTGTCTACAAACCAGCGCACGTGTGTGTGTGCGGCTGTGTGCGGTGCAGTGTCTTGTAACTGCTGGCGAGGAAGTGTCCAGTGATGAAGTCTGTGTTGCCAGGCACCCGGGTATCGACAGGTAGGTTTGATCCTCCAGGGAGTAGCTCTGGGAAGGCTAAGTTCATCTCCTCCTGCCGATCGATGCGTTTTAACTGAGGCTATCATCTAGTTCCGAGACATACCGCGCAGGGAGATGCTTGCTGTTTGTCGCCATGTTTTTTCGATGGACGATATGTGCCGGTGTGTGTTATCTATAGAAAAAGGAGCCCATATGACCACACACTGAGCGAACATGCTGTATTTTCCTATTAAGAGTTGTACAGTATTTTACTGTTTTTATATCTTGTGTCTGTCTATCTGTCTGCCTGCCTGACTTTGTAGGCCCAACCAGGACAACACAGGTCTGGTCAGTGAATCTGGCTCTTGCATGGTTAAACATGCCCTCAACCCTGAGAAGACCTTCATGCAGGTGCACTACCTCAAGGTAAGAGCATACACACTCACATACGCACCGGACAGGAAATGTAAACAGTCATTTCAACACATTTCTGCTTGAAAAAGCTCTCTGGGTCTATTCTTCTCTTTATTCTCTCTCTTCTCTCTTTCACTTTGATCTCTGTGCTCTTTTTCATTGATTTCCACTCTCACTCTCTCTCTCTTTTGTCACCCCCCTCTTCCTCCTATCCTTTCTCCAGGGTTACTTCCTCCTCAGGTACCTGGCAAGTTATGTCGGTGAAGAACCTTTCCTCAGCTTCCTCCAGCTGTTTGTGAAGAAATACCACGGACAACTGATCCTCTCTCAGGTAGAGTGACCCCGTTGTTCCCCAGCGAAACGGATAGAGCTAGCTAAGCAGGTGCTAGGTCCTGGAGTGTGCTAGCCTGCAGCGTGCACACTAGGCAGGTGCTAGGTCCTGGAGTGTGCTAGCCTGCAGCGTGCACACTAGGCAGGTGCTAGGTCCTGGAGTGTGCTAGCCTGCAGCATGCACACTAGGCAGGTGCTAGGTCCTGGAGTGTACTAGCCTGCAGCGTGCACACTAGGCAGGTGCTAGGTCCTGGAGTGTGCTAGCCTGCAGCGTGCACACTAGGCAGGCTGGAGCGGTTAGCTCACTTTGCAGGGATTCAGAACAGGAGGACATTCACTGGCTCTTTGTGTTTATACTGCTGGGGCCTTTTTCGCTGTGAGGGTTCACACCTGGCAGAGTGTGTTTGGGAGGGTGTGTGCATGTTTGCCTGTGAGTGAGTAAGTGTGTGTGTGAACGTGGTCGTGCATCTATATGTTTTTGTAAGCGAGTGTTCATCTTTGTGTTTGTGTGTGTGTGTGTGTGTGTCACAGCTGGCCCACAGTGGCAAGACTCCACTTCACTAATGAATGTTTCATAAACACACTTGGGGTCAAACAAATGACCTCAGAATAAAGGCCGTTCTCTGCTTCCGCGCATTTTCACCCCTCTCTCCCCTTCTGTCTCTCTCTCTCTCTCCCCTTCTGTCTCTCTCTCCCCCCTCTCTCTTTCTCCTTCCTTTCTCTCTCCCCTTCTGTCTCTCACTCCCCCCCTCTCTCTCTGCTTCCTCTCTCTCTCCCCTTCTGTCTCTCGCTCCCCCCCCCTCTCTCTTCCTCAGGATTTCTTGGGCATGCTGCTGTGTTCCTTTCCAGACATGGAGAGGTATGTGGTTGTGAGTCGTTCTTGTCCCCGGTCGTTCGCATGTCAGGTGTCAGCCAGCAATCCTGTTATCCTCCATCTCAACCAATCGGGATAATTGAGGTGCGGGTGATAACCCCGAGATGAAAGAGAGCGATCGATTCTCTTTCCTTTATCGTGCCATCACTCCCTTACTTTTACTTTTTTTCTCGCAAACAATGCACGCATCCATTTCTGCACACCGGTCCCCTTCTCCATTGCTTCCTCTGTTCTTAAAGGAGTTGTCTTTTCCCTGCCCACGTTGCAGGAAGAGTGATTGAATTAGAGTGGGAGAAAGAGAGAGGATTACGAGTATTAGGGAGGGTCAATATTTGTGTCTGCTCTCTCCAATAGCAGGATGGACACAAAATACACACACGGACATATGCCAGTTAGTGTCTATAAATAGGTGTGTGTGTGCAGGTCTCTGCCAGTGAGCGTGCGTCTGTGCGCGGGCGCGCTCCTCGTCAAGTCAAGGTGTCGCGCCAAGCATTTTGACACCCATCACCATAACAATTTATTTGATTTATTTTAAACCACGGCTACAATTCTCCCATTGTACGATTAAAAACAGAAATCTGACGTCTCTCCATTGTGTTTCAGGCAAGGCCTCACCCTCAAAGCTATTTATGCCGACTGGCTTGACGGAGCTGGTATTCCCAAGGTAAGCGCTGGGTTTTAGAGTAGCCTTGTACGTCCCAGAGCTGGGAGGCCATGGCGAGGGTGGAATGGGGGTGGGGTTTTGGTGGGGATACTGTTACCGGCGTTGAGCTG
The DNA here is from genome assembly GCA_036571765.1 of Plecoglossus altivelis. Lineage (NCBI taxonomy): Eukaryota > Metazoa > Chordata > Actinopteri > Osmeriformes > Plecoglossidae > Plecoglossus > Plecoglossus altivelis. Next base: position 9,449,341 of record BROE01000008.1, on the reverse strand, counting down.
CTAGCATTGATCTCCATCCTACAGCTTGACATTTGTTGCCCGGCGCCCTGTGTAGACGTGCACGGTGTAGCAGTGTCCGAGTTTCTGAAACGTACGAGGATGAAAAGGTTCCGATAACAGAGAAGTAGACCTAGTGTGCTGTCACACACACACACACACACATTACTCTTCAGTGTTCAAATATAGTCATTTTTCCCTCATGGACATAACTGGATGTGAACAGCGCCAGAGTAGTTCCCAGTGTCAGTCTCAGCACAGTGACACACACACACACGCACCCTCTCTGAGTCGCGAGGCACAATCGATCCCTTTTTAACGACTTCTCAAATTGCCATGGTAACCAATCTTAATTACCTCACGACGTGCGTTGCAGTCTGGAAACTCTCAACTAGGATGTTCCCCTGGACGCTGGGGGTTCCGTATTCTCGGCGAACATTCTAGTCAAGAGATCCCTGGACCTTGACCCTTGATGGGGCAAAAATCCTGTAACAGCGTCAAGACCCTCCAATCCTCTCTTCTTTTCTCCTCCTCTGTGAACTCTGTCCATCCGTCTAAGGTTAGGAGGGCAGCTCATTGTACAGGAGTGGAGCTGGAAATAGAGAATGACAGGAAGCACAAAGTCCTAATAATAAACAATGACATCCACATCGACCCTAGAATGGAGAGAGAAGGGAACACGAGGCTAGTCTATTTCTGGATATGTGTGTGTGTGTGTTTGAATGAATGTCAGCAATTCTAATGGCCAGCTTCTAGTTGTTGCAATTAATATCACCTCAACTGTTATCACTTGTATCGTATATCCAGTAAAGTATGTAATGCAACACCTGTGGTCACCAGTTTAATTTATATTTCCTATTCCTATTTCCTCTATTTTATCTTCCCCCTACTCTTCTCTTTTCTGGTCAATTTCTCCTGATAGAATCCATAAAGTACCTTAAGTACTACTACTAAATAAGAGATTGAAGGCAGCCATTTTGTGCCACTGATTACCTCATGGTAACTTCCATCTGGAGTGAAGGAATCCTACTAGTCAATGTGAAACTGCAAGCCCAGAGTGGAATGGGGAGGTTCCGAGTGAATGTGTTAGTAACTCGGTTTGTTTTTAACAAGCGGGGCCATGCTTTGAGAAGAGGGCAGTTGGCCTGTTTTCTCTGTGTGCACTTGTGTTGATGTGTCTTAATGTAAAAGTGTGTATATACGTGTGTGTGTGTGTGTGTGTTGTGCTTGGTTGTCTAAATGTGTGTAAGTGTGCATTTTTCAGGAGGACAAAAGCCTTGCTATGCAAGGATGGTAGCGTCTGAGATCTCGGTCGTAAAACAGCTATGTGTGGTATCCTCTTACACAATGGCACTTTACTGCCTCAGCGCTCCCTGCATTCAACCCAACCCACTCTCTCTCTCTCTCTCTCTCTCTCTCTCTCTCTCTCTCTCTCTCTCCCTCCCTCTCTGTCTCTCCCTCTCTCTGTCTCTCTGTCTGTCTGTTTGTCTGTCTGTCTGTCTGCCTCTCTCTCTTGCTCTCTCACTCTCCTTCTGTCCCTCTCTAACTCTCAATTAACTTCAACATGCTTTGTTGGCATAAATGTTCAGGTTAAACAATGTTGCCAAAGTAGTCCATAGTGAAGGCACACCTTATGTAATTATTAACACAGTTATTAAACTCAATTAATATCATAAATCTCAAACAAATAGTTTATAACGATAGCAAATCACATATGAAATGTCAAGGGCATTTTGTACTTTTGTATATATAGGGGTGAGAATATTTTAAATGTATCAATGCCACCAAACATACTGTGTAGTATACTTACATACAAACACACATACATGACATTGACATGCGCATGCTGTACACACACACACACACACACACTCAGTACTCTCTTCTCTACTAACTCATTTTGTTGCCTACCTCTCTACTCCCTTCTCTTTCACTCTTTCACTCTATCTTTCTAACACATACACACAATTCAATACCTACATTATTAGTAAGTGTTAACAGCAGAATCATTGCTAGCTAATGCGTTTGTGTGTGTGTTTGTGTGTGGGCAGGATTTGATTACAAATACACCTCAGTCACAGACGTGTCGCAGCTTAAAGCAACCTTTTCTTCCCCATCTCTCTTTCTCTCTCGCTCTCTTTTCTGTCTCTCGCTCTTTCTTTTTCTGTCAATCTATCCCTCCCCCTTCCTTTTCGATTTTCAACCTCACTCCCACCACCCTATTCCCACCCTCTTTCTGCCTTCTCCTCTCTCCCTCTCTCCTCCCTTCTCATGGATGTCTGATGTTGTGATTCAGAGTTGAGCAGTGGCCTTGCTAAAAGCGTTAATAAGGTTAAGTGTGTTCCTGTGCATGTGTGTGCGCGCGTTGGTACATACGCACGTGCATATGTGTGTTAGCGGACACGTGTGTGTTTGTGTTCGTGCGTGCCCCCTTGGGTGTACAGAGACTGTTAGCGATGTCGTCCTCTTTTATAGCTGCCGCAGATAATGAGGGGATTTTCCTCCCCTCCACCTTTCTGTCTTGTCAGTTTCTCTCTCTCCCTCTCTCTCTATCTACCTCTCTCCCCCTATCTCTCTAGCTCTACCCACCACTCTCTGTCTATCTCTTAATCTCTGTACCTGCCTACCTCTCTCTCTGCCCTCCCTCTTTCTCTCTCAACCTCTCTCTGTCCTCTCTGCACTTCTCTCTAGCTCTCTCTGCCCTCCCTCTTTCTCTCTCAACCTCTCTCTGTCCTCCCTGTACCTCTCTCTAGCTCTCTCTGTCTTCCCTCTTTCTCTTTCCACCTCTCTGTCTTCCCTCTTTCTCTTTCCACCTCTCTGTCCTCCCTCTTTCTCTTTCTACCTCACTATCCTTTCTCCACCTTTCTCTACCTCTGTCCTCCCTCTGTCTCTCTCTACTTCTCTCTCTTTTTCCTCCCTCCTTCTCTCTTTACCTTTCTCTGTCCTCTCTCTACCTCTCTCTGTTCTTTCTCTACCTCTCTCCACTTCTCTCTACCTCTCTGTGTCCTCTTTCTCCCTCTTTCTCCCTCTGTGTCCTCTCTCTACCTCTCTCTGTCCTCTCTACCTCTCTCTGTCCTCTCTACCTCTCTCTGTCCTCTCTCTCTCTCTGTCCTCTCTCTACCTCTTTCTACCTTTCTGTCCTCTCTCTACCTCTCTCTGTCCTCTCTCTACCTCTCTCTGTCCTCTCTCTACCTCATTCTCCCTCTCTGTCCTCTCTACCTCTTTCTGTTTCTCCTTCGTGCTTCACTTTACTCCCCCCCCCTTTCCCTCCCTCCAGACTGGAGCCGTGAGCTTCCGTCAGAGGAACAAGTGATCGTGTTCCCCCTCCCTCCTCTCTGGCTTTCCCTCACTCGCCAGAGAGCATTCCTCCCTGCCTCCTGTTCAGACCCTCCCTCCCTCCCTCTCTCTCCCTCTCTCGTCTTGACTCACTCGCTCCTCTCTCTGTTTCTCGCTCAGTGGCTGCTTGAAGGGAGTGCCGAATGGTTGCAGGCTCGGCTGGTGGAGGAAGTCAAAGAAGAGGTAAAGCTTGTGTGTGTCTCTGTCTCTCTTTCTGTTTCTCTTTCTGTCTCCCTTTCTGTCTCTCTGTCTGTCTGTCTCTCTGTCTGTCGCTCTGCCTGTCTCTGTCTCTGTCTACCTTGTGTTTCTCTCGCCCTCCCTCTCTCCTGCTCTCTTTCTGTCTTTCTCTCCATCTCCTCCTGTTTCTAGAAACCTGAGGATTGAATTCCAGTTCATGTCACACTGTCTGTTTAGTCCCTCCGTCGGTCGTCCTTTTCCCTTCTGTCCATTTCTCTCTCTCTCGATCTGTCAGTCTGTCTCTCTCGGTCTCTCCTGCCGTTCTCCGTCTCACTGTGTCTGGAGCCGTGCTTACATCTGTTGCATGTTACCACGTTCCGCGCTCTGCTGGGCCGTATGCTGGAGCCTGTCATTTTTGCCAGTTATTCTCTGCTGCTTTTGCTCTCGTCGGTTATGACAGCGCACTGGGATCGCTGGCGGTCAGTGACTGCGCGACCTGACAGGCTGTATCGTCAGAGAGACCTTGGAGAGCGGAGACAGTCTAGGGAGATGTTTTCAGGTTGCAGCGTCGGTAGAGATAGGTGGATGTGTGTGTGTGTGTGTGGAGTTGTGTTTGGGTTTGTGTTTGATTAAGTATGGGCTGCTGTTTCAGGTCTTATAAACTGCCCCCCCACCACAAACACACACAGATTTAATTTGTGTGTTTATTTATATGTAAGTGTTTGTAGTTTGTTTATCAGGGAGACATGTAGAATCCAATCAGATTAAGACTAGCCGTACAATTATTCATGCAAGGATGTCTGTTATCTTCCTGTCTGACACTCTGGCCTAGCGTGCAAGCCTCTGTGTGTGTCCATGTGCATATGTGTTTCCACTTCAGCAGTGGAAAGTGCGCTTAAAGTCTGTTTATAGTTACTTATATTAGACGTGTTCCGTTTTTTTCTGTAGCAACTCACTCTCTCTCTCTCTTTCCACGCTTGGCCTTCCCCCTCTCTCCTCCTCTGCAGGTTGTAAAATGGATTCTCCCCAGTTCCCGTAGAGGGAAAGGCAGAAAGCGAAAGAGGGGTGTGCTGCCCAAGGTGACGCACAGACAGGTAGGAGAGACCCTGGCTTTAAATAGACCCTTATCTCTCTGTCTGTCTCCGGCTCTTTCTGTCGCTTTCTCTGTCTCCCTCTCCTCGTCGCTCTCCGTCTGTCTCTCTCTGTCTACAAGATAGGACAAGCTTATCTGTAGTCTCTCCTGGCTCGGTCCTGGCTCTTACTCCATTGACTTAAGTTTAAACTGGGCGCAGGTTCGTGTGATATATTTGAGCTGGGTTGAAGTTGACTGAAGTTATATGCATGAAATGTATTGGAAAGAAAAAAAATGTGCGTGCATCTGTGCAGCAGTATACTGTGGGTGCGCGTGTGGATGGTCTGAGAGAAATGTCAGACGTGAGTCAAGTTCAGAGGAGCGGTGTGTACGCATACGCTGGCGTGTGCTCGCATTTGTGCGTGTGTGTGTGTATTATTGAGGGATGCCCTGCACTGTTGGCTGCCATGCCTCTATACATTTCTGGCATGATCCAGCTCTGGAAAACATTGACAGACCACTGAATCGTTGTCTTTCGTTTAAAAAAAATGAATTTGTGAAGGAAACTTTGGAGTGAAGAACAGAAGGGTAACATTTGCAGTGGCCTCTCAATTTTCTTCCTTCCGTTCCTCGCTCTAAATTGTTCTCAACTTCTTCTTTTTTTTATAAAAGGGAAAGTTGTAGTCGTCTCTCAAATCTTTCCAGAGCCAACGATGTCATGAACATGGACAAATCCAGCTGTTTGACTATATGCACTGTTACTTGCCAAGAGTTGGATGTAGATGTTTACTGTACAAATACATTGTACAGTACAGAACAAAATGGTTTTCTTAAAGAACAGGAATCTTGTGTACTTATATGACCAATAACACAACGTTGGGCTTCCACGGTTCGAGACATTCTTTCGCCTTTTCACCTGATACACTCGGTCAGCATATTAACGAGCCACACACACGCACGCGCACACGTGAGCTCGGAGCAGGCAGCGAAAAGGCCTCTTCTCATTGGGTGCGAGGGAGTGCTAGAGAATCAGGCCTCATGAAAGAATGGCCAATTACTGTCCGCTTGGCCACGCACAATGGTCCTGGGGAGGGGGGGGGTTGCAGGGGTGTGTGTGGGAGGGGGGGAGGGGGAATGAGGAGGCGAGGCTCGGTCAGCGTTTGAAGTTTGGCCATAAAAGCCATCCTGAAAGGAAACACGAGGTGACCCAGACACACACGCGCCCTCCCTCTCTCCCCCTCTCTCCCGCCCTCTTTGTCTGTGTACATGGGGGGAGCACCATGGATGGGCCAGGTGTATTTTATATGACTCCTTCATGTACTTCAAACAGCACTGTGCCCCCTCTCCCTCCTGACCCCCCCACCCCCTTCCTTTCTCTTCCCCCATTTGTCTGTCTCTGTCCAATAAATCAACGCTACAGACCTGCTCCGGAGGGGCAGCAGAGGAGAGGAGGGAGAGACTGTGGGAGGAAGGAAATAGGAGACAAACAAGATGGGGAGCATGGGGGGAGACAGAGGGATGAGAGGTAAAAAGGGAGGGACACCGTGAAAGACGAGGCAAAAAAGAGCGCAGAACTACAGGAGGAGGAGGGAGGGGGGAAATGAAGAGTGGGACCCCTAGGGGAAAGGTGAGAAGAAGAAAGATGCGGAAAAGAGTAGAAGAGAAGATGAGAGGCGAGGAGGGGCGGCGAGAGGAAGGGGGACCTGGGGACACTATGGGGAGAGGGAGTGAAGTGGACCAACCCAGGGATGAGTGGAGGAGCGGATTAAAAGGAGGCGAGAGAAGAGGACCCAAGAGAGAAAACCCAAGGCAGGTGATGAGTGTTCAGGGGAGAGGGAGATAGAGAGGGAGATGAAGAGGGAGATGGAGAGGGAGAGAGAGATGGAGAGAAGAGCATCAGTGTGTGCTGCTGAAGATGCATCTATTAGGCCTCCTAGTGTAGTGTTCAGAGCTAATGACTTCGTAGATTATTAGAGACCTGGACAGAGGCACAACACACACACACATACACGTGCATGTACACACACACACACACACACACACACAGGAGAGAGCCAGACATCCCCTACAGAGAGAGGCCTGAGATCAGGGTCATTTTAATAGAGCCAGACTTTATTACCTCCTTCCCTCCATTTATACATAAGGGTGTGTGTGTGTGTGTGCGTGCGTGCGTGCGTGCGTGCGTGTGTGTGTGTGTGTACCCTATTTGAGTATGTGTGTTTGAGGGGGTCTGCTCAGGGATATTAGTCACGCTCTTGTGGTAATGGGCCTCATTTTGCTCTCATTTTCATCTGTGGTCACAGTAATGAGAGGGTCTGTCTGCCCCTGCTGATCAACGCCGGAAACCCTGTAGGCCAGGGAAGGAGCAGGCAAAACGGTGGGATCGCTGGCCCTCATCACAGACACAACGATGCACCCACAGTGTAGACATGAACGAGATAGCCTAGCTTGCACAGGCCTTAATGCATGGGCAGCACTGAGGCGATACAGCGTCCATGTCGGACGAGGGAAGAGTCAGCTTCGGGGTCTGGCGAGGGGTAGGGGTTGGGTAGCAGGGGTGAGGGTACTAGGGAGTGGGGAAGTAGATGTGGTGGAATGTGGGTCTTGGTTTTGGGGGCTGCTGTTAGATGGTTAGGGTCCAGTCGTAGGCCACTTTGGCTAGGCTATCTGAGGTAGCCTGGCTCTGCGCTGTGTTGACCAGGACTTGTAGTCAGACTGCGGTAACTCTAGATGTTTGTAGAGAAACGGAGAGACAAGATCAAAGGCGCCCCCTAGGAGTAGCGAAGGGTTGGGGGAGGTGAGCTTATTTTTACATTGCGGTTGAAGGTGGGAGAAAAAGGGGCTTGGAAAACCAAAATGGTTTGGGTCTTTGAGGTGTTGTCGTTGTGTGTCAGCGTTCTGACTGAAGTTCCTGTAACAAGTCCGGCCAGATATGAAACAAATGAGCATTTGTCACTGTGATTGCTATAATGGCTGCAATCAGGACTTGTAAATGAGTCGCTTGTTCCCAGCCCACGCAAAACCCCAAATAAATAATGGCCCAAATCAAACCGAATCCTGCTCGTCATCCCAGCAGTGTTGAGACAGGGACGTTAGAAATGGCATGGCAGCATCACAGACTGTGTCTCTACACTTTGCTCTGCTGTGTTGTGAGGATGATGGGGTAGCTAATGCCTCCATGTGATCCTCCCCATGGTACACGTTTGCGTATTTATGTCCGTTACCCTGGTTTAGGGAGCCAAACTAGGAAATAAACCAAACGGGCTGACAGTGCTGGCTGGGGCTGACAGATGCACTGTTCAACAGTTAGATATGTATGGTTAGGTCTGCTCCACCCCCAGGTTGCGGTGGAGACAAGCTCAGGACAGTACTATACACACACACACACACACACACAGATCTGTTTTCCCCTCTCACTTCCCATCACTCTCTCTCCCTTGCTCTATCCAAACCTCATCATCAATGTTTATGTGAGACCTTCCGAAGGCTGACAGGCAGAAATGGTAGAGTAGTGTGTGTGTGTCTTCGGTTATTCTTGAAGTTGTGTCTTTTCATCTGCCGTTTTCAGTTGGGAGCCAGGGTCTCAGAACTGACCTTTCAACTCAGCATCGACACAACATCTCTAACCACCATTGGAATTAAAACCCGGTGCAGACGTCAACAGGCGCTTTGAAAACTCAAACAAACACAACCTTTTCGGTTAGACTGGTTGCCAAAGTTTCCGGTGGTTTGCGTTAACCGGCTAGCACAGGGCAGCAGAAGAGAGTTGTGTCTGGCTTGACGAGACGGACAGGTGATCACCATATAGCATGTGTTCGAGTCTGCGCGTTGTGATGCGATCTCGTGTTGCGTGTGAGTGTGCCCAGAGTAATCTCCCCAGCGTGACCAATCGGAACAGAGCATGGGAAGATTGGAGAGGCGGGGGGCAAACACCATGGAGTCATGTGCTTTTTATTACATGCATGCACGCACTCTCTGGTAGACCCCCTCTCTCACACACACACACACACACACACACGCACACGCACACGCACACACATGCACCAAAAGGCAGGATTAATACATTCCTCCACTCCAAAAGGAAAGATTCCTCTCAGTTTGGACCCATACGAGGAAACACTGAAGTGCGAAGGGTGAGGGAACGACGGGAGAGACAGAAAGGAGGGAGAAGGTGAGATGAAACGAACCACAGAGGAATAGAGACAGAAAGAAGTGTTGTCTTCTTCTGTGGTGTCAGAGGCCAGCAGGACAGAGGAAACAGCTTTATTAGACTGAGGGGTCGATTCTTAACCAACCTGGAAAACCATTCATGTAGAATCTGTTCAACTGAGCCGCCTTGTAAACCTCTCTGTTGACTTCGTGTTACATGGCTTGGATTCCTCTTAGTGTGTGTGTGTGTGTGTGTCAGTTACACACTCTGTAAAGCCTTGTCTAATGAAATCTAAATCAGCCTAATCAGTCAGTGCACACACACACACACACACACACATAGCTGTATAAGGCATGCTTTGTTTAAGCGGGTGATTCATTCTGCTCCTTTCACTTTATCAGAGTCCTGAGCCTGTGTTTAAAAAACCTATGGCATAATATGACAGCATGACTTTATAAACAGTGGATGTGGAATGGAGTACGTGAGAGGAAGTACACGTGTGTGTGTTCCGTCGGGGGGGGGGGACGACATTCAATTCCTCTAGAAGACTCAAGATGGAGAGTGTGTGTGAAAATGGGAAACTACTAGGTAGAGGTAAGGATCAAAACCTGTTTGATGGATACGAGAGATAGCGAAGAGAGACATTGGCGTGAGATTAGAGTGAGAGAGAGAGAGGGCTGGAGAGACCTCCCAGTCATGTTGGATTAGTCTCATGTATCACTCACCAGCAGGTCTCTTTTAGGGGGTCACTAAAAACACACTGCCTGTCTCATCTCATCACAGGGCTCCCTGCCTTGCGTGTGTTCATGTGTTCTATGGAACTCCCTGTGTTAACGGCTGCGTACGTCATGGCATTGTTGTTCCAAAGTACAACTTTGCAACTGCCGACCCTTAAGAGGGACACACGCATGTGCAATTGGGACACGTGCGCACACAATCCCTCTCTGCACACGCACACAGAGGCTCTGGCTACTTCTGACCTGAGCGCCGTCCGCAGGGAAAAACACACACCCACAATTCCAGAAACATTTTCACTGTCATTAAAGTGCAGCTGTGTTTGTCTTTCCAGCGCATACGGAAAACACATCGAAGAGAGAGGGGGGGGGGAGAGGGACGATAGAGAGAGATATGGGAGGGGAGAGAGATTGAGAGGGACAGAGAGAGAGTGACAGAAACTAAGGGAGACAAGGTAAATCTATTTTCAGACGAGCATCAAAGCCTCTGCTTTGCATCCTAGTCCACAAAACCGCATGTTGGCCTCCTATCAAATACCAATTTACACATCCAGTAATGCAGCTCCGTCGAGGCTCAAGGCAGCAGGGATCTGGAGGAAATGACACGATAGCTTGTTCAACAACAAAAAAAACTAGAGCGTTTTAGTGGGAAATTGAATCAATGTTTTTCCCATAAAATCTAAAGGGGGGTGATTCAGACATCACCTTATGAGTTTCTTGGGTGTGGTACATACATGTACATACGTGTGTGTGTGTGTGTGTGTGTGTGTGTGTGTGTGTGTGTGTGTGTGTGTGTGTGTGTGTGTGGAATTGGCTATACCATGCATAAGTGCAAAAACATCTGTCTGCCCTGGTAATGACTGTGGAACCAATGGGACTCTCAGACAACCCTGACGCAATTAGCCTTCACAACCCCCGCCACACACACACATTCACTGTAATGAGAGCTTTAAGTTGCAAGGCCCCATAGACGCCAAGGATTATAGAAGCGCCCGCACATATACCCAATAACTAGGCGTCTCGGAGATCTGAAAAGGTCTGTGTGTGTGTGTGTGTGTTTGTGAGTGTATGCGTGCTTGTTTGCGTGCGACAGGACAGCCGATTGATGAAGTGTTTAAGTCATGTTCTGAGAGGACGGCTGGCTGTTGCGTAGACGAACAGCCATCCTATGTATAGGGAGAGCAGCGTCAACAGATCTGATAGACTGCGCTGGCTCATTCACCCCTTCACCAACACTGGTTCAGCAGGTCTGGACACACCTGAATGGTTTGACCACAGAGAGACAACAACCTGTAAACACACTGTCAGTGTGTTTACAGGGAGACAGACTCGTGTGTCCTCAGATGACAGACAGACAGACAATGGGTCTTCAGATGACAGATAAACAGACTAGTGTGTCCTCAGATGACAGACAGACAGATAGTGTGTCCTCACATGCCAGACAGACGCCAGACAGATAGACCGACCGACCAATAGACACATTGCTGTCAGACACTGACACAGTATCACCCCCCCACCACCACCACCACCCATACACACAAATGAGGCTGCTCTCTCCCCCGGGCCTCTGCGGTTCAGCCTTCCTTCCTGACACAGAGAGGCCGTGGATAACCCTACTCTGCAGCCAGCCTGTCTGACAGACCGAGCCCAGACCCAGCTCACATACTCTGGCCCAGGCACTCTGAGTCCCTCTCCCCTCCTGGTACCCTACCAGGAAACATTCTCCGCTTCTTCCTCCCCCGTGTGATTGGCAGATGAGATTCATGTTGTTTTAGGAGGCAGAGATGCAAGTACCAGCACTTCTGTAATGAGGTGGCGTTGGCGATCCAGAATAAACACTCTCTCACACACTCCGTCACACTCTTCCCAGACACACCAGAATCATGACGTGTTGAAGGGGCAGTTCCAGTTCTGGGGAGGTGTGTGAGAGGGGCTGTTGTTCAGTTTTGCTGCCAGTTTTTTTTTTGTGGCCTGTGTGTTGTTTGAGTCTTGTCCCTCATTGGTGCGTGACTCACTTGCTCTGAGCAGATATTTGGACGTAGGCCACCTTGCATACCTCTGTCAGCTCAGATACGTAAGACTAGTCTGCCAAGAGATCAAACAGGAGACACGTGGAAACACACCGGAGACGTGCAGACTCACAGGGAACACACGCAGACACACACACACACACACACACACACACACACACACACACAAAGGAGATACACACCCACACAGTAGACACATGCACTAGGAGATAGATACGCACACACACACGGGAGACACACAGGACGTCAACAGCAGATCTATAGCCCCTCTACAGTTATGTCTAACACAGATCCTTCTCGTTTCGCCACAGTGGGTCCAATAAGGTAAAACATTCACTCTCCCTCTCGCTTCCTGCCTCCTTCCTCTCCACATCCTGTTTCTCTCACCCTTTTCTTCTCCGTTGGTTTTGCCTTCCTTTCTTTCGTTGCTACAAAGGTGTGCCCACACCTTGGGTCTGTGTTCCTCTCTCTCTTTCATTTTCTCTCCCCGTGTCTTTTCTGTCTCCCAGCATTGTAGATAGATCGTATCTGTCCTTAATGTTCCAGACTAGGCATGGTGTGCCCTTATTATCAGAGCCACGCTGTTGAAATACAGCTTGAACGAAGGCATTTCGTTCTCAAATTACACATAACCTGCCTCTCTCACTCTCTGCAGTGCGTGTGCGCACATCCTCAAAACCTACCCTGTTATCGAGCCACCTCCACCTTAGCACATAACATGTCAGTTGTTTCAGTCACCCCTTTCATGCTCCCTCGCTCTCCCTTGTCTGAGTCATCGTCTGCTCCACGTTAACCTGGTCCACTCGTTTGAATTGGGGACTGGTTTCCGCAGAGATAATATTTAGCCATGTCCCCCACCCGCAGGCCGCGGTATCCTGCTGCTCATCGCATTTACGCCTAGATAATATTTAGCCATATCCCCTTGGCTGGTCTCTCCTCCCCTGCCCCAACCCCCCTCCCACTCAGGAAGAAACAAGCCAGAACTAATGACCCGAGGAAATGAACCCTGGCCACCGTCAGAGCGTTCTCACTTTCTTCGCTTGATGCTGAGTAGTGGGTAGCATTGAGTAGTGGGTAGCATTGAGTAGTGGGTAGCATTGAGTAGTGGGTAGCATCGAGTAGTGGGTAGCATCGAGTAGTGGGTCGCATCGAGTAGTGGGTCGCATCGAGTAGTGGGTAGCATCGAGTAGTGGGTAGCATTGAGTAGTGGGTAGCATCGAGTAGTGGGTAGCATTGAGTAGTGGGTAGCATTGAGTAGTGGGTTGCATCGAGTAGTGGGTCGCATCGAGTAGTGGGTAGCATTGAGTAGTGGGTAGCATTGAGTAGTGGGTGGCATTGAGTAGTGGGTAGCATTGAGTAGTGGGTCGCATCGAGTAGTGGGTAGCATCGAGTAGTGGGTAGCATCGAGTAGTGGGTAGCATCGAGTAGTGGGTAGCATTGAGTAGTGGGTCGCATTGAATAGTGGGTAGCATTGTATAGTGGGTAGCATGTCATTGTGAATGAGCGTCGCTGGTGCTTGTGCTCATGTACACACTATAACAGTGAGTGCGCTCCTTCCTGTGTCATTCCAGGGAGTTTCCTCTCTACAAACAGTCTTCCTCAGGTAAGGTCAGGTATGCTCCCTTGCCCCTGGTTGTCCCTGGTTGAACAGACTCTTGGTCCACTGATCAGAGGACCTTCTAGCTATCCATCACAAGCTTGGGTTACTCATCCCGTCTTGATGAATGCTCAAGTCATCACAACAGGCATTTTCTGTCATCCTTACACATAAAACAGGGACGCTTTTGCGAGCGTGTTGCTTGTGTGTTTGCGAGAGAGGAGGAGAGAGAGCGTATTTTCTCAGCTGCTAGATATTAGACCCCCGCCCTCCCCCTCGTCCTCCTCCTCCCGGTAGCTCTGTTCCCATCAGCCCCTGGGGCTGGAAGGGTTCGACCTAGCAGAGGGCAGCCCTGGGTCACCAGGAGGCAAGGTCATGAAGGTTAAGATTAGACAGTATGGTATGGGGTCTGTATCTTCAAGGGGATGCAAACCTGGAGCAAGGGTTAAACACGCCAAAAACACTCATGCATTTTAGGGTTGAACGGTGCGTGTTGGTGCGTGTAACATCCAAATTGATACAAAAAAGATTGTCTGTTGGTCTACCTCCCCAGTCTTTCTGTTGACCTCCCTGCCAGTCTGTCTGTCTGTCTGTCTGCCTTCCTCTCTGCCTGTTTTCCTCCCTTTTTGCTCATCTCTCTGCCTGCTCGTGCACGTGGAATCATCCTCCTTGTTTGAGATGAGCCAGCGACGAGGGCCTCTCTGATTACAAGGTTAAGCCCTTCAAAGCAGCCATGCCCCTCTGCTCCACATCTGATTTCTGATTAGTCCTGCCTTGTGAGTGCAGAGCATGATTACAAAACATACTGTAGACACACACACACACACACACACAGGGTCATTGTGTTCCCTGTCTCAGTCTCTGTGGAAGTTTATGATTGTGATAAAAGCCAGCCGCTTGAGAGGAAGGGGCGGAGCACGGACGGATGGGACTACAAAGGGTCATCACTGAGGTCATCAGCCTAGTGACGTCTACTATCTGTGAGATCATCCTCCTTGTAGATGGGGGGCCTCTGGCTGAAATGGCGTTCTGTAGGCGTGGCGTGAGGGTCTGCAGCGTGCATCGACTTGCAGCGCCGTTCCGCACAGCTGCTGTCGCTTTAAGCAGGACGCGATTTGTCTCTTAGTGCAGGACGGCGGAGCCGAGGATGTTTGCCTCTTTTGCAAAAATGATTTGGATCAACCTAGACCACATACACAATATATCAGTCATTTTGACGCACACGCACACACACAGCAAGGGACAGTGTGCGTGTGTATAATTCAGCTATGTCCTATTTTTCCTGAGTTGAAGTCAAGCTTGTTTAGGCATCAGTTGCAGTGACAGGGCTTCTCTGTGTTTGTCTCAGGAGAGATCTCTATCTGGCTAGGCCGGCAACACCGCAGCTGCTCTCATAAGCCCTACCGGAGAGTCACTTTTTCTGCCTGTCCTGGTATCGGGTAAACAGCCGTCTTGCTGGACGGTCGCAATGGGAGGGAACTGAGTTTAGGAGGATGGGGAGAGGGAGAGCGGGGTAGGGGGAGAGGCTGTGGTGGAAGAGAGCGAGAGGGAGTGAGGGAGAAGGGGTAGGGGCAGAGGGAGAGCGGGGTAGGGGGAGAGGCTGTGGTGGAAGAGAGCGAGAGGGAGGGAGAGGGGGTAGGAGCAGAGGGAGAGTAGGGTTGGGGGAGAGGCTGTGGTGGAAAAGAGGGAGAGGGGGGAGAGTGAGAGGGGGGTAGGGGGAGAGGCTGTGGTGGAAGAGAGGGAGAGGGGGTAGGGGGAGAGGTGGGTAGGGGGAGAGGCTGTGGTGGAAGGGAGGTTTTTGCTAAATGGAAGGGAGACAGTTAGGGGAAAGTGGGCCGAGGGAGGGATGAAGGGGGGGAATTTGTCCAGAAGAAAGAGTGTAACCTAAGTACCTGAGGTGGGGGCACAGGCCTTTAGCTGTTGGTGCCAGGGAATGTTTTTATGAGCCTGTGGTCAGACAGGAATAAAAGGCAGCCGAGCGATTGAACGGGCACGCACACACACACAGACACAGACACAGACACATACACACACGGTTGAATGGCCTCACAGAAATCAGTTTTGTTTAATAATGTCACAGTGATTCCCCATCTCCATCTCCGATAATGCAGGGTGGCTGAGCAAGCATTCTGAGACATCACATTCACACAGGCTAGAGGGAGGGAGAGGGGGAGAGAGAGAGAGGGAGAGGGAGGAAGAGTGGGAGAGGGGGATAGAGTGGGAGAGGGGAAGAGAGGCGGTGGAAGGATGAAGAAAAAGAAAGCTATCAAAACCAACCCACCCCCTTTCTGTTCCTCTCTCCGGCTCTCTCTTCTTCTTTTCACGAAGCTTATTATGCTAGTCTTCCTTCTCTCTCTCTCTCTCTCTCTCTCTCTCTCTCTCGAGCTGTACGAAGATTTGAATGAAACAGTTTTCGTCATAAGGTGTGACGTAACATACCCCCCCGGTCATTCCATTAACGAAGATCAAGTAGAGTCACCAAAACAACAGTTGTTGGTACAGAAGAAACCGGTGGAGGCAGGGACTGGTGCTGACTGAGTCAAGGGGCCCTGTTGTGTGATGAAGGGCAGGGTTTATAGGAGATAACCTCAGAGAAAGAGAGAGGGGGAAAGAGAGAGGGAGAAGTCGGAGAGAGAGAACGAGAGCGAAAGGGACGGAGAGACAGAAAACAGGTCAGCGATAAAGACTGTCACTCCTCACCACACAAAGACAGAGACATACCGGGCCGCAGGTCACGGGTAAAGAGAGAGAGACACACACAGAAAGAGAAAGTACAGGATGCACTATGTAATATCTGCAGCATGTAACATCTTGTCGTTGCCATGGAAATGATGAATGAGCGACGGTTGGGAGGGAAAATCATTTGAGAGACGCCTTCCCTGTCTCTCTTCTCTATCTCCTGTTTTCCCGCATCTCATCTCTCTGAAGTTTTTGCTAATGCTCCTTTTGTCCATTTCTCAGTAATGGGAAGCCTCATTTGAACTCGAATCTTGTAGGTCTGTGGCAAATGAATGATGAAAATCTTGATAACGTCTTGACCACTACAGATAAAAGGAACTACCATGACTGAACCTTTTGAGGACATATTGTAAATCAGAACTCTCAAACTCAAGGGTTAGAGGTTAACCAAGGGTTGAAGGCAGGGTAGGTAATGTTCAATGTATGTAAACATCACATCCGAATAAGAAGCGAAAAATCTATTTCTCGGATGCTACAATAAGATAATCCGATAATATCAGCGAACAATATTATCTGTGGCTGTGACTGAATGCAATGATAGGATGAGCCACCTGTTTGTCCACCTACTTCCCAGCAGTGTTTTAGAGGAGTAGCTTTGAAGGGAGGGGGCATTTTGATTTGATTCTTTCCAACTCGAGCGTAACAAGTTCTGGAAACTTACCAACCCTGTCTAATTAATGCATCTTTATCCACCAGCTCAGTGTGTGTGTACCAGAGGTGGTAGTGTGTTATTCAAGCAATAGAAATGCCAGGGTTTCGTTACTTGTACAAAGGATGGTCCTTTCCATTCAGCTTGTACTGTGATACCCTGTCCCTGCCCTCCTGACTACTGTATGCATCTCTGTATTACTGATTCATCCTGTCCAATGCTCTGTCCATTTGTTCGTTTGTTTGTCTTTCCCTCTCTTTCTCTTTAGTAACAGCTCTCTCTATCTTGAAATCTCTCTCCCTCCATAACTCTCTCCATCTCTCTCTTTTCCCCTCCCTTTATCCCTCTCTCCATCTCTCTTTCGCTCTCCTGCTCCCTCCCTCCCTCTGCATCTCCAGTATCTGTCCAATCACATGCGGGCTGCCTTTAACCAGGACATCATATCATGTGTTTGTTGTTTCTTGTGTCAGCATTCCACCATCCTAAACATAAAACCCTCATTGTCACACACCAGTGTGATCCGTTTCATGCACTCGCATGTGTAAGAGTGTATGTGTGTGTCTTTGTAACTGTAGGAAAGAGGGTGCACCATTGTTTTTGTGTTATAATCCACGATTGTGAAGTCAGACACAACTTTAAATTGTTTATAATAAACCAGAACGTCACCCAACATAACTTTAGGATTAGACTAGTATGTACATGTTTGCTTGAAACATCCCTTACCGCAGAAAACACACGCATTAGGGCCATTCTCCCGGAGTCGTAGCTTAGATATGTGTGGGTGGGCATGCACGTGTGTGTGTGTGTGTTCACATGAGAGAGATTTGGAGGGTGTGGGGTACAGAGACATGGGATAGGTTTTCCACTCTTGCAGAATGTGCTTTCAGCACCAGACTATTGAGGCTATTGTTAGAATCAGTCCTGACCCGGTCATGAGATCAAACTGTTTGTGTGTGTGTGTGTGTGTGTGTGTGTGTGTGTGTGTGTGTGTGTGTGTGTGTGTGATTGCATTTGCATGCTCCCTAGGCACAAACTATCTAAGCAGGGGAGTTCCCAGCCTGGGAGTTCACCCTTTACCCGTATGATACACACACACACACACACACACACACTGTGTGTAACCTGAGGAGACTGCACGGTATTGTTTTTGAGCTCAGATACTATGATGGTCCTTTTTTGTTGATGAAGAAGCTTATAGTTGAGCAAAATGGCTTGCCAGTGTATCGTGTGCGTCTCTGTGTATGTTCGCCATTTGTGTGTTTCTTGCATTTGAAGTCAAGAGCAGTGGGGTGTGTGACAGCAGGGTTTGATGATGGTGGTCTCCTTGTTTTTCAAAGGCAAAGACCACAGGTGTGACCACTGAGGCCGTGTGAGTTGGCGCCTGTTTTGTCCATTTGTGTGTGTGAGTGTGTGCGTGCAGAGCGAGGACCTATGGGGAGTTGCACCTGGCCACCCCAAGACTCTCTCTCATTTTCTCGATGATTCTCGGCGGAGTATTATCTGCCCTGCTCGCTCATGTTTCAGAGATGGATCAGAGAAAGAGGAGCCAGGGAGGGTCTAACCCAGAGTGAGTCTAGCAAGACTGATCACAGCTCCCAGCGCCATCAGACACTCTTGACAGAAGTCTTCTCAAATCTCCAACGCTTCTTTTAAGTCAAAGTTTTGTGTGTTCGGTCAAAGTCAAATGTGAATTTTGAAGCAAATGTATCTTCAAAGTCAGGGTTTGGTAGCATTAGCTTTCACCCAGCTAGTTTCCTCAATTCCTCAACCTTAAAAAAAGAAGAAAAACACTAATGAGATCCCCCCTCCCCTTCATTTGGTCACACTGGGCTTTTGAGACATTCCCCTTGGCTCATCAGGTTTCCCAGAGGTGGGCAGGCTTTAATAAGAGACAGCTTGCTCTCTCTTTCTCTCTCCCTCTCACACTCTTTTATCTTCTTCTCTTGCTTGTTCTGTGTCTACAGGTTTCCTCCGCCCACATGCCTAAAATACTCAACACTTGGTCAAAGTGTCCAAACGTACCCTAACAATCCCCAGACTGGACTTCCACGTTCCCTCAACGTTCCCCTAATGTTACCCCATCAGGTTCCCTTCACCTCGTTCTAGAACCTTTCCCAGATCCTCCCCCCTGACGTTGTCCCCTGCCATCGTCATTGTTGCCCCTGCCCCTCGTCATCCGAGCTGGCAGCGGGAGGAAAGTCGATGGCGGGGAAAACAAAATAAGATATTGTTGTGATCTTAGGTGTTTGGCTTCTAAATAAACAAATTCCCTGTTTGAGACCCAGTAGAGCTAGTGTTCAGGTTGTTATCATTATCCATCTTTTATTTAGAGTTTTCTATATTGGTAATGACAGCGCATCAATCTTGTCTTTCTAAATTAATTTGGATTAGAGATGTACCAATTCATCAGCCAGAAATTGGTATCGACAGGCAAAGAAACTGTATCCTTGGTATCTTTAGACTACTTTAAGATTACTGATGACCACTCGTGGTGTCTGAGAAGGGTTCATACACCATATGTCAAATTGGTGGCCTTTTTTTCCTATGTGACTATAAATCTTTTTTTATTCCGATTTGTGACAACATCGGTATTGGCCAGTAATGTTAGACGAACATCAGCTGTTGGGATCAGCCTATAATTTTCTTACATGCACATCTTTAATGTGAAACTATGTACAAGTAATCGACCTCCAACCTTTGTTATGATTGTGTGTTCTAGATGTCCCCAGAGCAGCTGGAGTTGCTATTGGACCTTCTGCTGGAGGAGGAGGAGCTAAGTGTGACATCACTATGCCTGTTGAAGCGAACCTACAACCTTCAGAACCAGGGCTCTGAGGTGAGACCACACACACGCTCACACTTCCACACGCAACTGGGGGAACACACACACACTTGCCCATACATGCTGGGGCGAATAATACACAGCTACTTATCCACTCCCACCATTAATTGTTTCGTGAATTCTTCAGTAATAAGTCATATCTTCAGAACAGACCTCAAGCTAAACATAGTCCATTCATGTTTCTTGGTTCTTGATGCCTCAATTATCAGCTTAGTTTTACAGTCTTCATACGCTGGAGACATTTTGTAGTACGTGCATGTATGGTGTGTTTCTGTTTTTGTACGATGTGTGTGTGTGTATGTGTGTGTGTGCGCGTCCGATGGCTTATAGGTGCTTTACTGTACTCTGAAAGCACAGCTGCATCGGTGCCTATAAAAACTCACCACGTTAATCTCCCTCATTACCGCAGGACTCCATCTGAGAACAAGCATTCAATGCCTTCTTTTTCTTTTGTGAGTTCATATGCATTCTTTGAGCTCCGAGGTCGAGCTGTTCATGTCTTGAACGTCTGTTAGCTCAGAGCAGTCATGTTTTTGGCGTTCGGTACAAGTGCGGCAGTGGACAACTGCCACATCTTACTCCTGTCAACATTAATAATCTTTACCATGCTATCAACAACAGTTACATTCAGAACCATTTTCAAAGTACCCCCCCCCTCCCCAAGACCTCCACATCTTCTCTGAATGAGAGTTCTCATGTCACAGGCAAACACCTTTGAGCAGTATTCTTGTCAAAGTAGCCACAACGTATCCTGTAGTCTGAATTTCCTTGGAGCTCTTGTTATCCAGGCTGTAATGGGCCTTCATTGATCTCAGAGGTGTGCGCTGTATAGAATCCAGGAGCCAGTGTTCCAGGAAGCCTCTCTAGGCTGGGGGGGCTGACAGGCCAGAGGAGATACTCATCTGCAGGTTCCAGGAAAAGAGCAGCGTTACCTAAAAATAACCAGGGCCATTACATAGGCAGCCCCCCCCCCACACACACACACAAACACACACACTCCCAGGGCAATGGTCCGGTCCTAATGTAGGTATTTTCATTCAGAGAAGGGTCAGAAACTCGTGTTCCTCCATTCAAATGCCCTCAATTATCCCCCACTTCATCTCCCTCCCATATCTCTAGATGGATGAGAGTTTTGTTTAAAAGTCTAATGTACTAATGTACGGCCCTCGCAGGGCGTTTGCCACAGACCTCTCTTGTTTACTTCTGCTGGACAGAGTTGATGTCTGGGTGCGTAAATCCATCATAGCTGTCGAGGACCAGGTGCTGTAGTGCATGTATTTGTGTCTGTCTGGGAGTCTGTCATTTAAGAAAATGTTTTCAGATAGTGCTGTGTGGGAACATGGGTTTGCATGCGCTAGTCCTTAGTGTGTCACTTTGCCTCGCTACCTTTTATGTGCGTCTTAGTTGACGCGCAAGGCGCCGTGCACACGTCGCACGTGCACACGTCATCGAAGGCCGTCTGTCAGTCAAGCCTGCAGGACATACAAAAATCCTCCTTTAAATCCCCACGCAAGGGGGAGTCGAGGGGGAGCCGCGCCCTGCACATCACACAGTGAGAAGCCTCCAAACTTGCCAGTACCTGAGGAGGCGAGGAGGTGGGAGGACGAGGAGGAGAAATAAGGAGGGATGAGCCAGAGAAGAGGAGAAGAGAATGCGGAACAGGGGAGTAGATAAAAGAGTGTTTACGTACAGAAGAGAATTGGAGACCTTAAAGACAGATCACCAACGAAATCCACGTGTGGAGGAGGGAGGGAACCTGGTGGAGAAAGGGAGGGGGGGGGGAGTCCATGCGAGGGTGAGCAGAGAAGCAAGCTTAGATGGGGGCCCCTTGGTATGTGTTTTATAAGGCAGACCCGGAGCGAGCAGACTGGACCACAGATCGGGAGCTCCATGGTTCTCGTATGTTTTGGACCGTGGTTTGTAACTGACTACGTGTTCAGCAATTCAAATGGCATTTCTGAACTGGCGGAGATCCTTACAGGTGTTAACCTCATGTCTACTTGTACGCTTGGATATATGTGCGTTTGCGTGCGTGTGTAATGTAATGAATTGAGGAATGTGCGTGTGTCTGTCGGGGGTGAGGGGGGCCCCTGGGAAGGCGGCGGAGGGATGGAGTGTGGGGGGGTTGGGGAGGGGGGGGCAGGAGGCAGCTGCTCCACCCCGGGGCTCTCCCCAGGAATGTAACCCGGCTCACAGGACAGCTGCTGGGGTCTGCACTGCATGGCAGCAGGGCCGGGTAGGGCAGAGCTGCCTGGAGGGCACACACGCGCATACGAGTAACCCCTCACACGCACCTGGTGCGCACGCTACGCACGCATAGCCACACGCATCACCAGACATGCATAGCCACTTGCAACTTGCGCGCATACACAGGCGTGCACGTGTGCTCGTGCCCAAGCATAGGAGCTGGTATCAGTGCAGCTTTTGGAGGGCCTACGCTTAACATGTACGCTTAAAGGATCGGCACAAAATGTTCCCAAAAGCTCCTGTACTGTACGCACAGGTGGATACATGCGCCACTTGTCACACGTATACACACACACCAACTACACTTGGGTATTTACACACACACAGCACTTACACTTATGCATAAACAAGCAAACTGTATGTACATGTCTAAATACGCATACTGTGCTTGCTTATCCTGTATACATACATGCTCCCGTGCAGCAAAAGAGATGACACCTCTTCTTACGCAAACTTCTTGCCTTTGTTAAGACAGACTGAACCAGCAGGTGCAGATGTTGTGCGTGGGTGTGCTTGGGCATATTCCTTTCTTTGTCAATACACGAATTGGAATTTTGATCCATGTGGACGTTTTCTGAGCAGCTAGAATGAGGCAAGATGGGCGCCAGGAAAGGGGAACAAGGAAAGGAGGAACCAAATCGCCTGTGAACCCGAGAGATAAGCAGACAAATGTAAGGAGAAGGGAGATGGAGCGAGAGCAAGATGAGGACAGTTGATGAGATGTTTTTCAATGGGATAATCCAAGGGAGTGAGAGTGAGAGAGAAGACAGAGCGAGTGAGAGTGACATACACAGTTGTTGTTTGTTAACTACTGTTGCAGATACAAATCGGTCAGAGATGTAGGATGTCTGCAGACTTGCATCTCTGGACCACACACACACACACACACACACACATCGTAGTCCATCAAAGACAGCCCTACTGCCAAGCCTACTCAGAGGGTAATGCCTGTGTTGAGGCAAACAAGAAAAACTGATTAAAAGCCTTTCTGCCGCTTCATCATGATGACCAAGATACTAGTGGGCACCTTGGCTATCTAGCTTTGGTACTCTTATGAAGGACATAACCACACACACACAAAGAGAGAGAGAGAGAGAGAAGAATGATGAAGGATGGATGGGCAGAGCATGGACAGAGACCGTCTTTGATCTTTTCGGTCACCACGGTGACAGAGCTCCTATTGATCTGCTGGGAGAAAAGGCCAGGCATCATCTTACATGCACGCCCGTGCGCGCGCACACACACATACACACACACAGTTGCCCGCGCTAAATCCGAGAGCTGGATTTTCGCCTGATTGCATTGTCCTTTGTAACCATATTAATTCTGATGTAAGCTCCCCGGCACAGCCTTCCTGCGAGTGACATCACTCTCCCTGTGGTATCTGCTGCAGGCCAGACATCGCTGGTGTGAGCTGGTGGTCCAACACAAACACACCCAAGCCTACGGAGATGTGGAGCACTTCCTCATTCATGACCAGGTAACACACGCACAGTGGATACCGGACAGCATAAAGCTGGTTTGTGACAAATATCTGTGACGTGTGTGTGTGTGTGTTGTCATCAGGCTATGGGTGTGTATCTGTACGGAGAGCTGATGGTGCACGAGGACGCTCGGCAACAGATGCTGGCCCGTCGCTGCCTCTCATTGATCCAGGATGAAATGGACCAATTAGCACGCAGAGTGGTGGAAGAGATGGTCCTGTAGCAACACAGGTACAAGCAGCTTGCTTGATTGACTGAATGTTTCCTACTTCATACACTTCTTCCCTTTAGGATAGACTCAAATAGTATGTCTGTTTAGGTCTGGATGGGACATGGTGGTGTGTGGCAGAGAGATCTGACCAGATATAGGATATGTGTGGCTCCTAGTTCTCTGGATTTCGTTCAGATGTGTTTAGCCAGGCCTTAGTTTTGTCTGTAAAAAGATCTGTCATTTTGGATTCATATCAAAGAAACCTATTGTCCCATCCAAGGCCATTTTGGCCACCTAGGCTGTGCGTTCCTCTCTCAGCTCAGCGTGTGTGTGCAGTGTGTGCGTGTGCTCAGAACGGAGCCTCTTATCCGTCATTTCACAGGAGCGCCGTCAGGATGTGTTTGTCAAACGAGGAATGCATTCCTCAAATAAACGAGAGGGGAGGGATGAGGGAGGGAAGGAAGGAAGGAATAGGGGTGGGCGAGTGAGACAGTGCGAGAGTGAGAATGCGGCCATGAACGTTTTTTTTAGTTTTTTTTAACTCAAGACACGGTTGTTACACTTGCGGTTCATGACATTTACTCTCAGATTCCCCATTCACGTGTTGGCGAGCGTGCAAGTGCGTGTCATCTGGAAACGAGCGTGTGCGTCGCACACACGCACATCTGAACCTGTGTGCGTGTCTCACACTTCTCATAACAGCCTTTTCTTGTTTTGTCCGTCTGAAGCCTGGGTACAGGAGATTTACGAGTGAGGCGAGGAGGAAGGGAGGGGAGGACTGGGACCCTTTGAAGGGGGTCCATCTCTTCATGGTAGAGTCACGCAGAACCAGAGAGCCGTCTGTCTGGCAGGAAAGACATTGTAGTCGGTAGACCACGGCCTTGACTTCTCTGTAGTCTCGGTGAAAGCTTTATAACTGCATGGCCACGGAGGGAAACGCCGATACCAGCGATGCCTCATACAGAACTCTGTGGCACTCTGAAAGGCTTCATTTCATAGACGACATTCAATAAGAAATGTAATAATAATATGAATTATTTCATCAACTGGGGACAGCCTAGCTTGCTGCTAGTGTGCGTAGCCCTGGCAGTACCTGTGTCTCTCTCCACCTGACCTGTTGGGTGGGGTGGTAGGGGGGGTGCTGGTTGCCAAGGTGCCACTAAATGCTCGTCCACATCAAGCAGAGTGAGTGTAGATCACACACACACACACCGCCCCCCTCAGGCTCCGACAGATAAACACTTTATCAGAGCGTGACCGAGGCCTGCCTTTTATCCTCACACACAAACACACAAATATACACACACTCTCATACGACAGCTTTATGTGTTTCTACCAGCAGAGAAAGGATTTCCAAGCGAGGGCTATGTCTGCCCCATGCCTGATAAATCTTTTCAGCCGAGGCCATGACACACACACTCCCTCTCGCTTTACCCCCCAGTCACACACACACACACACACACACAAAAAGACACTTTCACTGGTGACACACACACCTACACTCTTTCTAAACCTTGACTGAATACCAAATACCACAACATCCATTCAAACATGGAAAGTATTCATGTGTCTGATTCATGCATCTTCATGTCTCTGATCAGACAATTGTTAATAAGCATGCCTTATGTACAGAAGGCGTACTGTAAGAAAGAGAGGACTAATGTAGATATCTCCATAGCCACCACTAACCTCCACACTCAGTCAGTCAGACAAGACAGTCAGACTGACTGCCTGAGTTAGTCGGTAAAACAGTCCTAACAGGGAAGATAACTTGTCTGTGTTTTTGAGATTAGAAAGAAGTGTTCCTCTTCACTCTCTTCTCCTCCCTCACCCCCCCCCCCTCCTCCTCCTCCTCCTCCTCCTCCTCCTCTGGTACATGCCTCTGGAATCCCTCCTGAGCCTCCTAATGAGGGGCATATCGCCTGTGTAGCCAGGCGGAGCGAATGGGAGAAGAGGAGAGGGGGAGGGAGGGAGGGAGAGTCAGAGAGAAGCAGGAGAGGACTGTATAGTGTTGACTTTCAAATTTTGGGGTTGGGAAGGTGGAGGAGAGAGAGACAGAGAGAGAGAGATCGAGAGCGAGAGAGAACATTCTGATCTTTCAAGCAGGAACCATGCCGAGTTCTGGTGTGCTGGGGGAAATAGTAGGAAAGGTGAGGTTGAGATAGGGATGGAGAAAGAGCCAGAAAGGGAAGAAGGGAGAGAGAGAGAAAGAGAGAACACACTGGTCTTTCATGTTGGGGCTGTGTGGGTTCCTGGCGTGCTGATTTGTGACTTGAGATAAAATCACATTGCCAGGGATTACCACACAGCCCCCACCCAGCCGGCTGCCACGGCAACCAGAGGCACCCCTGCACACCTGCCTGTCAAAGTGCAAAGTTGAAGAAGGCATGATGGCCAGAGAAGGGGGGGGGGTGAGAGGAGGCGAGTGAATGTGGAAAAGGAGGGGAGGGATGGACATCTCGAGGTGTTTTTTATGAGCGTGTGTGTGTGTCAGTCAGTCAGAAGTGAAGCACAGGCTCTGTGCCCGATCTCCAGGCTTGTCTCAATGCCCTGTCTCCAGCCTTTCTCTGTGCCCTGTGTCCAGCCCTGTCTCCGTGACCTGTCTCCAGCCCTGTCTCAGTGCCCTATCTCCAGGCCTGTCTCAATGCCCTGTCTCCAGCCTTTCTCCGTTCCTTGTCTTCAGCCTTGTCTTAGTGCCCTGTCTTAATGCCCCGTCTCAATGCTCTGTGTCCAGCCCTGTCTTCGTGACCTGTCTCCAGCTTTGTCTCAGTGCCCTGTCTCCAGCCCTGTCTCCGTGATCTGTCTCCAGCCTTGTCTCCGTGCCCTGTCTCCAGCCTTTTCTCAGTGCCCTGTCTCAGTGCCCTGTCTCCGTGCCCTGTCTCAATACTCTGTGTCCAGCCCTGTCTTCGTGCCCTGTCTCCAGCCTTGTCTCAGTGCCCTGTCTCCAGCCTTGTCTCCGTGCCCTGTCTCCAGCCCTGTCTCAGTGCCCTGTCAAAGTGCCTTATCTCCAGCCCTGTCTCAGTGCCCTGTCTCCAGCCAGGTGCAGAGCTTAGCTGATTGGTGAACAGTGATTGATCTCTTTGTTCACAGTGGCTAAGTTCTGCTCCTGAGGAGACCATGACAGACAGAACACGATGAAGAAAGCCAGAACAGAGAGAGTGAGAGAGAGACTTCATCCAGGGTCAACTGAAGCACCTTGTACAGATTTGTAATGCTTACTGTAGTTCTATGACCTTATGTCTGTGTGTCTGCGCGTTGCGTCGTCAAGTGTATTTTCATTGTGCGCCTCTAGTCGCTAAGCTCTGCAGATGGGCTGAGGTGGAGATTATGCAGAGATTCTGTGAGGCTCAGCGAGGGCGAGGAACGCCTCTCCCCTGGCTTTTGCCGTATGTGGAGCGACAGTCTCAGACAAGCACAGCCATCCTGCGTCGCCTGGGAGTCTCACAGCGGAATCACACTCTGAATCCTCCGCAAAGTTTGACAACGTTACTAATGAGCCTAATACCGTTCCGGTCTCCTACTCTGTCTATTCCTCCTCCCTCTACTCACCCTCTCTTTTTCCTTTTAACATTCTTTTCGCCTTTCCTTCTCCAAACAAGCACTTTTCTCCCCCCCCCCCCCCCTCCCCCTTCATCTGCCCGCTCCCCAGCCTCTTCCTGCGTTTAGCCTCATCGTCTTCATCGGCGTCGTCCTCCGGTTGACGAAACGGGCGCAGATATCTCTGCCGGCACAGTCTGACGTGGTGGACTTGCAACGGGACCGACGGCACGTGGCGCGGTGCCTGAGAATAAAACGGTATTGCGGCCTCGGCACCGCATACAGATGTTTGATCTGCCCCTGTGGAGACTTGGTTGGAATGAGGTTTTCCAATGGAAATACCTAAAATTATACTTTATATTATCATTGTACTGAATATAATATTGTCCTGAATATAATATTTAAACACTAAAAGCTTTACTTAGTTTAGAAAACAACAAAATATTACTTGGAAGTGTTAAATGACGTTTTGGTAGTGGTTTATTTTACAATTGTTAGACTAGCATGCTGGTTACGCCTATTTGGAGACAAATATATGTATCTGGCGCTCAGTTTAAGAGTTTAATGTGATACTATAAGCAGTCAAATGTAGCACACCAAAACAGATTGACTTTAATCAACATCACTGTATTAAAAACATGTTCAGTAAATGAATGACAATTTAGATGTGCCACATCGAATTCTGCACCACTGTTCGATGCTTTGTAACCCTGACAGTAAAACAAGTTATTAAATAACAGCCCATTAATGCAATGTGATATTGTGCAGGCATATCCGGTTGAGTCAGCCATTTGTCAAACAAGCATTGTGTTGAAAGTGCGAGAGGGATTTACAGCTTATATTGTTTATGTGAAGGTTGAACGTACTTAAGCATTCCAAACTCACAGGTAACACAAACACGCACGGGAGTTAATGATCATTCGATGAGTGTGCGCGTGTGTGTGCACGTCGTTGTCTGTAAGAGGGATGGTTCAAGCTGAAGCAGCACTATTCCCAGCTATCCACCACCGGATAAACCCTGACCAAAAGCTGGAACGTTGTCGATGTCGCTGCAGCCCAGATTGGCTTTCCTAGTCATGGCTGTTCGAGGTGTTTTGTAGGAAACCTTTCAGCGACATCTAACTGAATTTGACATTGTACTGGAGTCCTGACACCAAGCAACAGTGGAGACACAGCCTGCTACTCCAGACATACAAGATGGCGTCTAAGCGAGGACAGATGTGTGAATTAGAAATGAAGGCCATGTGGAGCCTGCCACTAAAGGACTATATTTAGAGGCTGTTAAATGAGTAATGACTATCAAAGGCCTGTAAAAGAGAGGAATTAGCATTGGAGGCCATATCGAAAAGGTGATTTATTACAATTTAATGGGGGTGGGGGGGATGGGGGGAATGGGCCTGAGCACTTCAAAGAGCAAAGCAACTTTGTCTAAAGATGGTGGGGGAGCAACTTTAATACCATACTACTCCACACCTCACCTCCTGTGAAGGTCATATTGTATGTGTCAAACTGCTACATCTGTTTATTGCGGCTTTGTAACTGCTCCCTCTGCAACTTTAAGTTCCCATTACAGTTTGATGGTTCCAGGGCAAATATGAAGCGATTGGAAGGAAAGTAAATGTTTTTCTTCACAAGGCAGTAGCTGCCTGGGCTTTGTGTCAAATCAGAAATCTTCAGTCTTGTCCAGTCATGGCTCCTAGTCCGGTTTGTTCCTGGCGCAGGACTGAATGTGAGCGATGGCAGAGGGGAGAGATGCAAGAGGGTCGGGGGATTGCAGAGCGGAGGGATGCAAGGGGGTCAGGGGGGGATTGAGGAGCAGAGGGATGTTAGAAGGTCGGGGCGGTCTCGGAGCAGGACTTGGCCTCCTGTGCCTACTGAGCTGATAACAGTACTACTCAACCACTGGCTCAGTTCAGCAGGAACAGGAGTCCAGCCCACAACACACTCCGTCTCTCTCTCTCACAAACACACATCACCATCGTCATCATCATCGTCGTCGTCATCATCATCCAGACCAGAGATCAGCATTGGCAAGGAGCCATTAGCCTTATTTTGCTGGTTCCTGTGTGATGTTCATGGGCACCAGCTCTGGAACAGACTTTGTTCTACACTCACATGTCTGACTGGGGTATGGTGGCTGCAGAGGCACATTTGGTAGTAGATGCAGCTTTTAGGACTTGCAGGCTATATTAGCGCACACCATGGAGAGCTCAGATTTTTGTTGTTTTTCCCCCCACAGCCGACTTGGAAGTTTCCAGAAGCGGGCCTACGGACACTAAGGGGGGGGGGGGGGTAGGGAGTCTCCAACGTCTCCAAAGAGACGGCGATTCCCTCACTTCCTCTCCTGACAGGAAGAGACCTGAGAACCACAGATGGGCCACTTGGATCAGGTCCCTCTGAGATTGAATGAAACTAGACATTTTTACCATCTGTGCTTCAGGATAAGTAAAGGTTACACCGGGATGCATTCCAGCTGGCTAAATACTAACAGTAGTTCGGATCTGTCACCTTTCATTTCCCCCCTGCGTGTGTATGTATTTAGTCTGTTAATCTAATGTTCAAGTTTACTCTGGAAACAGCGCTCAGGTTACTGATGTTTTCATATGTGACAAATGACCTCACCTGGCCTCCAAGCCCAACAGTTCAGAATAACAGGAGCCCAGACTGTCTTCTGTCGTTTTATCGTTGATGATTTTTGAATGTATTAAAAGTGTACTGGACAGCTGAGAACAATGTGCTTGGATAGTTTATTTTTATATTGTGTTTTTTTACATTGTGTTAATAAAAAAGAATATTCAAGAATAAAAATTCTGCTGGGTTTTTTATTTTATATATATTTTATTAAATACTGAACAAACTATATTATTTACAGATTGAACATTTGCTAGAGGTGTGCATTCATATCGCTTTTCAGATTTGCATTTCTATTCATTCGGAATGAGTGCATACAAACACTATGTACTGAGGTGATGAACAGAGCTAAATTCTACATGTCACCACTTGTGAGAGAGAGTTTTGTGTGAGGTTTGTGACACAAGCCAATTTAACAGGCGGCCAGGAGCCACACTTTTTACGAGCCGCTGCCTTGTGTGCATTCTGTCCTGTCCCTGTCGGGGGTGTGGTCTCCAGGAGGGGGGGGGGGGAGAGACAGACTAGGTCTGGGTCTCCTCCGTGAGCTTGTGTCGGAGTGTGACCTGGAGATACCTGATCCTGGTTTGAACTCTGTCTGAGAGTTCGGAGGAGCCGGTGTTTAGTCTGGCCTCTATGGAGCTGAGAACATACTCTGCTTTCTGCCTGAGACCAGATGGCTCCACCACCTTGGAACAAGCACACACACACACACACACTTAGCTCACATAGATCTTAAAGGTGTGAGAGTGGGGAATAGATGTGAGCGTGAGAGACTTACTCACCATGCGTACCATCTCGCTTGCCCCACTCAAGGGACTGTGGGAGAACACTGCAAAGTTAACCAGGAGGTTGAGGACCAATAGCTGGGCAAGGGGGGGCGGCATCTGGGGGCGGGCCAACAAGAGCTCGGCGAATGCCTTCAGTTGGTCGGCAGGAAGGGGGGGAGCCATAACCAAGGAGAGAGACCTGAGGTGGTCCAACGCTTCTCTAGCTGCCAACTTCAAACAAAACAAGATTGACGTTCAAATTTAAAACCTCAGCCAGCTGACAGGACGAGCAGAGGGACGGAAAACTATACAAGAACTCTGTGATGCTATTGGTGGACAACTCAACTGTCACAGGACACTTTGTCTCCTGGCTGTCTCAGACAAGAGACTGAGACCCGAAACCTAGGAGGAACAGACACAATCAGGTGGATCAATATAGCTGTTCTCTCCTCCCTCTCTCTCGTCCTCTGTCCCCCTTTCTCCCATCGCTTTCTTCTAGTCACCTGGAGAGAGCATCCATTATTAAACGGAGTGCAGAATTTATTTCCCAGTGTGGTCTAGTACCGCGGACCCCCTTCTACACTCATGCACACGCGGCAACTGGATCTGGGATATTGTATATAGGAGCTGGGTCTTTGACTATGTTTAGATGCCTACTGTGAGTTTAGTCCAGACCAGTAGCCACTAGAAAGCACAAGCCACATTTTTCTGCCCAAACCCGAACTTGAGTTGGTGTCATTCTGTTGCGCAATTGTTGTTCTCTACGTTACAGCTTGCCGCTTTACAATGCATTTTTCACTGATAAGAAGTTGAATCTCCACCTCTAGTAGGCTTGGCTACCCGAGCCAACCCTGGACAAAAACTGACATGGGTACAGCCCCCTCCTGCACCCACCAGCTGCCGCGTCCTACAGTGCCCCCTGGAGGTGGGGTGATGGTAGAACGTGATCAGCCACAGCAGAGCTTCGCTGTCCTGAGCTCCGGCTGAGGCCAGCAGCTCTCCAGCCACCTCCACCCAGCAGGCACACTGCACTAGCAGGAACCAGGCTTCAAACATGCCACAGCTCCCCCTGCAGGTGCGGAAGAGGGAACAAGGGTATCAGTGCATGATGACAGGCTAGACGACAGCAGGGTAAACAGTATCAAAACTAGTGGTTCTCAGCCTTGTTCTAGATGGTTTCCTGCTCCAGCCCATCTGATTCAAATGAAAGAGTAGCTCAGCAGAAGCACGGTGTGTTGGAGCTGGGAAACATCTAGAACATGGAGGACAGCAAGTCCCTGAGGCCCAGGGTCGACCTAAACCATTGGATGTGGAGAAACTGACATATGAGAGAGAGAAACTGACATATATGAGAGAGAGAGAGAGAGAGAGAGAGAGATAGAGAGAGAGACAGAGAGAGAGAGTCAGTGGGCCTTGCCAGTGCGGCTAAGGAAAGTCAGACAGCTGCAGTGGTTAGGCATGGACGTTCAGAATATCATCTTTCTCTTATTCTCCTAATTCCGTCTATACATTTCCCTTGGCCTCCCCCCCTGGGCCTCCCCCCTATCCCTTCCCTGTCCCTTCTCTCATAGCACTCTCCTCCTTCCTCCATCTCTCTCCCCTCTTCTCAGCATAACCCCTCTACTCCTTCCCCCTTTTCTCGCTACCCCTCTCCCTTGCTCCCCTGACTCGAACAGAAGCCGCTGGCAGCTGCAGCGTTGCTCCAAACCCACTTTCCCACTGCTCTCTCTCCAAACGGCCGACAGCTCCTTCCAGCGTAACGGGCCGAGGCGGTGAGGAGAACGCTCCCCTTCCTCTCTGGTTGCCCCCATCGTATCTTTCTCCCTCCTCCCTGCCTCTACTGTAACATGTTCCTGCCCCCCCCCCTCTCGCTTGTTCCTGTTCTTGAGCCAACGGGCTTTATTGAGCGTTCTGAGCCCAACCGTCAAATCGCAGTTGAACCACACAGCGCGTTAACCCTTGCCTACCTGGAGCCTTCCTCCTCGTCTCCCCTCTCCTCCTCCTCTTTGATGACTCGTCGGAGAGAGCGAATCATCCAGCCCAGGTGGTCTGGCCACGCCTCCCGGGACATCTCTGGGGGACGGTGTGAAACACCAACACGTTATTATCCACAGCAATTATCATGCCTTTAAGTCAACATCTTAAGTGCTATTTTCATCTTGATTCCACCACAGAAACATTCCCAGCAAGGGTACGGACATGTTTACATGCAAACGCAGTAATAATTAACCTTGGATTTGGGCTGGGTGCCAGCGTGGCCTTAAATGGCCTCGTTCGTGTAATAGCAGCGGCTGCCTACAGGGCAGTCTGGACCCACATAGATAAGCCAGCTCAGTTACACAAACCACAGAGAAATATTCCAACACACACACACACACACACACACACACACACTGGGTTTCTATGAAAGAGAAGGCCAACGATTTATTGAGCAAACAATGTCTCATTACAAGTGTTTGCTAGTTAAACATTTAGGACCAGGAAACCCAGTCTATGATACCGCGACAGCTTCTGGTGTCCAAAAAAAGAGGAGGAATCGATCGTGAACGTCTGTGATAAAACAAACCCACAAATCCTTGACATATTGACTGACGTTGCAGAGGTGCCGCTAGCAGGATGGAAGAGACTGTTATAGATTGGTGGGAGCACAAGACAGCCATTCATTCCTCTGTTAACGTGCTCTGTTTGAACAGGTCGCCCATTTCACCGTGCCAAAGACAAAGCATCAATGTCCGTTAAGTCCACACTGGAGATGACCTTGATTGTACGATTCACGCCATCGAGTGCGCAGAGGAAGACAGGGGCGCGCGCACACACACACACACACACACACACACAACCTGCCTGTGGGAAGTGTCAGAAGAGGTGCCAATATTCTTTGAGGGGCTTGTGGGAAGAAGGCCTTGAAGGACACACACTCCTGCTAGAACACACACACACACGCAACATCTACATGGTTAAACGGTACAGTACCAAAGCATTATTTAATTTCCCTATCTTACTAATGCCTATTTCACTACATTAAAAATTATAAGGGCAACTTGCATAATTCTGTCCAAACTCCCAGCTCGGCGTGCTAACATGCTACATGCTAACACTGTGGTGACGGTAGGTTGACAATGAAAGGACATTAGCAAAGATGGTCTGCTGGACCTTCATTAATAGTTTGTGAAATAGTTCCCATTCATTCTCAACTTCGCCCCTGAGCCCATAACCAACAAAACACTGACCCCTACTGGTGAGAAATGAATGTATACAACATGTGTTTACCGTTCATAACAATATCACCTGAAAACTCCCCAGAGAATTTAAAGGATTGAATCCTAACTTGTCAGCCTAGTTCCTGTACTCTCTGTTATCCTCACATTTACACTTTCCAATTTGAGCCAATGTAGATGTTAACCACCCAACACCCCAACCTAACCCTCCACACCCAGACCTGACCTAACCCTCCTCACCCAACCTAACCCTCCTCACCCAACCTAACCCTCCACACCAAACCTAACCCTCCACACTCAGATCTGACCTAACCCTCCACACCAAACCTAACCCTCCACACTCAGATCTGACCAAACCGTCCACACCCAACCTAACCCTCCACAATCACACCAAACCTAACCCTCCACACACAGACCCAACCTAACCTTCCAGACCCGACCTAAGGTGTATGCACAGTTCGCCTACCTGGGGTTGCAGTACTGCCATCTCCCTGCGGAGGCAGCAGGTGAACACGTGAACCAGAGACAACAGAGTCTGGTTCCCCTCAACCTTCATCAGCATAGACCTGCGAAGGGTAAACAAGCGAGCACACATGCGCGCACACAAGCTTTACATTCCGTATGCTTTTATTCAATCTACAAATTTATTTTTTTTTTTTCTTATTTTAAATACAGTACACTTCTCAAAACGAATACAACACAACAGAAAAGGAATGGATTGTGACCTTACACTGCCAAACACTCACCTGAAGACACCACTGGCAACGAGAAACATCACACAGTGTTCAGTGCATGCCTTCGGCTGAAACAAACAAACGAAAGCTAACAGCTTAGACTTGCTACAGAATTTTAAATGACTGATAATTCATATTTAAATATTAGGTTTTAACAGACAGACGCCACAACAGTCAACGCCGTGAAAGACGCGATCACATCTCACACTGCGGAACTCCGATCCGCAAGAAACAATTACATTCTGAAGGATGCCATTCACACATCCACCCCTAGGTGCCGCTGTGGCGTTGGTCGCACGATTTCTCATGTTCCACTCCTTCACGTTCTCACACTTTTCACGTGTCTCCCTCAACTCTTCTCTTTTTCACCCTCCTCACTGTCCCTCCCTCTCATCTCCTTCCTATCATGTGTTTTAGATTTAACACGTTTTAAAACGCCCAAGCGCAAACACTGGACAGCTGCACTGTACATGCCCCCCCCCCATTCTCCCTACAACTTCTCGCTCATATCTTCTGCCCCAAAACAGCCTTAATTATGTTTCCTCGCCCCTCTCGTCTCCGAGAAGGGGGAAGGCGGCAGTAAAATGCCCTCCCTCCGCTTCAGATTCCCTCTTAAGTATAGGAAGACCACATGTCTCCCTGTTACTTTGATCTTGTGGTGCAAGAGAGACAGACAGAGAGACAGACAGAGACAGACAGAGCGACGGACAGACAGAGAACAACAAAAAGTAGAGAGATGTGTGCTCAATCTGTCTGAGAACCTGATAGTCTCATTATCTTACTCCAACCCAGATGCCAAGCCATTAGCACCCAGACTGTCTCAACCTCGCCAAGTCCTCCTCTCAACCTGCCCTCTGCGCCAAAATACCCTAGCCTGGCTCTTATTACACAAACCATCCCAAAACATCGCACAGGACCTCCATACCTTTTCCATATTCCACAGAAAAACAACTGTAAACAAACCTTTCTACTCGCCTTGCGAGTTTGTGTCGCTCCTTTTGGTCAGTGTTTACATGCTGCCGGGTCCAAAGGATGCCTGGCTTCAGGTCATTGTGATTCACCTTTTGCACCACAATAGTGGATCACAGTGACCCAAAGGCACCACCAGGGTTGAAGACGCTCAATGCAATGTTCACAGACAAGATTTGGAGTGTGAAGCGTGCAAATCCGCTTCCCTGGCTATCGTACGGTGACTTTTATAGTAAACTCAGCCACAAACTCCCCAAATACAGATATTTCATCACATGCCCAATCAGAGAAGGGAACACGTTAGATGACTGCTACACTACAGTCAGTAGAGCCAATCATGCTGACCCCCCCTAGCAGCACAGGGACACTGACCATGCCATGGTCCACCTGATGCCTGCATACAGGCAGAAACTAAAGCTCTGTCAATCTTCTATGAGGACATCAGCCTTGGCCTTGCTGCATCAGAGCAGAGGACCAGTGAGGCCATGGAGAATTGTGCTTGGAACTGTACTTACTGGGATACGTTCACGACTGCTCCCAACAGTCTGCATGAGCTCACAGAGGCTGTGATGTCGATCAGCTTTTGGGAGGACTTCTGTACACCAACACACACCAGGGTGACCTTTAACAACGTCAAGCCCTGGTTCTCAGCAAAGGTTGAGTTTGGAGATGAAGGAAGCGTTTAGGAGTGGGGATGGAGACAGATTCAAATAGTTAAAGAACACATTTAGCAAGGCGGCGAGTTAGGTTCAACGAATGCGGGCTACTCAGAGTTCTGTTAACGACTCTCGCCTGGCCA
Organism: Plecoglossus altivelis; assembly: GCA_036571765.1. NCBI lineage: Eukaryota > Metazoa > Chordata > Actinopteri > Osmeriformes > Plecoglossidae > Plecoglossus > Plecoglossus altivelis. The sequence continues at coordinate 9,413,421 of BROE01000008.1, read as the reverse complement.
ACCACCTGAGGAAGTTCTACTGTCAATCTAAAAGATCATTGGAATATCCTGAACGACATCTTCCAACCCAAGAGGCCTCCCCCCCTTCATCTCCACAGACAACTCCCTCCATTTACAAACGAGAACTTAACAGACTGTTCAAGAACCCCTGCTTGGAGCTAAAAGGTCTTTTAAGACGGTGGAGATGGCTGTGGACTTCAGGAAGGACACACCCCGCTCACCCCATCACCCTATGCGGCTCCCCAGTCAACACTGTGGAGCCCTTCCACTTCCTCAGTACTATCCTTTCCCTGGACATCGAGTGGGAGCTGAACATCAGCTCCCTCACCAAGAAAGCACAACAGAGGATATACTTCCTACAGCAGCTGAAGAAATTCAACCTGCCAAAATGACGACGACCATCATTGAATCTATCCTCACCTCCTCCAATGCTGCTGCCACTGCCAAAGACAAGAGGAGACCGCAGCGTATCAGCTGCTCCACTGAGAAGGTGACCAGCTACAACCTGCCTACCCTCAAGGACCAGCACACCTCGAGTACCCTGAGAAGAGCGGGGAAGATTATGGCTGACTCGTCACACCCTGGACACTCTGTTTCAGCTGGTACCCTCTGGCAGAAGGCTGAGGTCCATCAGGACCACAACCTCATGTCAGGTTCCTTCCTTCATCTGCTGGGCTCTTGATCAAGGCAAGACAAATCCATTGTAAAAAAATAATAATAATAATAATTTTAAATTCAAATTTAATTTCAAATTATAAATCCATCCAGCACCTATTTGCACTCTGCACAAGGCAGCTAAATGTTATTTGCCCATTCACATTCTCATTTTCATTCATATTTTATATTGTTTCATTTTTTGATTGTTTAGTTCTTACAATTAGTTTGACTATTGTGCTTTTATAATCTTTTATTTAAGATACGTATACATTTATTGTTTGCACCTTCCTGCCACAGTAAGTTCCATATCTATGCATGCCGACATGGAGAATGAAGCCAATTCTGGCCCAATTTCCTCCTCCCACCCCCCACCCACAAACACACACACACTCCTTAACAAGACAGCCATTTAACCGTTGCCACTGGTGGTCCCAGCTATCCAGCCACCAGCCCAGAGAGACCAACTGCTACTTAGCTGTTCCAGTAAAGGATACTGAATAGAGCCATGCTAGACGCTGTAATTGATGCTCCGTGTTAAGCCAAGCTTGGTATTTATAGCAGCTCAACGACTCAACGTCAAGTCTCCAACACACAAGTCTTCTTGCAGACAATAGACAGAATAGAGCTTGACCTCTGAGGAGGGTGAACTCTAGTGCTGTCAGTCTATCTGTTGCTCTGACCCCAGAGAATCTGAGAAAGGAACCCTCAACACGACCTCATCTGCCGTGTGGCCTTGACCGAGGACAAGGACTGCACAGACATCTTATAAGGTCCTGATCTGAGCTCCACAGATATCACTCACACTACATCATCTCCGTATTCCTCGAACGGCGAGGGGGTGACCGAATGTGGTCCTGTATAAAAGAGATTTACGGTCTTTTTTGGGGCGACGCGCGTGTGTATTTGCTGCCTTGGAGCTTTCGCAAAGCATCAGAGTCGCGTCGACACTGATTTGGTTCCAGCATCTTCCATGCCTTTTCCAAACACTTCAAGGATGGTCAAGCAGGCACAAAACAACCAAAACCCAGGAAATCTGTGCTTCTCGTTACAGGACCTGTACTTCAGCCCAGCGCACCGACCCCGGGGCCCCAAACTGGAATGTGAGACTAATTTCACGTTTCCCATTTTTGATTGCAGTTTAAACAACTGAGAGGCAAAGAGAGAGGCAAGCCTGTCTTGCCAGCTTGTACGCCCATCACACACACATTGACATAGACAGAGTGGGTATACACGGACAATAACACACCGTGAGTGTGCACACATAAACCCGTCCACACGCACGCACACGCACACACTTTAAAATCCAAACAAACCTATGGGCCAAATGAAAGCCAACTGTTGCCTCCCACCCAGTTCGCGACAGACACGACTAACCAGATGTGCTCTCGCAAACAAAGCCTTGGCTGTTTGTGTGTGTGTCGTGTGTGAGGGAGCTTTTGTGCGTGCGCCGCACAACAACGTGATAATGACAGGCCAATCAGAAGATGGATGGCAGAGGGTAAATAAACAGAATTGTGTGCAGGTTACAGATGTAAAAAGAGAGAGAGAGACAGAGAGAGAGAGAGACAGAGAGAGAGAGAGAGAGAGAGAAAGAGAGAGAGGGAAAGAGAGTGAAAGAGAGAGAGAGTGAACGAGAGAGAGAGTGAAAGAGAGAGAGAAAGAGAGACAGAATGAAAGAGAGAGAGGCGTTTACAGTTTCCCTGTTTGTGTCTACCCGACCTGCTTAGACTAGCATACCATTTACAGTATCTCTTTAGTAGAGAAGAACAGTTAAGGCCTGTCCTCAAACTCAAGCTCTATGAGGAAGGACAGCTTCTGAAATGAAGAACAGCTGTACATTATACTGTGCGTCAGTTTGGTCATTTTTTTGTATCCATCCCAATTGAAAAAGCGCCATCCGACATTTTACACAGAAAAAAATGACTTGGAATCACTTCTAACTATTTGTATATGTATGTGTGTGCATGTGCGTGTGTGTGTGTTACCCACCAACACAGAGCTGGATATGAGCGTGTCCAGGCTCTGCTGTGTTGTGTGCGTGCTGCCGACAGCCGACTCCACCAGGTTTACCACCTCCTCCTCCAGACAGCTCAGACTGTGGCGCCACAGAGACACCAACGCCCGCTCCTCCAGGCGCACAAGCCTCCTACGGCAATATCCCGCGTTAGCACATTAGCGTACAACCTGCTAGTCACCTTGGATGGCGTGTACCAACGCGGCCCTGTCATCGGACCGCCGTCTCCCCTCACCTGGCGTAGGCGGAGCCGACGGCGTCCAAGAAGTCAGGGCTAAGAGCCGCCTGAGGGCAGGTGAGCGGCTGCCTCAGCAGAGCACCAATCAGAGGGGCTGCCTCGGGACACGTGACTAGGGGGATGCAGGCCACTGAGGCGGAGAAGATGATGTCGCATGAGCAGCTGTAGAGGGATGAGGACGTTTTGACAGTGAGTTTGGTCTCGACAACACGCTTTCGTGCAGAATCAACAAGCCATGGCTCCGTTCTCCCAGTCCGACTGACACACACAACCCCAGACCGTATCAGAACAACAGACAGACTTGAGAAAACGTTGATATGGAATGTGGCGGCTGAAGAGCCATGCTCTCTGCTGTACCTCTCGGTAGGATTATCCAGACAGCTGCAGATAGCCTCACACTCTTTCACCAACGCAGACACCATCTGTGACAAGAGGAAGCACAGCAGATGACACACACACATCTTCCTCCCTGTGATGTACAAATACAGATCAAACTTTTTCCACAGCATCAGGTCGTACCTTTTTCAGGACCTTGACATGGTACAAGTTCAGTGGGAGGCCCATTTGCTTCACAAGTGCATGAGCGGCGCTCTCTTCAGTGGCTAATTGACATAGTACATTCTGGAAGAAAAGGGGGGGGGGTCAGGAAAAGCAGCCAGATGACTTGTAGTAGAGCAGTCATCTGGACGCAATCACAAAGAGGTCACAGTCTCAAAACTAACCACCATAGCAAATAGCTTTCTTACATCATTCAATTCCAATGACAGGCAAGTTTTTTTGTTTTTGTTTTTACAGGAGAACTGCTCCTACCCCTTATAATCCTAATGATGATTTCCTGCACAGAAGACTCGATCAGCACCTACCACGTGTTTACATATGAGTTGCAGACAAAAGTAAGAAGCTATAGTAACCAACGTTGTTAATCTGAAGGAGAGGAGGGTGAACCGTGAAACAAACAAATAAGCAGACAGACAGGACAGCCAGGACAACCAGTTGTTCAGGCATGGAGAGCAGGCAGGTTACAGGGCTGGCTGGGAGGGTTTGCTCAGTCCTACAGCAAAGTCAAGCAGCTGACAAAGTCAACCCTTCGACACAACAGTCTCAATGACTACCATGTGGGCGCCAGCGGCCAGCTAGCCAGCCACCCAGACTGTAGGCCTTAGGGTCTGGGGAAGTGATTGAGGTGGTGGTTTAATATGGGAGGAGAGAGAGCGAGAAAAGTGACAGGGGAGAGACAGAGACCAATTTAGAGAGAGAAAGAGCAAGGGAAAAGATAGAGGGGAGAGAAGGGGGTAGAGAGAGGGAGAGAAAAAGAGAACTATGGGTTTGTAAATGTGGATCAGGGGAAATGAAACAATGCTTTATTTGGGAGGAACATAATGCAGCTGGGGGGAAGAGATAGAAGATGGGTGGATGGATGTCTGGGTGGGTGGGTGGGTAGATGGATGCCAGGGTGGGTGGATGGATGTCTGGGTGGGTGGGAGGCTGGATGTCAGGGTGGGAGGGTGGATGGATGTCAGGATGAGTGGGTGGATGGCTGGATGTGTGGGTGGATGGATGTCTGGGTGGATGGCTGGGTGGGAGGGAGGATGGATGGCTGTAGGTTGAAGCTCTAGGTTGACTTTCATGTAGTCCTCTTCTTTACCACTATATTTAAGACCATTATTTAAGACCAAGACAAGAGCATTTATCTGGGATTTAAAAAATAAACCTAAACCCAAACTATACTAGATATAAAAGATATAAAATCCCCAAAATGGACAAGGTAGGGGTGGTTTGGAGACTGCTGTTAACAATGGGTCCGGGTGTGTTGAGGGGAAAGCTACGTGGTCACCACCACGCCTCCATTCACTCAGGACTGTAGTGGAGGCCAGGGCATAGCAGGGAAAGAGGAGGAGAGGAGGGGGTAGAGAATCGGCACGTTCCTCAATGACAGGACAGTGCAAAACAGAGCAAACACACAAACGAGAAAATGGGCGAGCAGATACCAGGTCTGCATTCCGAGCTGTGCGGCATAGGACAGGCTGCCCTAGAAAAATGGGAGTCCCACACTACACACACACTGTGTGTGTGCGTGCGGTTGCCCACTACTCACTGCTGTGTGTGCACTTGGATGGGTTAAATGCAGAGTGGAATTTCCCCATTGTGGGACAAATAAAGGATCTCATTATTATTATCATTACTAATATGACCCAGTTTGTACTGTCTCCTGTCCCTTGAGAGGGGCCTTGTGGAGGGGCCCAGGTGTCTGGGAACACAGGGAGAACGTTTGTAGCAGCATATGAGCAGGTCTGGGACTGGCTGACTGTGTTGCTGCGCGCTGTAAGATGCTGTTGTGTTTGAGGGTGTTGATCTGATCACTCCGCCTCGGAGTGTCTGAGACACCGTCTCTCAGACACTCCGAGGCATCTCTCTCAGTGGAGGACTCCGAGGCGTCTCTCTCAGTGGAGGACTCCGAGGCGTCTCTCTCAGTGGAGGAATCTCAGGCATCTCTCTCAGTGGAGGACTCCGAGGCATCTCTCTCAGTGGAGGACTCCGAGGCGTCTCTCTCAGTGGAGGACTCTGAGGCGTCTCTCTCAGTGGAGGACTCTGAGGCGTCTCTCTCAGTGGAGGACTCCGAGGCGTCTCTCTCAGTGGAGGACTCCGAGGCGTCTCTCTCAGTGGAGGACTCCGAGGCATCTCTCTCAGTGGAGGACTCTCAGGCATCTCTCTCAGTGGAGGACTCGAGGCGTCTCTCTCAGTGGAGGACTCGAGGCGTCTCTCTCAGTGGAGGACTCCGAGGCGTCTCTCACAGCTTGACTAACTAAAACCCTGTCAAGTAAATACAACCATACTGGTCTGCCATGCTCACAATCTCTCTCTCTCTGTGTCTGTCTCTCTCTCTTACTCATACACACACCCTCGCACCCTCTCTCTCTCACACTCACACACACACACGCACACACAGTCAAGGAAACACACCCATGCTGCTTTGCTGTGCTCACACACACCCACACCCTCTTTGTTATAGGTCACAGAACATCTGGCAAATTAAAAGTTCACTTTAAAAAGCCCTGTTTTAATTAGCGGGACATTTTATTAGATGAAAAATTCATCAAAAGAATACACACACATACACACACACACATTTAATCTGGCAAAAAAGTGAAGGTTCTGTTCTGTATTGTTTATAGTGAGCCATCTGTGTGAACCCTGTGAAAAAGTTGAAAATTCTTCGCTCATTTCTTCCCATCTCATCTTAATACCACAGTGAAACGCAGCCTGTAGGATCACCCCCCCCAAGTTTTGCTTTTATGCATCCTGAGGGGGGGGGGGTGAGAGAAAGGTGTCTTGGGAGCAGTTTTGGAAGGAGCCTCATAAGAGAAGAGCGGTATTGATAACTGACATACAACTACTATGATTGAGAGCTGAATAGCTCTCTAAAGTGAGATTTAAAAAAAAAAGAATGGATAATAATTAGGGCAATTAGTGCTGTATTGATGAGTGTTATATCGAAGAGCTACAGCATTGATGGCAGCTATATTGATAAACGCTTAAGTACTGATGAGGGCTATACTGATAAGTCATATTGATGACAGTGGCATGTGACTGCCTAAGGCAAGTTACCTGAATCCACTGGTTGGCTTTCCTCTCCACTGCATCAGCAGGTGTCTCGGAGTGCAGAGCCCAAAGACAAGACAACAGCAGCCTGCGGCTGTCATCTGGACACGCGTACGCACCCACGCGTACGCACCCACGCGTACGCACCCACGCGTACGCACCCACGCGTACGCACACACACACACACACACACACACACACACACACACACACACACACACACACACACAGTGAGGTAACGCACTGCAGGAGAAAGTAACAACGGTAACAACAAAGTTTCCACCTAAACCCACTGCAAACACAAACACACAGTGTTACTGACAGGGCTGAGGGGTTCCAGTCCTACCGTCAGCAGTGACGTAGCAGTTCCAGCACAACCTCCCCAGGAACTGGCCAACGAACGGCATCCTACGCATGGTCTCGCTGGTGGAGCTCTGGCAACACACAGACAAACACACAAACAGATGAGCTGTCCTGCCTAGGGCTGTCACTCGTCACCGTTAACATAAACATAACATAGACAAACTTGGAGGAGGTGAAGAAAGCTAGATTTCCCCCTGGTTCACATCAGCTAATGGAGGGTGGTGGTTGTCTGACGGGGATGTGATAATGTGTGTGTTTAACTGGTACGTGTATGTCAAACCTCTACTTTTCAATGGGATGGTTCAGAGAGCGATTCTGATTGACTTGCTTCTGCCCACTCAGGCAGAGGATAGGCCCATGGCTGAATCTGAATCCTATTGGTCAGTGTTTGGACGACCTGATGTGACAACCAACAGGAAGTAGGGTGGTGGCCCCAGTGCGTCTGGGAGATGGCTGCTCTGCCTTTGTTGTGTACACTTAAAACATGCTCAAAAAGCACAAATGGACTGGGTTTAATACAAGACACTAGTGTGTGTCTGTGTGTGTGTGTGTGTGAAACTGGTGTATCTGTCATTGCTGTGTGTGTACGCAAATGTGACACAACTGAGGAGGAATGCTCATTTATAATAAGAACTTTATTGGTCTTTGTGGCTATCAAATCTTACAGTAAGGGCCTAAAAAGAATGAGCCATCGCTGAGCAAAAATAATTATTGCCAACTGCCAGAGCCAAGTCGTCATCAAAGGCCCAAGTAGCACACTAATGCTGTGCCCAGTAAAAGACTGGCCTCAGAGACATTATCTCTCACTCAGAGACATTCAGTCTCAATGTAGGACAGATGTCAGGAGGGGCATGTTCTCACAACGTCACACAGTTTAGCCATCCATAGCGGTAGAGGCTGTCATTGTAATTCTAGCACAATCTGCATGCGCACAGAGGGACACAGATACACACGCACAGACATGCACACACAGACAGACACGCACACCTCCCAGAGTTGTGACACGGCGTAAACAAGGAAATTGATATTAATTGGAGTTTTTTTGCATCCTGGGGGTAGAAAGCCACAATAAAGTCTTTAAGTCATCAATGTGTTGCCGAGCAGCGTTTTATTCAGCCGCCAGTTTATGAGTCCTCTGCCGGGAAAGAACTTCACTCCAATTAAGACCCCCTCTCCCTCTCCCTCTCCCTCTCCCTCTCCCTCCCCCTCTCTCCCCCTCTCCCCCTCTCCCTCTCTCCCTCTCTCTCTCTCTCTCTCTCTCTCTCAGCAGCCCGTGAGAAGACTCTCTTCAAGAAAGGTGTGAAGAGGAAAGGGCAGCGAGGGAAAAAGTAATACGAAGATGGAGCAACTGGCAACAGACAGAGAGACAGAGAGAGAGAGACAGAGAAGAGAGGACTGTGTGAAACAGCAGGCAACATTGAGACCTCACAGAGCCCCTCCTCCCCCTCTCTCCCCATATTTGTTGGAACCAATGCAGGGATGCATTAGGTTAGCGCTGGTGCTCCCCCGATGGCTATTAGCTGGCTAACTCAACATGGCCCCGCTGCCAAGCTAACGCACCAGCGCTACTCTCAGCACAGAGCGGCCACTGTTCAGACCCCCAGGAGCATTCTGAGGTTGTAGAGGTGTGTGTGTCAGTGTGTGTGTGTGTGTGTGTGTGTGAAAGAGAAAGAGAGAGACTAGGTGTGTTTACTTGGCCTGAATTTGTTTGCTATAACTTGGTCATCAATCACAAAACGTTTACCTGATCAGGCTAATTGATTAACAGGCCTAATTAGATTGACTAGGCCAGTGCTGGTTCTACTACACCTTCTGCTGAATAAACCTGCAGAAGTAATGGTCAGGTTCACTAAAACACTGTGGCAGTACTTTTGCAAATGAATGCAACTTTCAGTGCTTATAGTTAGTGTTAATATTTGTAAGACAAATAAAATAAAAAATCCTTCGCCTGGTTGAATATTCATGCCAGAGTAAGTAAGAAAGTATAGTTTGGGTCCTCACCATAGTGTTGATGCCAGTCAGGAGAGTGTGGAGGAATGCCCTGAGTCTGGCCAGGTGGAGGCAGATGTCTCCCTGGGACTCCGGGCTCTCGGCCTGGCCCCACTCCACAGCCTTCCCCAGCCAGAAGCTCCCCTCCTGGGCATCCACCCCGGGGTCTGCCTGGGCTTGGAGCATGGCTTTACGTCCGAGCCACGGTCAGTTTGCGGCTGGGAAGGACGATAGGACACTGGACTGAAAATCGTTCCGCGTTAATCTCTACATGGCCAAACACCCCTCCCAGATACTGTGGCTCGCTCAGAGCCAACAGATGCAGACAAAGAACGGGAGACTTTCAGAAAAGGAGGATACAGTTCATGTATAAGATAGATGACTGGTGTTTTGGATCTAGACACCTGGTACGACGGCTCAACTTGACCTCATTCTTTCATGTGTTTTCAGCTCATGAAAGACGTACAAGGCTGGCGAGCCATCATCCGCCTGCTCTCTTCTAACACTGTGAGGTAAACACGAGGTTTAAGCACCTTTAATGATGCCGAAGAGAAAGTGGAAATAGTGAGTGAGAGTGTGTGTGTGTGTGTCTGTGCATATCTCTGTGTGGGAAGCGTGTGTTCGTCAGGAGCTGGAGGGACTGTGCGTTGTAATGACAGGTCTAAGACGGACACCACAGGGCTTTTACGATCACCTTGTTATAGACCACTTGTTTAATGTCTTGCCATCATCTCTGCTGGAAAGCTCCAAGTGTATGCAGTATCCCAGGCTAAGGCCGGGGGGGGGGGGGGGGGGGATTGCTACCAAATTAGGAACAAACGCCTCTTGTTGACTCGGTGAGGGCTTTAATGGTGGGACCTGACTGAACGCTGAATATTCAACTCGAAAAAAATATTCTTACAGACACCAACCACCATTAGCATAGGGTCAACATGACTGCCCAACACTAATCTCTCTCGTACACAAACATCAGAATTTTAAGCAAGAACCAGATGTGACTGAGAAAATATTATCTTGGAAGATTTCTTAAGCTATGCTTGTGGACTTTGGGGCAAGGGACAGTTTACCGTTCCAATTATGAAAATTCTGACCTTATTTCAGGTCAATCAAACCAGTCAACACTGTGGTTTTACCTGTATACCATTTAGTGGCTATTACCCAGGCCAAACTAACTACTTTCATTGCAATCCGTGTTTGAATGGAATACTAATTACCAGTAGTTTAAACGCGTTTGCCAAAGGGAACTTACTGACTATTTTGTAACTTTTAGAGACACAAACTTGTAAATGATGGCTTCTTATCTGAACAACAGTTCAAGAATCTGCCACAGGGTGGCAGTGTTTCAACTTGCAATCTTGAGTTTTGCAGTCTACTTGGGAAACAGTTTTCACTCAATCACGGAAAATAGAAAACGTTTACTACAGAGTGTTAACTATCACTGTTCCCCGCAATACATTGAAAAATTAACGTGCCAAAGTAGGAAATGTGTTATATGGGACTTAGGGAAAAGGAAGCTATATGAAACGTCAAAAGGAACAGCGCAGACTTAAATTACGCAGCTGTTAAGATCCCGTAATATTCACACCACGTACCTAGAAAGTGTAATTGTACAGTCATAAACTTTAGCTACTTAGCTGCAGGACGTCGCTGGAAAAGGAGACATAACTGGCACCTGGTGTCCACTTACTGAATATATCTTTTCTTCTTTTCTGTGACTCCTTACTCGCGTTGTACAAAATCTTGAACTTCCCACTTCCCGTGCGAAGCCGGATATGGATGAATCGAATTGGTTCAGCTGAGTGAAAGCCCCGCCCCACTCCGCTTTTTGAGCAGCCTATAAAGTCATACATCTTGTCAGTCAGACATACATAACATTTAATGTTTTTTCGGGTATTTGCTTAGCTGTAGATAGTTAGATGACAGTAGGTTACTATAAACAATGTTATACCATTACATGTATTTGTAGATGCAATGTTCAGTATATATGCTATGTTGCCTAAATCATTTGAACACCTGACTATCACACCTAAACGAGTTAGTTGGTCACCTCATTCTAAAAACAGAAGTAATTGGAGTTGTCCCTGTCTTAGCAGCAACATCAACTGACCCTCTTTTGAAGGCTGTCCACACACTTTTGGAGTGTCTCTGTGTGAATTTGTGCCTATTCAACCTAAAGAGTATTTCCAAGGTATGACTAATGTTAGCCTGGAAGGTCTGGCTCACAATCACCGTTCCAATTCATCCTAAAGGTGTTCAGTCAGGTCGAGGTCAAGGGCCGTTGCAGGCTGTTTGAGTTCCTGCACGCCAGCCTTGTTCAACCATGTACTTAAACCTCCCCTTTTGTGTACAGTCATGCTGGAACAGGAAAGGGCCTTTCCCAAACTGTTGCCACAGAAGCACCAAATTGTCAAACATGTCTGAGTATTTTGTAGCATTAAGAATACCCTCCACCAGAACTAAAGGGCCAAGCCCAGACCTTTAGAAACAGCATTAGAACTCAGTCCCTCTTCTACAAAACATTCACATAGGCACAGTACATTCCCATAGGTTCATCCCGTTCTCCTGCCGTCCATCACACTTACATTCATCCACCAGACAGACAGATAGGGAGAGAAGATTCGTCAACCAGGAAAACACTTGTCCTCTGCTCCTGAGTCTGGTAGTGGTGTGGCGTTGCCATGGTGAAGTGGGGTTTTCATATGGCTGCTCAACGATTTCAATCTTTTTGTGAAGCTCCTAACCCTCATTCCTGCGTGTGGTTCTGGTGGCAGGTTAAACTTTATATACAGTAGGTTGACTGCACACATACTACAGTGTGTGACAGGTTGACTGCAGACATACTGCAGTGTGTGACAGGTTGACTGCAGACATGCTACAGTGTGTAACAGGTTGACAGCACACATGATACAGTGTGTGACAGGTTGACTGCACACATGCTACAGTGTGTAACAGGTTGACTGTGCACATTCTGCAGTATATAGTGGGTTGACAGTATGGGTAGCTTTGGCCACATAGTAGACTTTGTATAAAGATATTTACACATATATATTTGAATATTTACAGTGTAAATGTATAGGAACGGTGGACTGTATGTATGGATATATAGAAGAAAGTTTAAGGTTAAGAAGAGTTTATGACTAGTTTAGAGATGCATATTTAGCACATAATTGTCATACTGCAAATTGCTTTGAGTGGACTCTTGCTAAATGAAAATGAACCAGTAGGAGGTGCTACACAGAGGCAATCTTTACAGGCCTTTGATACAGTTTCACTGATCCTGTGTTCAGACCATAGATTTGGGAGGCTGATTGTCAGGACAAGACATGACACAACTCAATGTATGTTAATACTGTTTACCAATACTGTGTTACATCAAATCAAATGGAAAAGCATACTGTAACTGGCGTTACGTCATAATGTACTTCGTATAATGGTTGTATACAGTATGGGTGTAATGGTTGATTATAAAACCTCAAAACTAGCATCAACTGTCCTCAAGCATCGTCTGAGAAAAACCCCCTGGAATTACTCTTTCGCAGACATTGTTTGCGTGTGGGCTAGAAACATGGTTTACATCAGACAGTGGATCCACCAGTCTTTTTCGAACAGTAAAGAGGCAAGCCATCACCCAACAGCAGCAGTCACTACATCAGCAGTGATGTGGTAACACACATCATCCCCTTATCCCCTCAGAGAGGAGAGAGGGAGAGAGAGAGATCACAAGGATTGCCCGTTCAAAATGCAGGGAAGGAAGAGAGACGGATAAAGGGAGGATCGCAGCACCGGCTGCACCAGAGCAGAGACGAAACTTTACATCAAGCATCGACTAAGCCTCTCCATAAGAACCAGAAGGGACAGGCTTAGTCTTAGACCAAGAGACAAAGCTGCTATTTACTGGCCCCTAATTGGATATATGTTACCCTGCATCCATTTTCTCTGCCGTCCCTGCAGAAGCTGAAGTGTTCTCCCTTAGCATGGTATTTGCAGAGACCGTTCAGGCCAACGAAGCTCTTCTCACCTGGCAGGCCGATGTTGCGACACTGTCAAATGCTGACCAGGTGAATCTTTGCTGACAGAAGTACTTCATCCCCCCACCCACCCCCACCCACCCCCACCCAGCTTCCCTTATGGTCTTTCAGACTCACGCGCTTAACCCTCACACAGTCACCCATGACCTTTTGACCCAATCCGTTCCCAGCCTGTATTACGACCTGGTGGAAAGAACAAAGGCAAAATGCTGGAGGAAAAAGCGCTCAGAGAAAACACATTCAGGGAAAGAACGAGAAAAGAATGTGAGGCGTTGAAGGTTTGTCAGAACCCCCCGGAATGAAATACTGCAGTCTGACCCACAGCCAGTTCACACTCTATAGGCACCAATGGATGGGATGTTGTCTTAGCAACTCACAGATGGAATCATTGCATGGAATATTTTCAAATTGTCAAATGGTATCAAAATCCTTCAACAGGCATGTTAGTAATCCAGCACCGGACCAGTCCCAGCCTTGGTAAGAAGATAAAGCTGTCATGCAGTCATTTGGGGGCCAACCTAGAGCTGGCTGGAGGGGTGTGGATCGCTCCCTAAGCCTGGAACAATGGCCATGCTGTGTGTGGCTGTGTGTGTGCCTGCGTGTGTATCCGCTGTGTGTATGAGTTTATGCACATGCGTATCCGTGTGAGCGTGTCATGCTAGAAGGGTCACTAGTGTGTGGACCAGACAGCATAGCAGAGACAAGAATGCGGGGGTCTTGATGCGTGTCCCTCTGGTACCCAAAACAAACAATGGGGGGGTTCCTGGTCTGCAAGACTCTTATGAAAAATCACTATGAGGCTCTCGACAGACGCAGAGCTGTACCATGAAAGGTTTGTTTAAACAGAGGTAATGGGCATGGTGTGTGTGTGTGTTTATGTGTGTGTTCTGGAGGTGCACTATTTGAGCACACTTCTTCCTTATGAAAGATTGTTTGTGTGTGTGTGGTAAAATGGGCTGTAATTCATGCCTGTGCCTTAAAATGTGTGCACAGTATAAGTGCATATGTGTGTGTGTAGCTAAGTGGGAGTTGGAACAGAGCGTGTGTGTGTGTGTGTGTGTGTGCATCAGAGAGAGGCTGTCTGTAACATGGGGAATGTGTTTCAAGTGGTTTAATGGCTCCACATTAGACTTCAGAACTACTGTGGTTAGAACCAGCTCTGCTGTGTGTGTATGTATATGTGTGTGTGTGCACGTGTGTGTGTATGTGTACTGGTTCACCAATGTAGGGTGGTGCCTGTAACCTGCTTGCCAAATGGAAACATGGCTTGACAAAATGTTCTGTAGGTACACTGTTGAGCTGAGAAAATATGACTTCAAGTGCGTTATTCATATCACCCTGTGAAGAAAAGTTTGTGTGTGTGTCTCTGTGCATGTCTGTGTGGGTTTTCACTTTGTTTTCTTAACGTCAGACAGTACATCTCTGCTGTAGAAGAATCTTCCTAGAGCCAAGCTTTCACACAACTCAATACCTTTTTGATTCACAAATTGGAGCAAAGTGCTGAATTGTTACCTCCATTAAAACTTTATAGATTCTCTGTTCTTGTTTTCTCTTATAAACATCTTTGAAATGCACAAAACAGCAGAACACGTTAGTCCAGGTTAACAGAGGACAGGATCCGTTACGCCCAACTTGTTTGTCAGGGCCCAAACCCCTGAAAAAAAACTAGAGTAACGGAAGTAAATACCACCCCAAACATGAGTGAGCATCTGGTTTGATGCCGGAAGTGGAAACCTATGCACACGACACACACACACAGTTAAAAAAAAGTGTGTTTTTACTGTACTGCTGGCTCTGTGATTATTACAGAGCCTGCAAAAGGGCTGTCACAGACTGGGGCGGTGGCTTTTTGAGTGTGTGTGTGCGTGTGTTGGCAGGGCGGTGGCCATGATGCAGCCAGGGATGTGACATCACTAAGTGGGTGGCAGTGAGGCGTCTCATCTCCCTCAACGCAAGATCCTATGTTCTCCAACGTTCTGCACGAGAGAAAAGGATCTGTGCCTCTATGTAAGGATCTATGTGCTTAAATGTGTGCATGTCTGTGTGTCTGTGCTTCTGCGTATGCATCTGTGTGTGTCTGTTCTTCTGTGTGTGTTCTGTATGTGTGTGTTCTGGTCCAGTAGTGGTGCTGGACTGGACAGGGGAGTTTTGGGTCTCGAGTATCCGTCTCTGGAGCCAGGTCTGGGCCCACTGGGGCCAGGAGCTACACAGCTGGAGGTTCTGCTGCTGACAAATTATCCCCCATTCGGATCCAGACCAATCCTATTACCGGTTCTGATCCAGACCTTGGCCATTACTTTGCTGGCTCGGTCTGGGAGTCTGCCCTCACACGTGTGTCTGTGTGTGCGTGCTTGCCTGCGCGCGTGTGTGTGTGAGAGAGGCCACAGTCCTAGACCAGGCCAGGGTGGTATCTTGTCCATTGACTATGACCATGGATCTACTTTCCCTCTCTTCTTCTTCTTCTTCTTCTTCTTCTCTTTCTCTAGCTCTCCAACAGACTAGGATCTCTGCTTAAGCGCAAACCGCAACAGGGTTTAGATGCCTCAGTGATCTGCATGTTCATGTCTGTCGGTCAGCCTGTCTGTATCTCTTTCTCTCTCCCTCTCTCTCATCTCCCTTGTTCTACTCGTCTCTCTCTCTCTCCCTCTCTCCCTCTCTTGTCTGTCTTGCTGTCCTTATCTCTCTCGCTCTTTCCCCCTCTTACCCTCCATGATGCTTGTCAACATCATCTGTGTTTTCCTCTCTGTTTCCTTTTGTCAGATCCAACCACATCCTTTTGATTGATTTTCGAGTCCATGTTTAGGCTGTGAGGGCACAGAGATGGGACAGCGTGTGTGCGTCTGTGTGTGGATCCTTCTTTGCATGTGTGCGCGCCCCATCTTAAAGACCATGAAAGGCGTCTTGGGGCAAGGGAAAAACATTCAAATCGAAGTGGAGGAATGTGCCGTAGAAATCTTTCAATCCCATCCAAGCTTACCTCCCGGCCTCCGCTTGCTGTGGGGAGACCAGCTCACGGGAAGACTAGCTCATGGGTAGACCAGCTCACATAGGACTGACTACGGGGTTGTCAACGCTCTTTAAAGCTGCAACAACGTCCAAATCCTTCTCTTCGATCCAGTTTGTTCTTGTACAAGATTAAAAATGGTATCATCATAGTTTTTTGGTGTCAGATTGTGAAGACATTTATCTGATGCTGTTATTGTTTGGTGAATGCTCTTGTACATTGATTGAGCAGGGTGTAGGGAAAGCACGTTTGTCTGTGTATGTGTGTATTTGCACGCACGTGCGCATGTGGCTGATGGCGAATGCCTGCATTCTGCATTTCCGTAGTTGCACTGGCACACACAGAATGACGATACACAAAAACAAACACGCACATATAGGCACACACACGTTGCAAACAAACGTTTACTGCAATTCCTGACATTTTTGGAGAGCATTTCGATATTGCTCGGGGAGGAAGCAGGGGATTGGCTGTTGGGTGTTCTGTGACCAATTTGAAACAGCACTTTGCTCCTGGGTCTCTGAATACCCATACACACACACACACACACACACACACACACATAGGTCTGAACTAGCATCACACTTACACATCCCAGCACGAAGAGAGATTTGGAGTCATGAAAAGCTCTTGTCAATCTTTGAGCTAAACGCACCTGCTTTCTCATTGACAGCAGTAAGAAAAGTGTTTACACAAGTATTTCAGTTGCAGGTTGGTTGGCCATTTGTAATGGATTGTAGGCACCATGGAAACTCTTGCTTGTGCTCCCCTTGAGAATCCGCAGCAGCCTATAGAAACCGGAATCAAAACAATTGAAACCTGTAAGGAACGTCCGAACCAAACCTACGTGAGCAGTTGCACTTCCTGTCAAGTCAAGTAAAATACAGAATGATTCACTGAACAACCAAGAAACATCATAGCTAATAACAAAGAACAGCCTACCCAAGCATACAAGGAAGCAGATGGCAGCAAAGTGAAGGGCCTCATGTTGGCAGCTGGCTGAGATGGAGGTTGATGGAGTGGGCGGGTCCAGTTGGAGCGGGGGAGGGTACTGGAGCAGATAGTTCAGGGGTGAAAACACACACGCTCTGTAAAGTACCACCCAACACTGCATTCATGCTGTACACACACATGCTCTGTAAAGTACCACCCGACACTGCATTCATGCTGTACACACACATGCTCTGTAAAGTATCACCTGACACTGCATTCGTGCTGTACACACACGGTCTGTAAAGTACCACCCAACACTACATTAATGCTGTACACACACACGCTCTGTAAAGTACCACCCAACACTAAATTCATGCTGTACACACACACATCTGCTTTGAATAGACCACAAGAGTGTGTGAATGTTTGGAGTGTTGAGCGAACACGTGTGTGCATCTCTGTGCATCCCAGTCCCTCTGCAGGGCTGAACATCCATCTCTGTGGACAGGATACACGCCAATGAACGATTCACATCACAGAGTGTCTGTGTGTGTGTGTCTGTGTGTGTGTGTGTGTGTGTGTGTGGAAGGCGAGTGTGTACTTCCATATGATAACAACCCCAGGACAGAGTTTCGTTCATGGCACGTACACAGATGCATAAGAAAACAACTATGAAGGTACCCTCTTGTTTGGACTGTCTCAGATGTTGTGTGAGTAGGTCCATGTACGTGTGTGAATCTGTGCATGCAAGACGTATTTGTATACATGCATGTGTGTGTGTGTGTGTGTGTGTGTGTGTGTGTGTGTGTGTGTGTGTGTGTGTGCACCCATCTGGCACCTGTGACTGTTGATGTAGGCAGTCTGAAGTCCCAGGCGTTTCTGTGCACCTAAAACGTGTGTGTGTATTTCACAGCCACCAGCCAGAGAGCTGCAAACTGAACAAGGATGAAGAGATGCTCTGTGAGAGAAGATTTAACTGACAGTCAAGAAGGCTGCTGCCACAGCTGAGCCAAACAAGGAAGAGAAACAAGACGTACAAACAAGACAGCGTGTGTGTGCCTGTGTGTGTTTGCACGTGTACGCACACTATGTAATGGGTGCGCATGCATATGTCTGCATGTATGTTTGTGGGCGTTTGTGTATATGCGCTTGTGCATGCATGTACAGTCTGGGATTGAACTGGAAGTGTGCGAATGAGCTTGTCTGTGTGTGTATTTGTGTGTGTGTAAGACTTGCCTGCTCTCTGCATCCCTGTTCCTCGTTAGGTGTCTGTCATGGTGCCAGAATCAATAAGCAGACACTGGAGAGGGGGGAAAAAAAGATCTCGCCACTCTAGTCAGTTTGTGAATGGACGAAACATTAGCAAATTCCTAAGTGTTTACAAACAGCCTCTTTTCTCTACGGTAACAGGGCCCCACGTACCTTTTTTATGGGTCAGTCCCTCATTTTCTCTTTGACAAGAGAAAGGCCAAGTAAGAGAAAACAGGGAATGGGACAGAGCGAGAGGGCGAGATATACAGAAAGTAAGCCAGATCGAATGATAGAAAGAGAGATGGATTTTGATTCTGGCTAAGACAGTGCTAGGGCAAAATCAAATTTATTGGGGGGGGGGGGGGATTATTGCATTCGTGCAACACTCCCAAATACACATGAGAGTGTTTAGCTGGTTTTTCATCCTGTTTTTTCTCCTTGCCTCTCTCGGAACAACCTCCCACCACCACCACACAAACACACACACACACTCCAACCCCCTCCTCTGTCTCAACTATTTAGATGACGCATCTGTGTCCGTGCATTGTTACGTGTTTGCTGGCAAATACGGCAAGCTGGCGTGTGTGTGTTCATATGGGTATGTATGGATGTACTTGTCATCTTTGCCATAAACACACCTGCATCATGTTAAAGGCTCACATGTGCTGGAACTCAATCACTACAAACAGAAAGGGGTTGGATAGCAGTGATAGAGACAGAGGGAGACTGTATGTGTTTGTGTGTGTGTGTGTGTGTGTGAGAGAGAGAGAGAGAGAGAGAGAGAAAAAGAGAGAGAAGCCACGTAAAGAAATAAAAGAGAAGAAAAACAAACCATGCCTTAGGCACTGGGATGGAGAAGTAAATAAAGACATCCGTCTTTCCAAAGACTAAGTTCTCTACCAACCCAGCCTATCTCTGTTTCTGTCTCGTTCTCTGAACCACTTCAGATGTACGTCAGAGGTCTGATGTGATATGTGCGCCTAAACAGCAAGGGGAAGTCTTTCAGTACACTTGCACACATTCAGGTTCATGTATCCAGAACCAACTATCATCTCATTGCACAACTGCCAAGCCACAAATGATTACAAAGCACTGCAGATTTGATCAAGAGGCACAAGTTACATTCGGACACAGTAACAGATAACATAGCTGGCCTTCCAGGTTAGTCTGAAAAATAGCCTCTCGACCACGAAAGGACATTGAGCCCCTCCTGAATGCGGAGTAAATCATGTCAGCTGTTTCTAGGAATTGGACGAAGCTCTGCTTCTCAGTGAGACCTCCTCGCTCTCCCTCAGAGATTCCTGGAGAGCTGAGGCCACCCGTTTGACTGAGAAAATGTTTTCAGTGCACGCGCACATGCACACTCACACAGATAATATGTTCCCTATGTTCCCACTACACCCAGACCTCTCAAATATTGTGGCCAAGATGTAGCATGAGATGATGCATGTCACACACACACTCTAACCGCAGACCATGACAGCAACCATCCGCAAAGGAAACGTTCAGAAATGTGGGAGACGAACAGCTTTCCGATGTTTGCCGACAAAGTTTTCCAAATGTCAATGTTCTGGTGTATCTCAACTTTAAGCAGAAATGGAGGGAACTACCTCGCCTCGGTGCACTAGGTGCAGAACAAACACCTCCCCCTGAAACGTCCCATCACGCCCCCTCCCCTCGTTACTCTCGTTCGGTTCTCTCCTAATGATGAGAGCTCAGATTCCAGCACATTAAATTCCGACTGTAATGACTGCCAGACATGGATGGAGAGAGAGGAGAGCAGGGAGAAAGAGGGTGAGAGACAAAAAGAAATAGGGACGTAGGAAAGAAAGGGAGAAGAAAGCATGGATGAAAGGAAAGAAAGAAGGAACGAAAGAAGAGGAAAAAAGACAGAAACAAAGAAAGAAAGACAGAAAGAAAGAAAGAACCAAAAAAGAGAAAGAAAGAATTGGTTCCACTCTGGGTCAGTTCCCTCCCCAACATGTCCACAGATCCAGTAATCAAATACCAGAGATACTTCTCTGTGTTGTTCGCACATGGCTCATTGTGCTATTATCCAAGGCATGCTGTGGAAGTGGTTTATGTAATGGGACCAGGAACCCACGGTCTCTGGAACAAACTGGGTGCACTGTCTCTCTCTTTCTCTCTCTCCCCCTCTCTTTCTGTGTGTGTGTGTGTGTGTGCTTGAACGCCCAGCCAGCCCATGCTGGAGAGTTGGTGGACAAGAGCAATGCTGGGTCAGATCAGGGGCAGTCCAAACCTACCATGTAGAAATTTCTTTGTGGTTGTGTGGGTACTTGTGCGTGTCCTTGTTTCATGAGTGCAAATACAAAACTTATTCTGACCTTAAAAATTTTATCGGCTCTACATGTAAGTTAAAGCTTCTCAATCACATAACCTTGCAGAATTGAGATTTTCACTGGTGACGTCACAATGTCAAATTGCCAAATGTCAAGTCACTGCATTTCCTGTAGACTGAACTCTGTTCTGATTCCAAGCTACATATGGATCCGGCATCACACCAAAGGTTTAAATAGCTGAACACAGTCGATGTTGTTTGGTCAGACTTTTCGTTGGCTGAACACAGCTGATGTCACCCGGTCAGACTTTTCATTGGTTGAACACGACTGATGTCATTGGCCAAAGTCTGTCTCCAGTTTTGCATGGATCAACAAATCTCAGATGCCACTCAAGACAGCCTTTTTGAAAACTCCTGGTGTGTTTGACGGCCTTTCTTTGCATCTCTGTGTTCACTCCCCTCTCTCACACACTCTCTCTTCCGCTCTCTCTCGAACACACACACACACGTAGAACACACACACGGTTGTAGCTGAATGGTTTTCCAGGTGTCTGTAAGGCCTCTGAGATGGAGACTTATCCATCTGGACTGAGAGTCTTATCACCACACCATCTGATGTTTTCCTCCTGGTCAATCCCTTCTCTGCGCTCTCATAAAGAATGTGCAAATCTGCTCCCAGGCTTGGCAAGAGGGTGTGTGTGTGTGTGAGTTGGTGTGTGTGTGTCCGTTACAGTCACGTCAACAAAGTCATCAGTCATGGAGAATAGTGTATACACTTGACGGGTTTAGCTCTGCCGGCGGGCGATGACAGACAAGCCTTTCAGGGAGGGAGGGAAAGAGGGAGGGTAGGCGCAGAGTGGAAGGGAGGGGGCTGAGTGGGAGGGAGGGGGCAGAGAGGGTGGGCGCAGAGTGTGAAGGAGGGTGCAGAGTGGAAAGGGGGGGGCAGAGTGGGAGCGAGGGGGCAGAGTGGGAGGGGGCAGAGAGGGTGGGAGGGGTGGGAGAGGGCAGAGTGGGAGAGAGGGACCAATGAAGTTAAAGTTAAAGACTGGAGACCGGAGATTAGGTACCTCTCAAACCCTTTTCATCCAAGAGATGCATGTTGGAGACAGAAAACAGCATCCTGTTTCGTTCTAAGGGAAGGGGAAAGGGGGGGGGAGAAAAAGCCAGCTTTCTCTATTGTTCCAAATCATGGGCAGACAACAGTCTTGTCCAGTTGAACATTCTTGTCCTCTACACTCACAGCTTCTTCATGACCTCTTCTTCTCCTGTCCCGAGAGGTCCAACGACAGGAAAACGCTTGATCGTTCCGAACATGGAGCTTGTTAGTGCTCTTCGGACTATTCATGAAATTCTGCCTCTGAGACTGTGTGTGTGTGTGTATGTAAAGGTGAGGGGTCTGGGGGACCAAGCTTACCAAGTGTGTGTGTGTGTTGGCATCGTGACCTGAGCTTCACAGATCCACAAGCAGTAGACACTAGACAAGTGTCTACCGCACCTGGTAGACAAGTCTGTCAGACAGGCAGACTTCTAGAAACTTCGGAAGAAAGGAAAGGATTCGACCCTGTGGACTGGGACGCAGGGGCTGTTCTGTCGACGTGCCAAGCAGTTTTCAACGTTCGGCACCGCCGCACGCTTTTAAACCTTACTCTGGAGAATGGGGTATAATCTGGGAATAAATGTGTGCCACCCATGCAGCCGACAGGGAGGTGAGTTAGCCCAGGTTTGACTCCTCTCCCTCTCTCTTTCTCTCCCTCCCTCCCTCCGTCCCTCCCTACCTTACTCCCTCTCTCTTTCCCTCCCTCCCTCCCTCCCTCCCTCCCCCTGTCTCTCTCTCTCTCCCCCTGTCTCTCTCTCTCCCTCTCCCGCCACGGCAGCCTGCTCAAGGCCACATGCCCTATTTCATTACTCCAAACAGGCCATCTGTATTGTAACTACAACCAATTTCCTTGCAGTCTATAAAGATGTCAATCAAAATCATACCGAACAGGGGAGTGGAGGTGGGTGAGAGGTGGTGGAGGGGAGGGGGCAGGGCCGACTCTTAGAGGGAGCTGCAGGATTCCGGACCAGATGTCAACCAGTTGCACCAAGGGCGCAGGGGTGAGAGGGGGGTAGGGGGTTGCGGAGGGTGGGAGCAGGGGAGGGCAGTAGCGCGGCATTGCAGGAGTAAAATGTTTACATCAGACCCGAAAAGGGGGGATGGAGAGATGGATACTTCACTGAGTGGGGTCCACAATCAACACCTGTGCATACAGAAGTGTGATTTTTCAACAAAACTGTGGCTATATGTGTATTGCTCTGGGTCTTTAGCAAGAGGTTGTCCAAAAATACTGGATACTCCATACTTACTTGTCTCAATGGTTTCAAAATCATCACCTCGAAGTCAGGCCAAAGGATTTCTTCAAGATTCATTTATTAAAGTTATAAACAAAGAGACAAATAAGTTATAATATTTTATTTGTTAGAATTCTATCAGTGTTTGAACATTAATATTTAGAGAGCTAGTACAATTTCTACTTTCATGGCTAGCCTTTCACAAACCCATAGAAACAGTTGGACAAGTTCTCGCTCTCTCCTATGGTAAGATAATACTGAAGAATGGGGACCTGTTGTCAATGTTGTCTGAGAGCAAGTTAGCAATGAAAGTGTGCACCTTAAGTTTTTCTCTGTTACGGTATCATTACATATAAACTCTTTAAAAATATACTTCTGTCAAATAGCTTGACAACTACTATGTACACTACAAAAATAAATTTTCATATAAATAAATTATATGGCATACATTTATCTTTGTAACTGAAACAGCATATATCCACGCCGACCAAAGACAAAATAGCAGTCAGGGAGAACCATTGATTACTTTTTTTTCCTTTTAAAATCCTCTAAGAGCTATGATGAGACTTGTAGTGTAAATGTTATATACTCTTTTTTCCTATTTAACATTAGTAAGCACTTTATACAGATCAACATCCATTAGTGTAAAAACAGAACTGTAATAGTGTTTTTCAATAGACATAGAAATCCCTGCATTTGTTATCCACTGGCATTTGTGACCAATAATGAAAAAACAACAACAACCATCTTATAATACAAAAATATAAATATCGCAAAAAAATTGAACTTGGAAAAACGAACCAAACATCATGACAAAAAAACTAATAAAATAGTTGCCAGCCGTGGCTCTCTCTGTTGCTGCCAATGTGACATGAGGAGAGAGGACACGAACATCGATACAAACGTCATCCAAGCGAGCAGCTCCGCCAATACGGAGGAGGAAGGGGAGAGGGCAAAGGCTTCTGGGAGAACGGGACCCATCCGGTGACACGTGGTGAAAAGGAAGTCCTACAGTGTGTGTGTGGGGGGGGGGGGCTGAGAAGGGTGTGAGGCTGAGGGGGCGGTGGGGGTGGGGTTTGGTGGGCAGTAAGTCAGACTGAGACGGGTGTGAGATGTGTGGAGCACACACACACACAGCAGTTGACTCATGGCGGGGGGAGGGGGGGGCGCTGCTGAACCCTGACCCCCAAGGCTCTCGCCTGCGCCATTTGGCAGCTGAGGGGGAACTTCCAATTAGTGTCATGGCGTTATGTTGTGGGGTTTTACGAGGCGAGGTCAGTGAGGACGGCCGGGGAGAAATTGAGGACAGTTGTCCATGCTGTCCTTGCTGAGGGCAAGGACACACACACACACCAGGCATCATTAGGCCAGGTGTCATTTAACCTTTGGGAGGCTGGATAGTGTAGCTTATTAGAGAACTACAAAAATGGAAGAGAGGAACATATATGGGCCTATGGATGGTCTACTCTCGCCAGGTGGGTGTAGTTCTAGGAGAGCATCCCTAGCATTAGCTTATCACCAGAACCCCCCCCCCCCTGCCCCCCTCCCGATATGGTCCAATGTACGGATGGGAGAGGCCTATGTTAGGTTAAATGTTTTCGGGGCCGTTTACAGTGAAACAAGCGCTAAACGACGACAACAAAGAACAACACAGACAGTGTGATGAAGTTGAGAGCACGAAAACACCTTGTCAATACAGAGGCTAAAAATATGGAGTGATACGTTACAAAAAAATACTATTCTTCTTCATATCTGCATCTTAAATAGCACGCATAGCGTGCGTCAAACGGTCAACAGTAATTGTTTCATAAACTACCACAGGTTTGTGATAAGCAAATTAATCGTTTAAAAAAACAGTTCTCTTTACATCAACGCACACGCACACGCACACACCCACACACAGACACAGTACAGATACGAGAGCCCTGTGGAATTAATCTAACAGCTTCTCATGGATTCAATGAGCTTATTTGTTAGTAAATGTCTTAAGAGATGCATCTGATGAGTTAGTTGAATGGAACTGGTCAAGTTCCACTTCACACAGCCCTCCACACACACACATACAGTGCATACTGTATATATACACACACACACGCACACAGACACATGCCACCAACCATACACACACATACATACTCTCAGACCCACACAAATTCACTCACACGCAGTTACCCCTTCTGAACTTACGAATCATTGCATAGAATTACACATGTACATTATTACAAAATATTTCAAGCAGCAAAAATGGATGCTGAAATGTCTAGATGAACCTTCTTCACGGCACAGATCCACAGATGAGTGAACAGTAATCAGAGATCTCTCTCTCTCACACACACACGCGCACACACATCCCTATACAGTACACAGACTCATGTGCATGCCATCAAAAATGGCATTGCCGGTCTGTAAAAAAGGAGTTTGTACTGCTCCTGAATTATAGCTACTTTTTTGTTCATATTTACATATGTGTACATCTTTTAAATATAGATAGAAATATCTAGGGCAAAAGTCTGCTGGGTTACAGTAAGAATCAGCACCGCGGGGTCACCCCTTGTGGGTGTCTGTGTGCCTGGAACCAGGCCGGGCCGAGCTGAGCTGGACAGAGCGGAGCTAGAAGACTCAGTAGTCCATGGTGAAGGTCATCTTTGGCTGTTGTGATTCACCTCTCCACCACTGGAAAACCAACAAGACAGACAAAGCTATCACAACCTTGGACCGCACAGCTGCACAGCTACATATACACACACACTCCAGCAACAACCCTGGAAATATGTCCTGCACAGTGTAGTTGAGCTGTGGATGATGGTATAGCTAGCCTAGAGTGTAGTCCTACCTCAGCTGGGCCGTGGGGCACAGTTTCTTTCAGCTGCCTCACACTCCATATCCTGGAGTTCCATGGCATCCATATTGGTTCCCCGCTGCCTCATCATGGCCTCCTGTGGCACGTGGGGGTCCTCGAAAACAGGCTCCTCCTCTGTTGGAGACCGTGGCCCTGCTGCCTGGCAACCACTTGTCGCAGCGTATCCTGGAAATGAAGAGGCCGTCGGGGGGGTCTGGGTGGAGAGAGGGGCCGAATGGACGGCGACCGTCACAGAGGCTGAGGCCGTGACTGTAGTGATGGGTTGGCAGTAAGGAGCAGGGTTAGGGTGATGGTGATTGGGCCAGGGGTTGTGATGGAGGCGGGCCCTGTGGTGCCTGTGGTTGGAGGAGGGGTGGTGGCCAGGGCCCCCGGTTTCAGTTGCTGTCTCGAAAGCATCCATGCGCGGGCGGGATGGGGGGAGAGATGATGGCTGCTGATGGCTTTTGGGATCTCTGGTGCTGTAGTTCCTGGATGCTCTGGGCTGAGGCACTGAGGGGCGGGCTGGCATGGCCTGGGGGCGGGAGGGAAGATAGACAGGACAATACAATGACAACCAGCTATGGTGGAAATGGGAGAATCAAAGCAGATGCCTATATTAGCTGTCATGGTTCATTGCTCTGGCCACCCTCCCATTCAAACTGTTTTCCCTCTGACCAGAATCTGGTTCCACCAATCGCAACCATTTATCTTATTAATCTGATCTCATTATGCCCCCTGGAAATCGAAAATGAACCAAGAGGCTCAAGATGCATTCACATTTAACAACAGGTCTGGCAAGGTGTACATGCCACGACGCAAGAGGTTGTTACCGAGGAGACGGAGTACGCCATCTGGTCTGTCTGTCTGGCTGTCCGTCTCGAACCAAGTCCCAGCCGCACCTCCTCTGTCCTCCCGGCTCGCCCCCTGCTGGTGTGGAGGTCGTACTGCCTCGGATCCTGGCTGAGGCCTGACACCGTGGTGTTGGAGCTGTACTCTGAGTCAGAGGAGTCGGAGCCAGTGGCAGTCCCCGACGTGGTGGCATGGCGAGGTCCTGCCGAAAAATGGACGGCGTGGGGGGGGGCCTCCGGGGAGGGGGTGGGCAAGCGGCTACGGCCATCCACTGGGGACACCTGGGAGGAGGGGGGGAAGTAGAACCAAGCAAAAGTCAGCTGTGTGTGTTAGAGAAGGGGGAGAGAGAGAAAGAGAGAGAGACACAAAGAGAGACGAGAGAGAGGGGAGAGAAAGGGGAAATAGGCAACGTACAGAGATAGAGAAGAGAGAAAGGAAGAGAGCAGGAGAGAGTCACTGATGTTAAGTTGGCACCCACTACAGAGAGGTGATCTTACCTCTGGATATGGTCCAAAGTATGACAGCAGAACAGGAAGGAGGACCAGTCCATTCAAAACGCCCAGAACAGTGAGAATGGCCAGTACTGCAAAGAAATACCTGCAGCCACCAAAACACACCAGTTACACACACAGTCAATATCTGGGCAAAGACACAATCTAATTACAGTATCATTACAACAGGCACTGTCTACATTACTATGTGAAATCCGGGCAAAGGTCTTTGCTCACGTCTGTGTTCTGTCCCTGAGATTAGCCTTTCTATAGCACTAGTTTTTTAAGCTTCCATTGCCAGAATAACAACTGGGTGCAGATTTAGAATCTCATTCGAGCTAACGTACTCAACAGGACAGAGCATCTGCACACAAGCAGCGGGGAAGCAACAGAAATTAGCTCAAACTGAGGAAAGGACAAACTGCACAGCCACAGGAGACACAGGATCAAACAGCAGCAGACTTGGGCAACAACCACCACACACATATGCCAGCATACCTGTACCTACACAGCCCACCCCAGCAGCACACACACACACACACACACACACACAAGTGCCCCCGCACATGCGCACAAGGCCAGAAATGTACCTGGTTGCGTTACCAAGTCCTGCCAAAGAGGGTTAGTCCTTTAAGAAGCCGCAGAGAGAAAGGGAGGGAAGCGTAATTAGCTGGAGCTGGTTAATTCAAAGGCATGGAAAAAAGAGAGGGAGAAGGAAGATTGAGGATGGGGAGGGCGGGGGGGGGGCCGCAGGGAGGCGGGCGTATAAGCAAACACGGGCAAAACAAAGCAGTCAGGAATGTGGAGCGAGGGGGGGGGAGAAGGCGGGGGTGGTGAGGGGAGAAAAAGCTTGAGTCAGTTTAGAGCGGGGGGGGCGGGGGGGGCACCAAAAAGGAAGGGCCTCTCTCATCTCCATTCTCCCTGTAAAAAAAACCTGAGATGGGGAGCATAACAAGAAATGAAGTGTGAAGGGTATAGGAATTTAAACAATTTTAGTCTAGAAGGAAGCAGAAGGGCGGGCCTGCTGAGTGCTGCGACCTCTCCTCTGCCCCTCTGCTTCTGCTCCTTCTTATTCTCCCTCTTCTGCCTCTTTCTCTCCCTTCTTTTTTTCCAGCTAAGCCCCTGTGAAATTCCCGGGCGCTCTGCAATCCCCCCAGTCTAATTAAATCTCCAATGTATCAGGTAAGACCCCCCAATCTCCACTCTAAATCCCCTCCCTACCTCCTTCCCTCCATCCATTCGTCTCTCTAGTCTCTATCTCTCTCTCTACACTGCAGCTCCTTCATTGGGGGGGGCACAAAAGGACAGGGGCCTCTCTCTCTCCTTCTCCCTGTAAAAAAAACCGAGATGGCGGAGCAAACAAATGAAGTGAAGGGTATAGAATTTAAACAATTTAGTCTAGAAGGAAGAGAAGGGGGGGCCTCTGAGTGCTCCACCTCTCCCTGGCCCCTCTGCTTCTCTCCTTCTTTTCTCCCTCTCTCGCCTCTCTTTCTCTCCCTTCTTTTTTTCCAGCTAAGCCCCTGTGAAATTCCCGGGCGCTCTGCAATCCCCCCAGTCTAATTAAATCTCCAATGTATCAGGTAAGACCCCCCAATCTCCACTCTAAATCCCCTCCCTACCTCCTTCCCTCCTCCATTCTGTCTCTCTATCTCTATCTCTCTCTCTACACTGCAGCTCCTTCATTCAGGAAGGCTTTCCCTTTTGCCTCTACTACTCCTGTACCCCCCCGCCTCTCCCCCTCCCCCACCACATTTGGGTTCAAGTTGCTCCTGCCCTGGCCTCTGCTCATTAGGCGCAGGGGCACACCAGAGCATGTTTACTTTGGAATGAGTGTGTGCCTGTGTGCGAGTATGTGCCTGTGTGAGTGTAGAAGTGAACGTGCGTGTGTTTGCGTCTTTGTATGTGAGTGTAACATGCTCCTCTCTTATCCTTGCATGAGCTCACCTTCACAGTGTCTTATCAAAGTAGACGACAAGGTGAGGGGGCAGCGTGTGTGTGTGTATCTTTGTGTGTGTGTGTGGTGCAGACTGTGCATAGGGGAACAGAACATGGCTGAGACACAGTCCATGTCCAGTGAGCATGGGTGGTCTACACAACAGAGAGAGAGACAGAGAGACAAAGAGAGAGGTTCTCTCAGACTCCGTATATTAAGGAATCATTCTCTTTTTTTACTCCTGTCTCATCAGTTCACTTGCATCTCTCCCAACATTGAGGAAGGCAGTCGCTACACTATCTATAACTCCCCGCCCTCCTCCATCTACACACACGCGCACACACACACACACACAGGCCACATACCATGCTGAGTGCACGGCCAGGCTGTTTAGAGTGAAAACATTTGTGGGGCTGACAGGGAAAGTCAGGGAAACATTTCGTTCGGCGTGAGCAGAAAAAATACGAGCGTCCCCGTTGTTATTGTGCAGGCCTGGAGAGAGCTGCCGTGTTTGGTGAAACAACACCAGCCACTTTAAATGGAGGCCAGAGACAGCGCCAGGAACCGCAGACGAGAGGAGGTGAGGAGAGAAGACTTTGGCCTCCGTCAAGACCCTCGGTGTGTGCGCACGTGGGTCGATGTCTTTGTCTTGGTGTGTGCACTTTTACTTCCAGGCACACCATCGTTGACCCCCATGATTATAAGGTCAGGGAGCCGGGGTGTATGTGTGTGTGTGTGTGTGTGTGTATGTGCAAGCACTTATGTGTTCCTGGACCACATGGGTGGAGGTAGCCCTATTTCATTTAAGCGTCAGGTCACCCAAATGCTAAATGTAGCTTATGAGGATGCAGAGACATCAGGAGTGAGGGGTTGAGCTTGGAGACGAAACAGCCGACTGACTTGTTTCACAGCAACAATGAAAAGCTTGAACTCGTTGCAGGCGAAGAGAAACTCGCTTGCTGGACCGGCCTCAAGTTTTTATATTTAAACTCTGCCAGAGAGTAAGGAGCCAAATCACCTCAGGAGACAAGACCCCACCCCCCTCCCCCCAACACACACACATACACACATACGGTCCCCCAGTGTGTCTTCTTACTTCCACTGCTCCCTTTGCCTCCAGAACACCCCCACATCTCCCCCTTATGCTTGTAAATGTCTGGCAAGGACAGTTAAACAAGCTGCAGGAGATTACAAAAGCCAGAAGACTTTCCAGATCTCTACCAAACCCCCCGCCCCACTCCTCGCCCAACTCCTCGCCCTAGTTCCCCTGCCTCCCCTTCAAATCTCCAGCCAGCCCCCTCATCCCTGAACGTGATGGTGTGAGAGGGTGAGGGAGGACAGAAAGAGAGAGGCTGTGTGTAGGCAGGGTTTCAGTGAGCTGTGCGGCACGAGAACAGGTACGTAGCGGTGGGACGAAAAGAGAGGAGGTATGGGACCACAGGGGAGAGAGAGAGGGGGGGGAGGGAGGGAGAGAGAGAGAGATGTAGAGAGGAGGGGGGATCAGAGGAGTAGATGAAAGGAGTCAAGGAAGGGTAAAAGCAACCTTCATGCATGAGTAAGGTTTCAGGTAGATTCCTGCATGACAGACAGGCAGAGGCAATGCCTTTGCTCCTCCACCGACGCCACATAGACCACAAGCTTTGTGTGCGTGTGCGTGTTCATGCGTGTGTGCGTGAGACTCACCTGACGATGAAGTCAAACTCCGAGCCCGCGAGCATCAGCACCCCCAGCAGGGTGGAGAAGGCTCCGTCCATCACTGGGGCAAACATGTGCTCCAGGGCCAACACCGCTCGCTTATTACGGTCCCCGATAGCAGTCAGGAACGCCTGCCACACACACACACACATACATCATGTTTTGCTCCACATCCAGACACTACTGTGAGTGTGTGTGTGTGTGGCGACTCACCAGAGCGACGTGGACCGTGAACTCCACCCCGATGCCTACTGAGGCGATGAGGATGACGACAGGCACGGCGCTCAGCTTGATCCCTATCAGACCCATCATCCCAAACAGCTCCACCGTCATCAGAGACAGAACCATCACCTGCAACACACACACACACATGTTCAATACACTCCCACAAACATCCAAACACACCTGGATCGAAATACCGTTTGAAATCGCTTAATCTCTGTGCTATCGGTTTGGCTGCAATATGGGGAAAGAAACGAACCAATCGGCAACTCGCCGAAAACATTGTTTGTGCATATCTGGAGGTGGTAGAATATGAAGTTTGAAGGGCTCGACGAGGACCAGCGGTTCCCACTGTAGCAAAACAGACCCGTGGAATACAGGAACTACAGCACCCACAGTTCAGTTCACCACTGGCATCTGTCTTCGGGGCTCTGGGAGAATTCCCAGGGATCGGGTGGCGTGCGTCCGAGAGAGGCGTTTCGGTATGCGAACATTTCATTCTGTTTTGTATATGTAACGCGGTGCGAGTGTGTGTGCATGTCGTATATGTCATAGGTGTGTGTGTGGCTTCTGTGGACTAGGACGGAAGCTGAGAGTAAATGCCATTATCAACTGACATGTCTCAGGTTACAGGGGGGGAAGTGCTTTGAAGATGGCGGAATGGGGTGCGGGGCCTTTGTGTCTGTGTGTCTCACCTTTGTGTGCGTGCGGGTGTGTAGCCTGAGGAGCCTGTAGTGGTCGGTGTCGGGGCAGATGGAGGGTGGAGGTGGTGTTGGGTGGGAATGTTCAGCATAGGGGGCTGGGGTGGGGTTATGGGGCGAGGGCGGGCGGGCGGGGGTGGAGTTGGCCAGGTCGGACATAACAAATGGTTGAAGTTGAAGTTCTGCCATAACTCCTCCTTTCATCTGGCTTGTAAAGCCTTAAAGATGAACACGAGGTCCCCTCGCCCTGGTTTAGAGGGCTCCGGTGGCCTGGCCACTGCCTGCCATAAAATACAAACCACTGGAGAGAAAGAGCAGAGTACGTACAGTTTAGGGGGCAGGGGGGAGGAAGGGGGGGTGGATATAAGAGCTGGGTTTTTATAAGTTTAGAGTGGGAGTTGGTTGCCAGGGTAACGAGTGCCGTCTCCCCATGTATTTCGGGGGCAGTGTCTGGGAGAGCTAGGGTAGACTAAACAAACTGACCCTGACAAAACAGCGCAAGATAAACACCCAGACCAGGGCTAAGATAGCAGCCCGCACACCCCTCCTCCCTGCCCTCTCAACCGTTCCGACTCAAACCCCCTCAACCTCTTCCTCTCGCATCCCCCCTTCCCCACATCTCCCCTCAGTCATCTCCTATATTCGCCCCCTCCATCCATCCATCCATCCATTCTCCTCTCACTCTCTCTCTCTCTTTCTCTCTATATATCTCTCTCTCCCTTCTTCCCTCCACGATTCCTTGCCCCGTCTGAGTAGGCACGGCTACCTCCACTCCACTCACATGCTCTATGAACGCACAACGGTTACTCACGATGATGCCGGCCGTCCAGGGGTTGAGGAGGAACAGGGCGCAGACGAGGAAGGTGCAGGCCAGCACCACGCTGATGGAGAGGAGGAGCCAGTGGCGGAGGCTCACATACTGCTCCCAGAACAGGAAGGGGTAGCCGTTGGGGTAGGAGGGTAGCCCCTGGCGGCTGTAGTTGCTGCAGATGGCGCGGACGCTCTCGATAGCCTCCACGAACTGGGGCGTCTCCCGGAGGCCGTTGAGGTAGAAGGGGAACTGTGCGTATTCAATGGGCTCGGCGGCAGGAAGCTGGGAGGGGGGGGGCGGGGGGGGGCGGGTAAAGTGGGGAGGAGTGAAATTTGAGGTTTCTCTTCAAAGTCTGTAGTCTCACGTGTACATGGGTGGAATCAGCCGTACTCATGATTCGGACACGTTGGCGTGTGTGTGGACACGCGTATGTCTGCCTGTGTGTGTTCCCTCCTTCTCTGGGTCAGCCTGGCTAATGACAGCCTATCTATTCCAGATACGCAGAAGTGTCAGTTCTGGCGCTGAGCAGCTGTAATTATAATGGTTGAATCCCGTCCATTACCCAACCCTCGCTGACACACACTCTGGCATGCCTGTCCCTCAAAGGGCCCTCACCAAAGTAGGATAATTCAATAATACAATGCTTACACATACACACAGAAAAGACACTGATTGCCACCTCAAACCCTTTGTTCAACGATAGATGACACGTTCACAGAATAGTCACAAGTCTAGCTCATCTGCTTGCGTGAGTGTCTGAAAGTTGAGCATGCGTGTGTATGTGTGTGTGTGTTTGTGTGTGTTCCAGTGCCTGCAGGGTATGACAGCAGCTAACATGCTCTGGTCCATAATAATCTCCACTATAAATTTCCATTAGGACACCAGCTGGAATTCAGCCAAGCCAAGCCTGCTCTGGGGGTTTCCTGCACGCTGCTTATCCAATCACATCTCCCCCCGTCATGCACTTCCTGCTTGTTATCCACTCACGTTTCCCACCCAAGACCTCTCCTGGCTCGTTATCCAATCATGTTCGCCCCCTGCAACGAACCTGTGTTTTATCCAATTGTGGGGCTGAAATTAAATCGTTTTTCTTATGTGTCTGCCCGCCTGGTAGGAAAATGAGAACAGGGTGTGTGCAGTGTTGGGGGTCACTGAGTTTTAAGAGTGTGTGTATGTGCCTGTGTGTGAGAGAGTGTGTATGTGTGTCTGATGCCTTGAGGCCCCTTGGTGGTCAGGATTATGGTATTCACCACAGGCACCATTAGACAGCCACAGCGAGTCCTTCCTTTTAGCCCTTCAACCTGAACGCGCACACTCACAGACAGACACACACACTACAGTAAAAACTAACAAGCAAAAGAGCAGTAACTATACAGATGGACTAGAACGAATGACCAGCCTGTGACTGCTGCTCTCATGTCAGTCAAGACTCAAACTCCAAACTCCCCAGGTCTCTACCAGTCACCCATTAAGTGTGTGTACGACATATGTATATATGTGCATGTAAATATTTAGACTCTCTCTGTATATCTGCGTGTCTGTGTGTTGTCAGTGCTTTGGGCACGCGAGATTGGTCACTCACTGCTGAGACGGGTCTCTGGCATGGCTTCGGAGCGCTCGTGGTGCCACTCCGGGGGGTGCGGCCTGATGTTAGCCTGGGAGGCGGCGTAGGCCACGGGCTCGTTGCTCACCCACGCTGTCAGATACACGTAGAACGCCCCGGGGTTGATGATGCCGTCACCGTCCACCAGGCGCTGCCTTGTCAACTGGAGGGGGAAGGGGAGGGGGGAGAAAGGGGTCAGTAATTAAACGGAGTAACTTGAGAAGGGGTTTGCTCGACACCAAGAGTGAGTGACGGGGGGCAGGGGTGGGGTGAGGGGGTGTTCAGCGCGGACAAAGGAACGCTTGCTCGAAAAACGTCCCCCTCCCCTCTCCAGGTGAAGGGACCGCAGAAAGGCTGTTTATACATGCATGAGACAGCAGCCCAAGCGCTGACCAACCTCTGAAAATAAGCACTGAAATATTTTGCCCAATGTCCAACCCAGAGGAAAGTCAACATTCTAACACAGTTTCCCTTCAAATATTCCAGCATTTCCCGTAGTTCGACGCTGAACTTCCCAGAATCATGGTTCTTGCCATAATACAACATGGAAAATGTCAAAACGCGTTTCTAGGTTGGTGGCAGAGTTTTCTCCACATTCACAGTATCCATTCTACCATCCAAACTCGATTGGCCATCTTTCACCTACTTAGTACATACACACAGACATGCACTGTAGTTGTCCAGAGAGCAAGAAGTATCTCATGCTTAGGGTTCTAACTAACAAACATATTTCCTTTTCAGTCTGTTCCTACCTCTCTACCTCTCTGTCTATATCTACCTCTGTCCCTACCTCTCTACCTCTCTGTTTGTCCCTACCTCTTCTATCCTCAGTCTTATATATTGCTGATCCATCTGTCGGTACCCTACCTCTCTGGTACCTCTCAGGGTCTGTCCCTGCCTCCTCAGTCTTCCTACCCCTCGTCTCTAATCTCAGTCTGTTCCCTCCCCTTCTCTAGGGCCTCTCGTTCCTGGTCCCTACCTTGGCTCTCTTAACCCCTCAGTCTGTCCCTACCTCTCTACCTCTCAGTCTGTCCCTACCTCTCTACCTCTCAGTCTGTCCCTACCTCTCAGTCTGTCCTTACCTCTCTACCTCTCCTGTCCCTACCTCTCTACTCTCAGTCTGTCCCTACCTTCTTCCACTCCCGCGTCTCAGTCTGTCCCTACCTCTCTACCCCCTCTCTCAGTCTGTCCCTACCTCTCTACCTCTCAGTCTGTCCCTGCCTCTCTACCTCTCAGTCTGTCCCTACCTCTCTACCTCTCAGTCTGTAGCTACTTCTCTACCTCTCAGTCTGTAACCTCTCAGTCCCCAACTCCCACCTCCAGAGAGCGAGTCATTACCGTACACTCCCCTACCCGCTCCAAGCCCTCCTCACTGCTATAAATCCCTCCTTCACCGAGAGCCAGGGCTCCTAGCCACCAAGGGAGAGAAGGGGGCGTGGGAGGGGGGGCGGCGAGAAGGGGGTCCCAGGGTAGCAAAATGAGGAGGGTTTTTTCAGGGAGTGGGGGGGGTGTAGGGACGGGTGTAGGGACGGGGGTGTAGGGACGGGGGTGTAGGAACGGGGGTGTAGGGACGGGGGGATTGCTCGAGTTAGCGTAACAATAAAAAAATTGGCTGGAGTCCCCCTTGCACGTCTGTGTGTAGTTAACCTGGCTGTTAACACTGGGGGAAATACCACCCAGCAAATGAAGGGGAGCTATAAAAATAACACAACATCTGTACAAATGTTGCTCGCACTTGCTTCTCCTGACCCCTACGGATACCCAGAATGCCCGGCGCCACGCTTGGGATCCGTCCCCCGCGAGAAGAAAAAACCTCTTGATAGAGGTCCCCTGCTCTCTCCTTCTCTCTCTCTCCCTCCCTCTCTCTCCTCGCACCTTTATCCCTTTCTTTTCCTTATTTAACAGTCTTTCTCCCTTTTTAATTGCTGCATCTCTTCTTTTCTACCTACTCCGAGACACACACACAGTAGTAGTAGCTTTACATGCAGAGTTTGTCTGGTTACAAGGAACACAATGACTGAGGGAAGAGAGCGGGGGCAACAGAAGCACATCAAAGGCGGAATGTTGACCCAGAATGTGGCATATCAAACCAAAACATCTAGTGTCGCAATTTGCCATGGCTGGAAAATATCTGTTTTTGATTTGCAACAAAAAAAAGCTACTACTGTCAGCATGTACGCACCTACGTAACACACACCGTCGCGCACACACACACACACCAGAGTTGCCTGAAAGAGATGCCGCGTTCCAGCTTTACCCATTGAAAGTGGACTCAGTGGTCTGGGATAAAGGGGAGATCCAGAGAATGAAAGCGGAGAGAGAAAAGAAGCACCGACGCTAAAAGAAAGGACGAGGGAAGGAGCTAGAGAAAGACTGATCGAAAGAGAGCCAAGGAGTGAGAATGAGAGGGAGGGAGCGAGAGCACTGGATTCCAGAGATCTGGATTGAATTAAGCAGCAGGATATGCAACAACTGTACGTCTTCAAGTTGTCACAGGCAGCGCCTCTGGCGGCCCCCTTCCCCAAGCCCCCCTCCGCTTCCCTCACAGGCACAGGAAGTGATGTCACAGGGGGCCGCACGCCAACGTGGCCCATGGCATGCCTATCGCTATAAAGGTGAGATAACTGGAACCTTCAAGTGGTCCCATATACCCAAAAATGTGTGTGAGGGCATTTGTGTGTGTACTTTTTACAGTCCAATAGTCAAATCTGCCTGGTGACATGTATGTATAATCTTTAAATCAAAGAGGAGGCTTAAATTACGATAGACAGTCAAGCTTAGTTATTATATCTCACTTAAGTCTTTAGTGTGTGGGAGTGGGAGAGGCTGTCTTCTATCTCCAGGCTGTGTGTATGTGTGTGTGTGTGTCAGTCAGGTAGACATGTCAGAGACAGGATGTGTGAAGTGATTTCCTAGGTGTCTAGGTTGGAATTGACAGGCAACTCCCACTGTTAGGCTGAACTGAAACTACCGTAAAAGTGTTAAACTGACAGATCTAATGCTGAGAGGAGAAATTGAACTGTCAGAGCCAGGCACAGACACACACTCCCCTCCCCACACACACGCGCACACACCAAGGCAGGAGTATGGGATCTCAAGCTTGCAGCAAAGAAATGGAACAAGTGGCTGAAATAAAGACAAGATGGCTTTTTCAGAGGCTGGTTGCGGCCAAGCGAGGGCTTCAAATTCCTGGGCTTGGTAAAGTCATCAGAGAGAGGGAGAGAGAGAGGGGAAGAGAGAAAGAGAGAGGGAGAGAGAGTGAGAGGGAGGAAGGGAGAGAGAGGGAAAGAGAGAGAGAGGGAAAGAGAGAGAGTAAAGGATGGGCGAGAGAGGAGACGACGAGAGGAGAATGGAGAAAGAGACAGAAGAGATAAAGACATAATGTTTACAAGCCAGGTGTCACTCTTCCACTTGCAAAACACCCTTCCCCCCCCCCTCTCACACTCACGTGCAAAATGGAGTCACTCTTCGCATACTCCTCTAAACACTTCAGTGCCAACAGCCTGATGTGAGACAGTAAATCACACTACTTCACTGCCAGTGTAGACAAAGAATGAAGAGTGTGTGTTCTTTTTCAGGTCAGATGTCCTTCCAACTTAATAGTAAGGGTGGCTCGTGGTGGCAGGACTAGATCTAGATAGGGCCAGGGGTGTGATTGTCACCTGGTTGTAGTTTATGGGCTTGTCTCGTCGTCCAGTCTGGACCAGTAGTTTGTAGGCCAGGACGCCGTCATCAGAGCCGTTAATGTAGCTGCTATGAGTGATGTGACCCGCCTCCCAGTCTCTGTCGAAAGCTTCCTGCAGACCTGGACACACACGTACACACTGTTATGAAATACGTATTCATTTTCTTATTTATTTGTGCATGCTTTCTTTGCGTATCCTAAACTGTCGAGTGATTTCGTCAATGTGTGTGTGCATGCACTACAGTAAATAAGTGTTTGTGTGTGGCCTCCCAGCATGTATTGCGTAGTTTTGTCATGTCCATATGTATCTTTGTGTCACATGTATGCATCGCATCGACACAACCTACATGTTTAGGCTGTGGCACTGAGCTGAGTCTGGCACACATTTCCTCAGAGGAGGAAAACACTAAAGAATCCACATACGGCTTTCTGTCATTCACGCTCTTACTCTCTCCTTCTCTCTCTCTTTCTCTCACTCTGTCGTTTACTCTGTCCATAACTCTTTCTATAACTCTCTCCATTACTCTTTCTATCACCCTTTCACTTACGCTCCCTCCCACCCACTCAACACTCTGTCTCCCTATTTCTCTCTCTTTCTTTCACTATTTCTCTCTTTCTCCTTTTCTCTATCTTTCTCTCCTTATTTCTCTCCCCCTCTCCCTCTTTCTCTCCTTATTTTTCTCACCCTTTCTCCTGTTCTCTCACCCTCTCTCAACTCTCTCAACTCTCTCAACTCTCTCAACTCTCCTCTCTCGTCTCTTCCTCGTCCTCATCCTCCTCATCTCGTCTCCTCTCTCTCTCTCTCCCTCTCCCTCCCTCCCTCCCTCCCTCCCTCCCTCCCCTCACCTTGCAGCCAGTCTCTGAAGTAGTGCAGCCACATGCGGGGCAGCAGGCCGTTGTCCTCCTTCAGAACATAGCGGACGGCAGCAAAGCGCTGATGCAGGTCGTGGAGGAGGGACTGGGCCTGCGGGTACTGGGCCGACTGGGTCACCACGTACATGTTGTAGAAGGAGAAGAACTTAAACTGGGCGCCGATGAAGTCGTGCTCGCTGGTGTCGCGCGGCACGATGTCGGTGAGCTCAAGGCCGTCACGGACACGCGTGGTGCCATAGAGGCTGACCCCAAGTAGGCAGAGGAAAAGGACGATCACCACCACCTGGTAGGGCAAGAGGGAGGGGGGGACGGTGGGAGGGAGAGAGGGAGAGAGAGAAGGAGGGAGGGAAAGAGGGAGGTTGGAGGAAAGAGCCAGGGATGTTGGAGGTAGGGAGAGAAAGATGAAGGGAGGTTGGAGAGAGTGGAGAGGGACAGAGGGACAGAAAACGAAAGTATTTGTTGTTCACCACCTCACGCAATGCTTTTAGTTTGTTCTCCGGGTTATAGCATCTTATTATAGCATCTGATGATCTTAATATAACAAACTGTGTTTGGGGTGTGTGTGTGAGCGAGCACCTTGGTAGAGGGCTGAAGTAGGAAGGGGGCGTAGTGTTTCTCAGCGAAGGACGCCAGGGTCCAGCGAGAGCAGGGGGGCTCCAGACAGCGCAGCGCCATAGACGCCTGCCTGCCATGGGGCCGAAGCTCCCCTGGCGAGCTCCCTCCTCCTCCCCCCCCACCGGCCCCCAACCGCGGCCCGTCGGCTTGGGCCCCGGGGACAGGAGACGGGGAAGGGAAGGAGCCACCGTGCCCCCGGCTGCCACTGTTGCGGCCGCTGCTGTGGCCACTGCTTGTTCGGCTGCCGCCCTGGCTGCGAGGGTGGGCATGGGTGGGGGCGGAGGACGGCGCAGGAGGAGGAGGAGGGGGGGCGCAGGGCTGGACTGAGATCTGGGAGCGAGGCTCGGCTGTAGTGTAGAAGGCCTGGGTGCGGGGGTCGTACTGGGTGCGCAGCTGCACCGTGGACTGCATGGTGATCTGTGTGGTGGTGGCAGCAGGAGGGGGCGGGGTGTGCTGGGGAAAGCCGTGGCTGGAGTAGGACGGGGGCGGCGTGCAGCAGGATGGGGGCGTGGGGCTGTAGCGGCCGGGGGCGGGGCCATCCGGGTAGGCCTGGGGCTCTAGTTGGATCACTCTGTTAGCACATGGACTGGAGAGAGATAGACAGAAAGAGACAGAGAGAGAGACAGAGAGAGAGAGAGAGACGGACAGAGAGGGAGAGAGACAGGGAGAGAGGGAGAGAGATGGACAGACAGACAGACAGACATAGACAGACAGAGAGATGGAGAGAAACACGGAGAGAGAGAGAGAGAGAGAGAGAGAGAGAGCTATTAAGTAAGAGGTCACATATGTGGTATGTTGGAAGGAAAGACCACACACGTTTCTGGCCTCAGGTTTCGCCCAGACAGACAAGAAAGGTACAAACAGATCAAAACACAGACAGGTCGCCAGGCACATGAACAGTCATAGACACGCTGTGGTCACGCGAGCATGTGTGTGTGTGTGTGTCACCTGTAAAAGCAGCAGAAGATGTCGAAGTGCCGCTCCTCTCGGCGGTACAGATCCATGCTGAGGATGGCGGGGAAGATGAGAAGCACCATGGCAAAGTTGAACACCACCACTACCGCCGCCTGGCCAGACACACACACACACACACACACACACACACAGGAAATGAGGACCATTAGTTGTTCTCTGGGAGCGAAACACGCACCAGCGCTGTCAGGCAGGGGGCAGAATGGCCTTGTAGTAGATAAGGACTCTCTCCACCCACTTGTGGAACTACGGAGAGAGTAGAGTGAGACAGGGAGAGAGAGTGGAGTAGAGAGAGAGAGAGAGAGAGAGAGAGAGAGAGACGGGTGTGTTTGTGTTGTCGGTGTGGTGGCGAATGGAGGCCGCGAGCAGTGCTGATTCGTAGAAAGGAGGGAGGTGGGGTTAGGCGTTGGGGCCCCTCCTAGATTATCAATCTGGATCCTGTGTAGCTGCCAGACCACTGAAGGCACACACCGATGACACATGCCTCATTGCCACCACGAGACAATTCCAGCACACTGTGTGTCTGTCAACCCCCAGTGAGTCCAGAGGCTGCAGGACCTGAGTGCATTACAGCGCGCTGGGTGAGCCGACACACGCCAACAGCGACGCACACTACAGTATTCAGTGCTGCCCAGCTCCAGCAGCCCAACCCCCTCCCCCCCGCTACTAACCACACCTTCACACCACCAGACACACATACACACTGAGAGAGAGAGAGAGAGAGAGAGAGATAGAGACAGAGACAGAGAGAGATGTTTCCAAAACCCTTCACTCAACATAACTACAGCAGACACCAGTGAAGGTGTATGGTCTTTCGATTCGGGGTTTCCCCAGACAGTAGGAGGAACAAACAAACAAAAGGGGCAAGGGGTAGAGTCCATTGCAGGAAGTACAAAACTGTGATAAAGACAAGAATCTCTCTCTCACACACACACACACAGAACGACAAGAATAAGTAGATCTGTAGATATCCATCTTTCAGCTCCGTGTCACCACTAAGCTCAACATCAGAGACAATCACAGCACATAGAGGTATGTGTTTGGTTCTGTATGTGCATGTTCACAAGTGTGCATGGACGGTGAAAGATGGGTATCTGCAAGGCTGTCAAAGAGCATGCTTTTACTCTGCCCAGACTCTCCACACGCAGAGAGGCCTGTCTGTGTGTGTGTGTGTGTGTGTGTGTGTGTGTGTGTGTGTGTGTGTGTGTGTGTGTGTGTGTGCGTTTGTATGGGGCAAATGGATCATGTTTGACAGACTGGCTGTACTAAAACCATCAATCCACACATGCTAATATCTGGTCCTCTGTGGAGACATACCATCTGTATCTAAAAGGAGTGTGTGTGTGTCCGTCGTGTGCTGCCTGTGTCTTGCTGCGTTAAGGGTTGTGCATGCAAGCGTATCTCAACCAAAGTGATTGTGTATAAAGTTAACGTGTGTCATAGAATGTGGATCAGAGACAAGGGGTGGAATACTAGACAGGCAGGCAGGCAGGCAGGTAGGCAGGCAGGAAGACAGGCAGACAGACAGACAGACAGACAGACAGACAGACAGGAAGACCTCCCTGTCCCAGTGTCAGTCCCTCGTTGTGTTTCAGTGGCCTGATGATGTCTATAATTGCTGACAGATGTGAGCACAGTCAGACCCCCACAACACCCCCCCCTCCCACTCTGCTCCACGCTGCTTCACCAAGGCCCTCGCCTCTACTACCTCCCACACATACTCTGGCTAGTGCACACACACACACACACACACGCACACACACACAGGGGTTAGGTTACGATGTGGAGCTCCGCCACTATGTGGACAGATATTGGGCCCAGCACTAAACAGCTACACAAGGGGAGAGGACGCTTGAAGGGAAACACACACGCAAACACCCGTCACATAGACACGCAAGCCTCACACACTCACTTTCAGTTTGATGAATGAAATCAATAAAACAAGCCTTGGGCAATCTGGACTCAATGAAGGCTGAGGGACTGGAAGACATAAGAAAGGGCCCTATAAGGGTACAACACACACGCACACACAAAAAAACACACACACACACTTTCTGTCTCTTACACACACACATACATTCAATCACACACACACATGCAAGCACGCACGCACACAAAACACTATCATGAATACACACACATGGGAACACAGACAAACGCACAAACACAGAGGCACAAGCGAAGATGTGGGCTTGTACCTGCAGGGAGAAGGCTCGCAGAGCCGGGATAGGGATGAGGGCCGCCATGAAGAAGGCGGTGACGTTACTGATGGAGGTGAGAGCCACACTCGCTCCTGTCCTCTTCAAACACTCCCCTGTCCGGTCCTGAGAAAGACAGAGGGAGAGAGAGAGGGAGAGAGGAGGGGGGATAGAGGGGGATAGAGGGGGAGAGAGGGGAGAGAGGGGGGGTAGGAGAAGGGGGAGAGAGAGGGAGCGCAGGAGGGTTAGGAGACGGTGGGTGGAGAGAGGGAGAGAGACAGACAGGATCAATTAGACAACCTCATTCAATTCACATAGCAGAACAGGGCGAGTGCCCTGGACGTGGGGTGAGGGTGGGGGAAGGAACGGGTGTGGGAGATGTGGGGTGGGGGAGTGGGGGAGTGGATGGGGGGGCGGCAGAGGGGAGAGGAACCACAAACATCTCCAGACTCAGGATTCTGCATCTGACTATGTGACGGGAGCCTCCATCTGCACCGCAGAGATATTTGTCTCAAGGCGAATGTCAACACCGATAAAGACTTTTGGGGGGCATGCAGATATGGAGGCCCTTTTTAAACCTCAGGAGGAACCTGGGAGGGGAGGTTATGTGGGGGGGTGGAGAGCACTGAGACTGTTGGGCTTTTCCACACACAACACACACAACACACACCACACACACACACACACACACAACACACAACACACCACACACACACACACACACACACACACACACACATCTTGAGACCCTGGTGACAGCTTAATAAGTGCAGAGACTGATTAGGAAGCCTGTGGTTTGTAATTAGATTTGATTTATTATCTGCACGTCTGACAGGTCAAAATGTACTTTGCGTCAAAGATGCTTTACACTAAAAAGTTCAAAGGCACACAAAATATGGACACACAAAATAACACACTTTGGGAAGGGATGACAATGATGAGACGAGCTGTCTCGTCAAGCGCCGTTATACTGTCAAAGTCCTCGGGGGAAACAAACGAATGGTTGTGTGTGTTTATTTACTATGAGTGCACGCACACACAAACGCACCTGCACGCACACATGCATACACACACCACAGCCACACAACCAAGAGATAAGAAGCTATGGGATTCTAGCAGAGTTATCTGAGACTGTGCAGGACACACAGCGACGGGTGTTGTTTTTGTGTGCGTGTGCATGTGACTCAGACAGGACGGATCAGGTTCAGCTCTGTTTACTTTTCATCTGAGCCACACAAAGGAAGCCGAGGACGGTGGAAGGAGGGAGGGGGGAGAGAGAGGTGGAGAGAGGGTGCAGAGAGGGAGAGGACAGGAGAGGGAGAGGGGGGGGGGGTGAGGAGAGGGAGAGGACAGGAGAGACGGGGAGGAGAGGGAGAGGACAGGAGAGGAAAGGGGGAGACCGGGGGAAGAGAGGGAGAGAATTGGGGAGGAGAGGAGAGGAGTGGACGAGGGAGAGGAGGGGGAGAGGGTGAGGAGAGGGAGAGGACAGGAGATCAGAGGGGGGAGAGAGAGGGGGAGAGAGAGGGAGGAGAGGAAGAGGACAGGAGAGGAGAGGAGAGGAAAGGGGGAGAGAGGAGAATAAAGGGGGAGAGAGGGAGAAAGATGGTGAGGAGAGGGAGGAGGAAGGGAGAAGAGGGGGAGGGAGGAAAGAAAAAAACAGGCAAATACATGTCTGTGTTTTTCCCCTCACAAATAGGAGATGGAAAATAATCCCACACACACAATCAGACGTTCACATATCCAGACACCCACACACCACTGCACAGCAAACTTTGTTTGCCGTTGCACCTGCTTTCCATCCACACAGTGCAGCCAGGAATCACGAGACAAGCTGTGATGTGTGTGTGTGTGTGTCAGAGTGACTGTCTGTTCTGTTTGATGTTATATAACAGGTATAGACAGGCATTCACACATTCCTCTGTGGCAAAGATACGAGAAAAGAGGGGGCCGTGTGGGGTGTGTTTGGTGTGGGTATTGATGTTTGCGTGTGTACATGTGTGTGATGGGGGTATTAATGTGTGTGTCTGTGGTGGAGGTCTATATAAACATGTTTGTCTTACCTCAAAAGGGATTCTCTTATTCTGTCCTGTCTCGCTGAAGGCATGAGCCAGGAGGAACACATCATCCACACCTACACCCAGTGCTAGGAAAGGCAGTACCTGGAACACACACACACGTTTCCTTTTCCAATTCAAAGCTTCCTACGTAAATGCATGTACAGTGTGTGTGTGTGTGCGTGTGTGAGTGTGTGTTACCTGTGTGGTGGCAGCATTGAAGGAGATGCCCAGCAGAGAGCAGAGCCCCAGGCCTGCAGCCACAGACAGCGCCACCAACAGGACGCCTGCCAGTCCTACAGCTCCCTGGGACTTGGCACAGTCCCAGCGCAGCATGGTCAGACAGGCGTAGGCCAGCTGGACACAGGACAAAGGGAGGTTAGCAGGAAGCACACGCGCGTGCAGGTTCACCCGCCCCGCCCTGGTAAACACTCACCATGAGAAGGT
Organism: Plecoglossus altivelis; assembly: GCA_036571765.1. NCBI lineage: Eukaryota > Metazoa > Chordata > Actinopteri > Osmeriformes > Plecoglossidae > Plecoglossus > Plecoglossus altivelis. The sequence goes on along the minus strand of BROE01000008.1, from coordinate 9,368,726 downwards.
ATCCGCTGGCCACCCTGATGACGCTGACGTCGGAGAAGGACTTGAGGATGTCCTCCAGGGTTGTGGTGGTGAAGGACAGGACCTTCTGGGAGGAGTTGACAGCTACGCTCTGCTGCACAGCCTGGAGAGAGGGGGGGGGGGGAGAGAGTTATGGGGAGAGAGTTACAGAGGGGGAGAGAGAGTTAAAGAGGGAGAGAGAGTTAAAGAGGGAGAGAGTGACAGAGGGGGAGAGAGAGTAACAGAGGGAGAGAGCAAGTTACAGAAGGGGAGAGAGATACAGAGGGGGAGAGATACAGTGGGGGAGAGAGTTACAGAGGGGGAGAAAGTTACAGAGGGGGAGAGAGAGTTACAGAGTTGGCCAGCCAGCCAGAGCCCAGGTGGAAGTGGCACCTCAGAGTATCTCCTCTGCCAGGCCTCCAGGATGGCAGCAGCCTTGTCCTCGTTCCAGTTGATGTGGGACACCTCGTGATAGTCTCTCAGGTGCTCGAACATCTGTTTGGGGGTCATCAGCTGGAACATGGTCTGGAGAGCTTGGGCCCTGGGAGGAGAACGAGACGCTAAGGCTCAAGACACCAGGTCAACACAGACCACACGAGCCGACTGTGGACAGCCATGACCGAGGCGGCCTTGTGTAAGAAAGGAATGTGCTGTACGCGTCCGAGGGAAGGGAACGCGAACAGAACACATGTACGCAGCACCACGAACAGAGACAAACTATACGACAAAACAAACAACACACTCCACTGTAACCGGACACAATCGGTGTGGGTGCGGGACTGCATGGCTGTGAGTGCGTTTAGCGAGGGATGGAGGAGCAGAGAGAGAGAGTGAGAGAGACACTACAGAACAATTAGGTGCTATTCAACAAATCTTGGTGTGTGTGCTTGATGCTTCTCCATCACGGCTGGCTGGGCCAAACCAGAACACTTCACTGTGACCTGCGCTACCAAGTTCCATCCAGAAAGCACTTTATCTGTGCAAACTAGCCAACCACATGATCAGTGTGTGGACGTGTGTGTGTGCTCCCAAGAGTCGGGGCAGCACAGCAAGAGTTGAGTAGGAACAGCTGGAGCGCTTACATTTCACTGGAATCTGCTAATGACTGCAAGATTTACAGCACGACACAAACACACACACACACACACATGCGCACACACAGAGGGAGCTAACCCCCACTTACCCCCCCTCACGCACCCCTTACCTGAGGAGGGGCCCGCTGCCGTTCTTGGTGGCCCCGCCCACGATCAGCTCTTCCTGCCAGTGCATGTACTTCCTGGAGAGGCCGTAGCAACCGCCTGTGAGCGCACGAGCGACGTCGAAGGGCTGAAACAAACACACACGTGTGAATAAACCCACGCCCCGGGAGACAAAACCGTACGAGAACGTCCGCATGTCCCTGCAGGTGAACCTAGGGGGAGCATACGAGCGGCCGTACCTTGGTGGCATTCTTGTTGGGGGCGCTGAGGGGACAGTCGGGGTCAGCCGGGTTGAGGCAGGGACGGTCCATGTACCCGTGGCCCACGTCGGCCTTCTCCAGCATCTCCTCCCAGACCTTGGCCGGCAGGTTGATAAACTGCAGATCCTTCAGCAACTCCTTCGGGTCAAAGTTGGTCCACTGGAGAGGGGCTCTGCCCCTGTGGGTGACAGTCAGGGAGGAAGGGAGGGTGAGAGGGAAGGAGGGAGGGAGTAGGGGGGGAAAATGGGGCCAGGCGGGAAAGATAAAGAGGGAGGGTAGAGGGAGGGAGGGACACAATGGATGGATGGAGGACGGAGTGAGGGAGGGAGCAGGGATGGAGAGGGGAAGAAGGCAAAGAGGGAAAGAGAGACGGAGGGAGTTAATGAGGATGGAGCAGACGGCGGTAAGCGGAGGAAAACCAATGGATGGAGGATGAGGTGGAGAGGGAAGAGGGAAGTTCAGCAGGTACCAGGACTGCGGAGCCTATCATACCCCGGGCTGAATGTGGGGGTAGTCGGACTAGTGGCTCACAAAATTCTGTCGCTCTTTTTTTACCCTCAGTCTCTCTCTGGCTCTCCCTTTCGACGGTGCAGACCACATTGTATGTGCTTAACCAAGCTTGGGTCATTATTCTAGGCCTCCCAACCAGAACATAGTAAAATCCTTATTTACCATCCACACACACACACACACACACACACACACTGACACACACTGAGAGGTCTGCAGAGTGTTACTGTACCAGGGAGCCATTAGGAAGAGATTGCAGACAATAGAGAGAGGCCTGAGGATGGAGACAGACTATCACTAGCGATCCGCATGCCAGCAACCTGTACAATAGAGCCTTCAGAGGAGACGTGTTGAGGACATACACACATACACACTTTCTCTCTCGCACACCACTTCTGTTCCCTCTTAGCCTTTAATGCTGCGTAACTCCCCGGTTGGAAGTCTGTGAGGTGGAGCTGAGTGTGTTTGGCAGCCACTGCTAATGGAGCAAAAACAATGTGGCCAGGTCCTAGACAGGGCCGAGCTTTACTGAGAACATGGACAGACAGGTTCACATCAAACATGATCAGCAGAGAGGACAGGAGAGAGGAGAGAGAGGAGACAGGAGAGAGGAGACAGGAGAGAAGAGGATAAAGAAGAAGAGAGGAGGGAGGTGGGGAGAGGAGAGGTGGAAAGGGGAGAAGAGGAGAGAGGAGGAGAGAGGCGGAGAAAGAATAGGAGAGGGGAGAGGGGAGAATTGGAGAGAGGAGGAGAGAGGACAGAGGTGGGTGGAGAGAGGATAGGAGAGGAGAGAGGGGAGAGAGGAGGAAAGAGGAGAGGAGACAGGAGAGAAGAGGAGAGATGAGGAGAGAGGTGGGGAGAGGAGAGATGGAAGGGAGGAGGAAAAGGAAGGAATGGGAGAGAGAGGGAGACAAATACTTACGGGAGGTAGGCCATTCCAGACTGGAGCTTGGCTCCCTCCCAGAAACAGTCAAGCGGGGTGATGATAAGGCAGGGGTGCATGTTTTCAATGATCTGACGCACACACATACACACAAAACACACACAAAGATTAGACTCCACGTGCTATATGTGAATATCTATGCCACAAGTCAGCCCTGACATTCTTTATGACAGGAGAAAGGTACTTACAAGGTCCATGGAAGGAACTTCCGTGACAAACTCTCCTGATTTGTAGCATAAATGTTCTAGTTTCCATTGTCTGAAAAGGAAACATTTGGGATTATAATACGAACACATTCTACAACCCAGATGACCACCCCACACCCCAAAATGTTTGAGTGTGTGAGTGTATGTGTGTGTATGTGTGGTGTGCACGGACCTGTTATAAAGGTACACGTGGACACGGCTGGCCCTGATGGCTGAGTCGAGGTGTTGCCGCAGGGCCTCCAGGGTCAGCACGCTTGCACCCTCCTCGCGGGCTGTCTGGATCATCAGCTGGGGGCTGAACATGGCCTCCTCGCCCATCTGCTGCCGAGTGTACTTCAGCTCCTGGTTCACCCGGCCCCCCACTGGAGGGAAACAGAGGGGGAGAGGGGGGGGCATGTGAAATCCGGGCATGCATACTGGGGTCATGCAAACACAAACAAAATAAATATATAATATATATGTTTGAATGATGACCCCTTCTGTAACGTTTCTTTCAGGCGTTTCGTGCCTCCGTTTCTTAACCGTGTCTGCCTTTGGAATGTTTCAGATCCTACGTAGACCATGAGGCTGTGTATGTGCACGTGTCTGTGTGTGTGGCTGCATGTGTGGCGTCCAGTCATGTCCCAGTGGGGTGGGGAGGCTAAGCCCTGTGCATGACATCCAAGCCTGGAGGGCTTCAACAACACCGGCTCCTGTAGGCCTACCTGCCAGCCCTGTCTCTGCACACACACACCACTATAGACCAGTCTAGTCTGCCTTGCCACACACATATACTCTGTCCAACATCTACCACAGACACACACACACACACTACTCCAGTTGAGCCGGCCTCCCAGAGTGTTGGCTGGTGATCCAACGGCAGCTCGTCTGCTTGGCCAGGCTTGTCAGGACCTTCTACAGAACGCTACACAGAGGATTCATTACCAGGTCGGACACATCCAGACAGCAGTCTCCTTGGACAGGATTCACTACAAGCAGACAGGTAGGAGACATCCAGACAGCAGTCTCCTTGGACAAGATTCACAGTCGAAATCCGAGGAGGGCAGATGCACTCATGTGTACTTGGGTTTGGTGCATGTGCAGACTGCAGGAGCGTGTGTGAGAGTGTGTGTGCATGTGCACGTGTGTGTATGTGCACACACATGTTAACACGCTTGTGGGAAAGGCGTCGTATACAAGTTGTCAACGTAGTGGTTGATGAAAATACAGGTCGTGTGTACACATCCGTCCTTCCTCACACACACACACACACATATCCAAAGCCCTATGAGAGAGTTGTGTGTAAAAATCTGTCAAATTTGATATGCTCTAATCCGATTTAACAATGGCTCGCAATTCATGCAACACAGGCATTGGTAGAATACTTGTGGCCTATTGTAACCGTATTAAAGTTGAACACATGGCTTCATCTCTGTCAAGGCCGACCACCCAGCCAGACCAGAGAGACGCGTCTCGGAGCATTAGAGAACATACACTTGATCTCTCTCGCTTTTTTTTTTTTGTTGCCGACCCAAACGGCGGTCTTGTCTCACCCAGGAAGGCGCGCGTGTTTAGGATACTCATCATTGATAGCAGCCGCGAGCTAAATAGATCCGTGCCTGGCGTGGGAGACATCATCCACCACTGAGGCAGGAACTGATTAAGACCACTCCGCTAGCCTGGGTCAAAATACTATTTGGATCCGTTTCAAACACTTGCTTGTTCTTGCCTGAAACAATGGAACCGATGGGCCAGTCCCAGGAGTCCACAGTCCCAACTCTAAACTCGGCCTACCTGACAGTCCAGGCTGAATGAGATTGGGCTGGACTGAGGTCTAGCTGTCGGTCCAGACCCTGACGGTACACACGCCACCAAGAAACACCACGTTAAGCACCAATCTGGGCGGAGTTAAGGCTCTTGCAGTTGCTCTGGTCGCCTTGATATCCACACATTTCACTTGCAGCAGAACGTCCAAGTACGCTGCCAAGGAGCTTGTGGTTCTTTAGTGGTGTGTGGGGAACTGGACATGTGGTTCTATAGGAGTGTGTGGGGAACTGGACATGTGGTTCTATAGGGGTGTGTGGGGAACTGGACAATGTGGTTCTTAAGTCGTCTGACGGGAACTGGACTATGTGGTTCTATAGGGGTGTGTGGGGAACTGGACATGTGGTTCTATAGGGGTGTGTGGGGAACTGGACTATGTGGTTCTATAGGGGAGTGTGGGGAACTGGACTATGTGGTTTTATAGGGGTGTGTGGGGAACTGGACTATGTGGTTTTATAGGGGTGTGGGGAACTGGACTATGTTGTTCATTAGGGGTGTGTGGTTCTCTGTAGTGGTAGGCACCAGAAGAGTGTGCTTGTCTGTGTGTGTGGACTGTTGGGAACGCATTCCAAGACCTGGACAGTCAACTTAAGATCTGCTGGAGTTTACAGCTGGGACTAAGTGGTAGGACAACGCAAGGAATGCACATCCACACACATGCTACCATTAACATACACGCTTCCACTCACACACATACCCACACACACATCCCCACACATACACACTACAGGAAACAGCACATTACGACCTCAGGCTCGGAGAATTCCACACTTCCCGAAGTTACAACGTTTTGGGGTCAACACTCGCCCTGCTTCGGGCTGAAATTAACACCCCAGCTGGACTTGGAAAAAAAAATGTGTGCGCGCGTGCATGTGTGCTTGCGTGTCTGTCCGCAGCACGCGCAGCTGCATTTCCTCAATGACACATATTCACGCTCTTGTATCGCTTTAACCCCTGCGTGCGCTGCTCTCTCTTATGTGTCTCCCCTTCAGCCTGCGCCTACAGGAAACTGCTCTTCCCCAAAACATCGTCTCCCTCCTGCACTGCCCTATCGTCTCCCTCCAGTCCTTCCAGACATTAGCTGCCACACACCTGCCAGAAAGTTTGTTCCAGCAAACTACTTCTTGAGTATTTTAATATCTTAGGATGTCTCTGCGTGCGACTGTGTGTTTTTCCATGCCTGTGTGTTGCGCATATGTGTTTGTGGTGTGCAAGCATGCATGCGAGTGTGTGATATCTCTGGGCTGTGTGTGGGTCTAAGCCCGGCCTTTAAAGACAGGCAGGGTCACCGCAAGTTGAAAGTTTAAAAAAAAAGATCCCAAGAGAGCATGTTGTAGGATATCCTAAAGCCACGGAATAGCGTTCCCTCCCAAGAACAGTCAGAGCACAACATCAGACTGATCACACACACACACGCAGACACACAGACAGAACCAGTGCTGGTTCTGCGTCCTGCTATCTCAGAAGTGGAGTGTACTGTATAGTAGAGTACAGTAGAGGGCATGTAAACAGAGACATATGAGGCCATAGGGAAAGAGAGAGGAGGACAAGGGATAGACATTCCGCACTGATTGTGTGTATTACAGAGATATGGGAAGAAAAAAGATGTGTAAAGAGAGGAGAGAAAGATGGAAAGAAAGAATAATAGGAGTAATGTGAATCAATCAATCTGTTTTTCTTTGGCAATATTTGAAGTATTTCTCAACAAACCGATACAGCACTCCCCAAATTGAAATTGAACTGAAAAGAGAGAGGTGGTGGGGGGGGGGGTAAGGAGCTGACATCACCCCTCTTTAGCTCCCCTACCCCCCTACTCTTTCAAGACTCCCCCAGGGTCTGATTGGCCAGATGGTCGGGGCTAGGCCCGGCCCCTCATCTCTCTGTCACCCTCTCTCTACAGTGAACCCTTGCTATCATCCCAATAACAACCCCACACACCCGCATCCTGTTACGCTCTGGCCCCTGTGCGTGCATGAGTGTACATATCTGTGTGTGGGTTTGCGTGCACGAGTGGGTGTGTGGTGTAATGTGTGTGTGTGTGCATGAGGGGGATTAGCTGGATTAGACCGTGCCCCCTGGGGTAACGTGGAAGCCCCCAAACCGGGTCATCTCTCAGGAAAGCGACCCGCCAGTGCCCCCTCGCAATCCGGACCCCGCCCTCCACTCCTCCTCTCCCCCCGCCCCTTAGCCCAACCCACTGCTCTGCTCTGTTCTGGAGAATTCTCTGGGGACCTTGTGGTGGAAGCGTACCTATCCCTCTCTCCATCCTTCTGTGCGCCCCTCAGTCCTGTTCTAGGATCACTCAGCACTTTGATAGGCTCCTGTATTTTTCCTTCTCCTCTACTCTCTTCCTCCCTCATCTTATCTTCCTCTCCTCTCTTCCTCCTCCACTTCTTTCATTTGTTATTGCCCCTGTCTTTTCTTGTTTTCTCTGGCGGGGCGTCTTTTAGCCAGGTCAGGAAATGGTTTAGCGTGTCATTTATGAATCATGACTGTGCACTATGATTGTGAGAATGAACAGTCCCTATCTTTCTCTGGTGTCCTGTAGTAAATACAGTCATTCTAGAATGTGCAAACAGCACACACACAACCACACACACTCAAATATATACACATATACAGCGAGACAAGACTTCGCAGAGAAGACCTCCACTCCTCCTCTCCCCTCCCCTGGCCACCTCTCCTCTCTCCTTTTCTTCCAGAGCAGAGGGGTCTGAAGCGAGCAATAAAGAAATAAAGGAAGACGGGGGGAGAGAAGAGAAAGAGCGGGGGGAGGGGGGGGATCAAGTATAAAGAGAGAGAAAGGTGCTCTCACCGCAGCTGTACCACAATGCCCATTTGCCCCCTCCCCCCACTCTCACACACACACACACACACAGCCACCACCACCACCCCGAGCCCTGACAAATGTGACACTCCAGCTGCAATGCCCCCCCCCCATGCACACACACACACACCCACCCACACACTCCTTCTACCATATTACCATATGTATGGACCCCCTTGCCCCTCATTATGCTAATCACCTGTCTGTCCCCGCGGCCCCTGCAATGTGTGTATTTAGCTAGCGGCCGGCTCCAAGAGCCGCTTCTCTAGGCCTAAGGTGGACATTCTCACACTGCTCAATGGGCAGATTCTTCCACTGGGCTGCCTTCATTCAGGTCCCTTCTCTCTAGCCAACCACACCCCGCACGCACACAGACACACACACATGCTACCACCTTATCCCACCCTCCCCTTAGAAAGAAAGACATTCAACATTGTACTGGAACCACAACGAACCCAATGAGAAGGCTACTACGCAAGAGAAGAGAAAGGGTGCGAGCATGTGAGTGTGCTTGTGTGACGCTAATGATATGCCATCTGACAACAGACCTCTGAACATGTCACAGTCAAACAAGGATGACACTGTTTGTCTTTGACGTCGCTTTGCACTCGAGAGACACCTGATGCGTGGTCAAGTTCAAGGGCCTCTGTATGACCTCAGACACAACTAACAACTTTAATTCACCATCACGTTCCGTCTCATACAAGAGCTGTCTGTGTAACATTTCTGAAACCAACATTTGAGTCAATAAAATCGTTCATTTTCCTTCCCGTTTGAATAGCGTGCTGTCTGGTCGGCCTATCGAGGAGAACCCAGGTGAGAGCTCTCCCACTGCCTGTCCTGTGATTGGCTGAGAGCCAGCCATAACAGACCGTGACATGAGCACGAGCGAGCAATCTCCGCCAGCCATCTCGATGTCATTTCCTGGAAAGATGGACGCCGATTCCAGGTATCCAGCCATCAGACATTCCTCGCAAACTCGCCGTGGCAAAAGCACCTCGGTGTTTGACGGCTGTGAGACCAGGTCATGACACCCACACACACACACACACACACACACATAGCAACCGCTAGGCCACGGGTACTCCCCAGTCTAAGGCTCTGTAGAAACCCAGTCACATTGCATTCTGACACACTCGCACACACGCGCACCAAGGCACATGCATGTGCACTGTAGATTATGACATGTCGCGTCGCCTTTACAGCTATGTAATGACAATGCGATTCCTCTTGCTTCCACTGCATGTACGAAGCCTTAGTTCACATTTCACACACCCACATACACCTCAGTCCCTAACAGCTCCAAATGTCTCCCTGCAGCCTCTAGAGCCAGCTCCCTGTACCTCTGGCACCACAGCCTAAAAACAAATACACTACAGCTACTATACTCTGCTAAGGCCCGCCCCCCTCCTCTTTCTCTCTCTCTCTCTCTCTCACTCTCCCCGCCCTCTGGCCGCCAGCACTGGAAGGGAGGGAGGGAGAGGAAGAAGAGGGGAGGGAGGGCGGACCACCCTGCTCTCATGGCTGGACCGAGTGTTTACATTGCCCTGCTTCACTCTGTAATACATCTGGCATTCTGGGGCCACTCTCCCCTGCACAGGGAGGTAGGGGCGGTGGGGGGGGGTAAAGAGAGTCTTTCGGCAGGGAGGAAAAGAGGGAGGGATAGAGAGAGGGGGGAGGGGAGACGGCCAGTCATTCGCAGGCCTCTGGTTTTTGAATAAGAGCGCCCCGAAAGAATGCAAAATGTAAACACAGGGCTTGGAGGCCTGTTGTTTGTGAATGGGATGTGCTACACACACTACACACACATACACACACGCCACAGAAGCACATTCACACAGACTCACCACATGTCTAAACCAGCCAACTATTAAAGGAGGGCCTAAGAAGTATTAGAGTACAAGAACTCACACTACTTTCGAACAGTTTCCGAATCGTTCAGCAACTAGCCCTGCTCATTTCATTTGCTCATAAAGTTTCACACGACAGTCTGGAATGTTATTCCTTCAGGTGAACTGTAATCCTGTTTGCAGCACATTTACATACACCAACTTAATGAAGATCATTTCTGTGTGTGTGCCGCCTGCACGCTTTCGTGCGAGAAAGAGGTTGTGAATGTGTAGCGTCCATGCAAACTAGGCAGAAATACTTGGCGTGTGTGCGAGTTCGTGTTTGAGATGCTTGCGTCTGCAGATAAAGAGAGAAAGAGTGTGAGTGAGTGAGACAGAGAGAGAGAGAGAGAGAGAGAGAGAGAGAGAGAGAGAGAGAGAGAGAGAGAGAGAGCAAGAGAGAGATTGTTGGATGCCAGGCTCATTCACCACCTAGATCACACTAGAGACAAAATCCTAAAGGAAGTGTATGGGTGTTTGGGTGTGTGTATGTGTGTGGGTGTCAAATCCAGGGGTCACATCACCACAGATGACCCATTGGGCAGCAGAACAGACTCAGGGGTTTTTTGTTTGTTAAATGACATAGCAACATATATCGATCCGATTCAGTAAAATCAGACTGCCCTCTGCTGGACACACCCCCTCAATCAAACACACACTAAATAACACACACACACACACTAGTACACACAGCCACACTCTCCATACAAACCGCAGCAGTAACTTAGGGGACAACAGCTGCTACGTTTCGCCAGTGTCCTCCATGTTTCTCCTCCCTCTCTCCTTCTTTCCTCTCTCTCTGCTGCGAGCCTTCACTCTACGCCAAGGTCACAGGGTGAGTATCAGGTGAGGTTTTAAATAGCGGGGACTCCAGGAGATGACCTCAGGGCCCTTGGGGTCTGCCCTGTGTCCCATGACCTGGCCCCCACACTCTGAGTGGGCCTATCTGGAGGGGGGGGGGTCATTCCATTCTCCAAATCTCTTTCCACTCTCAGTTTCTTTATTTTCTTTTCAACATCACCTCTCTTTCTCTCTCTCTCTCTCTCTCTCTCTCTCTCTCCCGCTCTTTCTTCTTGTTTCTCTCTCTTTCTATTTCTCTCTCTCTCTCTCTGGGCTGGATCTCCACCATCATCAGCCTCTCATGTCTCTCTCTGTATTTCCCATCTCTAGACGCTCTTACTCTCTCGCCATCCCACCTCTCTCCTCCTTTGCCTCCCCATTTCCAGCCCTCTTTTCTTTCGCTTCAATCTCCAAATCTCCAAATCTCTTTCCTCTGGTGTCTTTTCATTTGAGCCCCTCTCTTCCTCTCCTCCCTGCTCCAACCAGACCACCCTTTCTCCTCTGTCTCGCCACAGTCCTCTTGCAGGGAGCTTCTTCTTCGCTCTCCCTCTCTCTTCCATCCCCAGCCTCTGGCTGCAGCGAGGGGCCATCCTACAGGAAGGCCAATGTTTACGTGATACTGTTTTAATTAGAGTCAGCCGGCGCTGCTATTTTCTTTACAATTTGGCTCATGTTTGTGTTCTCCCAGAATGCAATGGGACAGCTCCATGCTCGAACCACCGCGAGGCTCTCCGCCCCCCCCCCCCCCCCCGCCACGCCCCCCCCCCCCCCCCTCCCCCCCCCCCCCGGCCCACTCTCCCCATCCATCTCCTTCCCTCGGACTCACTGTCTCTCTCTCTTTACCCCCCTCAGTCATCCTCTGCGCCATGTGTCTGCACTCTCTCCTCCAAAGCCTTGTTCTCGTTCCATCTCTCTCCTCGTTTCTCTTGCCCACCTTTTCCCTCTTGCATTCTCATTCCCTTCTTCTTTCCCCCCCCCACCAACTCACAGGAAGAAAAAAACCTGATGTATTCCACCCTACCTCCAGCAATCCCAGGGTTAAAAGTTACACCACCCCAACTGAGATTAAAATGAGTGTGCAGACAAGTAAACGAGGACCCTCCTAGGGAGCCAGTACCAGGAACTCACAGGAAGAAAAAAAACCTGATGTATTCCACCCTACCTCCAGCAATCCCAGGGTTAAAAGTACTTTAAATCCTGTCTGCTCGGAATCTACAACTGAGATTAAAATGAGTGTGCAGACATATTTGTGTGGGGGACCAGATAGGGCCCAACAATACTATGACTTCCTCTTGTGGTTAACTACTTCCTGTGTGTGCCCTAATCATTCCTAACCACAGTGTTTAGCTCAAGTATGGGTGGGATCTGGGCAAAACACAACGTTACTCATTAAATCTCTTTGAGGGTGGACAGACAACATAGCGAGACTAGTTCTTAAAGACCGCCACAGGCTGTTTTCTGTGACTGTCTGTCTGGTCGTCTTGTGGAATAAACATCATTTCCTGTGTGGAAGTGTTTATAAACGCTGATGAGTGAATATGGTGTGTAGAAAGACTATCCCGACAGGGCCTGGAACACATGATCTCTCCTGGCATAAACAAGAGTGCTAGAACAGCGCTAATAACCCACCGGGAGGAAGCTTTAACACAGCTAAGACTGTTGAGGAAAGGCAGGGTAAAATCATGGGCCACTCTTTCATTAGGATCGGCAAAAGAAAGCGAGAACGTGAGAGAGAGGTTCTGTGTTGGTGGGGCGCACGCGTGTCCGTGGGGATCAAGTCTCTACGCGTGGTCGTTGGACAGCTCCAAGGGGTCCTGGATGACATGTTAACAGACCTCCACTCGCTCCTCCGTTCCTCCTTCTCCGCTCTTCTCTCTCTCTCTCTCTCTCTCTCTCTCTCTCTCTCTCTCTCTCTCTCCCAGTCTTCCTTTACATTCAGGTCCAGCACAGTGTTCCACTGTCAAGGCAAGACTAATCTATCCCTCAGCTGTGCAGCCTAATCTAAACAAACACATCCCTCCCCAAGCAGCATCTGGAACCTGTCACGTCCTGGGACCTAGAAGCACTCCACAACTCACTGTTTGCTTGTGTGTGTGTGAGCGCCCGTGTGTATACAGTATATACAGATACAGTGATGTATTATATATATACTATTCAGTTTTTCTTGTTCTTCTGTGGCAACATAAAGTGATAGATCGGCGCAATTTTTACAACCTTTTAAGTTATATGTGCAAATGAGTGAGGTGGAAATAAACATCCTCGTCATTCAAGCCTTTGAAAATAGTTGATGTAATAACATGTTGTGCAATAAACCTGTGATGAATTCTAACACATTAGATATATTTTACGTCCGAAAATACAGCTAGACGAAAAATGACAGCGCTTGCCTAAATTGTGGCCACCTACTGCGCTTGCGTCACTGACTGGACGAACACCCTGACTGTCAAAGCCCGTGGCACGCAACGCAGTCTTTCAGCGAAACCCGCTGTCAGACAAATGCGGTCAACTTAGATACAAATCATGCTTCGACATCTCAGATCGATTCAATTAGTTTAACCGCACATTGATGACTTGCCTGTTTTACAACAAGTGAAACAAAACGCTACTCGCGAGCCTCGGCAGTAGATTAACAGAGGTAAACAATCAAACATAATTGTTGTGCGTTCGAAGTGGAACTGTTGTGATCTTTCAAAACGCCCCCCAGTTAAAACAAGAAAGTGAATGGGTGATCCGTTCGTGACACAAATACCCTCGTCTTAAACTGCTGGAATGCAGATCAAAGGAGAGAGGGAAAAAAACATACATCTGCCCATCCCCCTCACTAGCCTTCTCCAGTGCACCACCCAGACTATAAACTTCTGCTTTCTAACAAAATAGGCATATTCTTCCCAAACCATTTCTGAAAAGGATAATCCGTTGCTGTATTTCTACTTTACAAACATGGGATTTCTGTCCGCACTCCGCATTTTCCCTGCAGCCGGAGACAAATCTTTTTGGAAAGTTGAGAGCTGTCCAAGAGGGGGACCACACACAGTCTCTGAGCTGTGCGCGGATCACATTCAGCTGCTGGGGGCAGGCAGACACACAGACACACACACACACTCACAAAATGGCGGCTTTGACCAAATTTCCTCTCCCAAACTTCTCCGAAACGTATTGACAACTTAAATTTGAAATCAAATTGCCAGTCAATTGATCATGTGTACAGTGTTTACAAGGAAATGCGTTCAATTTGCGTGTTGGAAGCAACATAAACCTCACCGTTAAATAAAATACAAATTATCTTCAAACTTGTTTGAGCTGGCGTCTTGCCAGACTTCTATACAATAAACAATCCTTCAGCTTTTGGCAGACCCCCTACCGCACACCACCCCACCCACCCTGCCCCATCCTCATACCCTAAACTTGGGCGAAGAAACGCATGTCACATACCTTCAAAACATTCAAATTAGGAACAAAAGATGTTTCTTACCTTCAACCCAGAGTTTCTCCACGTCGGTCTCCAAATTAGCTGCCCTCAAGCCGACCGCGAAAGCTCCGAATATCATGAGGCCAACAACCAAAAACTTTCCGCAGTTCTTTTGTATGTAACAGCCCAACTTGAACAAGAGTCTCTGAAACTTCGCTCTCAGCCATAGCGGTGCTTTCCTTCCAGTCGCCTTCCCCTGCGACAACACAAGAGAGTCCCCATGTTATACCCAATCAGCTATATGTTCCTCCAGAATGTATAACCTACTGAACATATAGGCTGCGCCAAAGAAACCGTCTCGTCTACATGACAACAGGTAACTATAGCTCTTGGGTTACCTGTGACTTTAGTGACCGAGCCCAAGATGTGGCTAAACGGCTCTTTTGACAATGATAGGACACATTAGTGTTTTATGTTCAACATTTTGGCTGCTATTTTTGGCCAAGACGGCCGTGCTTAGACCTCCTACGTTGAAAGGGAAAATAGATAGCCAGCAACAGAAGAGGCCGTTTTGGACAACGTGCGCGCGCGTGAGTGCGAGACTTATCGGCAGCGTGGCCAGCCGTCATTGACAGTAACAAGGCGCGACATGATACACTGTATCAAATGATGATGATGATATTTAGAAAGAAACTTCCGTTTTAAGGTGCACGAATCGCGGTTCTTCTCCGCTAACCGCACACATCACACGATAATTCTATCCCCATAGAGCAGCTTGTGTGATCCGAGTTGGGGAGTGGAGTAGCCATCACGGAGGGAGTAAGGACAATATTTGTGAACGGAAGAGGGCAGCCACATGGATTTTTGCTTTAGCGAGGGGAGCGGGTAGGACGACTTCACAATAAAGATCATATCCCCTACATGCCCGGCCAGCTTCCACTTTTCGACAATGCTCTCTGTTAGGCTACGACTAAATAGAATAATGATAGTCTATTTTAGTTAGCTTATTAGCCTAAACTCCAAGGAGGGTGAAAATGCGGTATGCTACCGCTTGATATCGGGGAAATGTGTCCTCTTATGACATTTCGCATTCCCGTAGTGAATCCTAAAAGGCTGCTGTAAGCAGTATGCATTCTCTTAACATTTCATGTAACACTCTCCCTCTACCCTCTGCCCTGTCCGTCCCGTCCGGAGCTATCCCGTTACCTAGCAGCGACTTGACAAAGTTGGGAAGTTTTACAACTTAGGTAAGTGTTTGGACACAATACTGCCCTATCAATTCCAAGAACAAGCACCTCTGATATTTGCTCCAATGCAAAAGCTGCATCGCAGTAGCTCGGTCGCTGCAAATACTCTAAATCCGGCGCTGTTGTGCGATAGTTCCCCCTGTTTCTCCGCGTTATCCTCGGCCGATCGGGGTCCCTGTTTTCCTGCTCGAAGGAGGCATTAGCAGGCGAGGCCATGGTGCGGAGACTGAGCGGTGGTTATTGTTTTCCACGTTATAATATTTCCCCGAAAGCGTGCAGTGATATCCCAAGGCAACACAGTTTCACTCTCGGTGATCTCACACCCGTGAAGTACTTCATACTCCTGCTGCAGACGGCGAGTCAAAGTCGGAGCCTTCCATCCCAACATTTCGTGATCCGGAGGTCTCCACCGCTTCGCACATTCACCGTTACTCCAAAAACGTGTATTCCGTTAAAAACCGAAGTGGACAAAGCGCTTCCCATACATAAAACGGTGGCTCGGAGAGTTCGACGATCGGAGCATTCTGTGAGTTCTCTGTGGTCTTCCCCTGGGCCGCGCGACACGGCGAACTCTGAGATTCAATAGATGAGAAAAAAGACCACTCTCCATTTGGAGACAGGAGGAGGAGGGGAGAACGCAAAAAAAACGAAATCCCGCCTCCAGGGCTGTCAGATAGCCGGACTTTCTCGCATCTGATTGGTTCCAGAAGGGCAAAAATTACTCAGCAAACACGACTATTATTAGCTGCTTAGCAACAGCTCAGTAAAGTAGAGAGACCACCCAAGCAGAGAACTCGTGTGTGCATCTCAAACTTCCAGAGAGCCTTTGAAAAAGTAAGTCCTCGTGTGCGTTTGCGCGCAACCGCGACTGGAGTCGTGATTTTCCGTACAGAACTGCATTACTTTGGAGAGTATTTCTCGAAGAAAATATATTTCCTTGGCAAAGTATGCAGTCTGTTCGCCGGAGGGGGCTCGAGGAATGTCAGTTCTGTAGCTGAAGCTTTTAACTTAGTTCTGTCGCTTTTCGTAGCCTCAAATTACAAAGGTTTAGGGGAGGTCCCAAACTTACAGTCTCAGAGTTATATTGTCTTTTTACAGCGCGGAATACATCATCTATCGAAAGCGTATCCATCGCATCATATAGCCTTGAACAATGGTCTATGCAATAAACTCATATCTCATAATTCGGAAAAAAAACAGTTTTTTGGGATGATTGGCCACAGAAAAAATAAAAGTAAGCCTATATTATTAATCTATTCCATTGTGTTGCTCATTATATAGAATATAGGTATAAGCCTACAATCATTATTTTAATGAGTTGGACTGCGATGACTGCACGAATCATGTGGGCTTTCCTGCAATATATGCACAGAAATATAACATTTCCGCACTAAACATGTTCATAATCAATCAAATATAGCCTATGTGAAAGTTCAAAAGTATAACTTAAGTTATATAACTACATGGATTTCAGTAGGCCTATATGACTTAAATTGTAAGGACACTTGTTTGCAAACTGGATTGCAATATTGACAATCTTTTGAGAGACTGGTTACAATAAAATGTTAATGTACTATTCACGTACAGGACCTCGACTTAATCTATTGCAACGTGATTAAAACATATGCCATGAAAGCTTTAAACAGTCTACAATGTACCTATATAGACTTTTTTTAAATATTAAAACACAAATAATGAAGAGGAATAAAACATTTGTCCATCAACAGATAAAAGGTTCTCAATTTTGAGAGTCGTTTGACTCAATTGGTCTTCTCCTTTATAATGAAGCCCATGTATTTTGAGAATTTGTGACAGTGGATATTTTCTACAATATATTTTAAACGGCAAAGTTTGGAGATTGACTGGTTGATATGACACGTAGCCCATATTACTTTTGTTTAGCCTACATGACGTCTGTGTAAAAGACAATATTACAAAAATTCCCGTGTAATCAGCTACAATCATTTACGTTATAATCATTTACGGGAAAGAATACATTTTCACCCAGTGCACCACGGTCTGCCAAGATGTCACACCTGGACAACGTATCGAATACAGGCTGGCGATCACCGATTTGTAAACTTAAAACTTGCCACCCTCTTACCATATTTTGACCGGGAAAGGTTCTGGAAATTGATACCCGCCCCCCTTGGACTAGAGAGTTGCCTCTTCCAACAAAGATGCAAGTCAATGCCCGATCATCCGGAGAAAAAATGGTTAGGCTCGCTGTAATCCGTCTGGGTCGCTCAATGTTGGAACTAGGGCTCACAATTACATGCCTGTTCCTATTAACCAGCGGCGCTGTGTGCACGTGGGTGGTCTAATTCTCGATAGGCAGGACCCCTGCCAATCGCGTAAAGACAACTGCAGCATCCACCCATTACAGACGCACAATGTTATGCATGTAACCAAAATCGTTGAGATGAATTTAAGTCAGGTCATCTCTCTACTGACTTTATGTTGGCTCTGCATGGCTTGAACGTTGCAGTTAATGCGTGCAGGGACATGGACGCATGTATTCCGAGACATGTATTATAAGATCTCATTGAATATACCGCCTTTTCCTCAGTGTTTAAGATTTCCCACAACTAATGCCATATCACGCAAATAATGTCTGATTGTGTGAAATTGTTCTCATCTTCGAGTACCGTTGCGATTGTAAAGATATGCCATTTAAACCGGAAGGAGGTTATATCGCAAGCATCTGTGTTACCTAATGAAATACATATGCATATAGAACGCCAACACCCTTACCCAAGCATGGCCATATTTCCTCTCTATCTAACATCATGTTCTAATATGGATCAGATGGGCCAAGTGTTTACCTAAGTGATACTTAAAGGTAATGCTCTTTTTGGTATTTTTCAACCAGTTAACCCTCTTTGGACAATAATGGCTTTGCTTAATAATAGCTGGAGTGATTTTTAGCCTGTCAACTTACCTGTATACTAGGACAAAACTCTTGACTTGGCTGTTGGATAACTTTGGTAACGTTCCTCAGTAACCTACACATTCTAAAAGATCTCCCATCTTCAAGTCAAGACATGCAAAAGATAGTTAGCATGATGGTGACGTGTCTTTGTCGGGATAAAGGGATGTAAATTCAAACCATCCAGATTCACAGAAAACGCTAACAAGACTATGAAACGTGACAAAGGGTGACTTCATCGAGCAATCACATCCTTTGACCCTTCCCTGGGCCCAGTGCTGCCCTAAAGGCTGTCGGGTGGCAGAGTGCCATGGGAAAAACCCTGTTAGTGCGTTCTGCAATTTATGGTTTGCAGGTGGATTACAGTTCTGAAAAATATGGTGCCAAGCAGCACATAAATATATGTCCACGTCAAGTTCTCCACGTTGAATCGGATCGCTCCCATTCTCAACCGATTGGTTCGAACGTGAGACGTTGTATTATGCTCCAACGTCTTGACTTCACGTGATTGCAACCTTAATTGAATTTGAATCCACTATTTACGCACGTTATGGTCTTTGGATTTTTAGCAAGCATCAACGAGCCATCGCCGGAGGCATCGTACTTACAGCTCGTTGGCGTATATATGTAAAACATCGGCATGTATACGGTTTCTTTGTGCCAATAACGTGTCACTAGAGGTGCAACAGTTGTATCAACACCTTTGTAAAGATGCTTGACAGCACATAAAGCATTTCTATACACCTAAATAAGTGCGTTTTTTTTGGAACAGTTATGAATAGAGATGCAGCTGCTGTGCTTGCCAGCTAACCTAAGGCAATGAAAAGTTTGGGGGGAGAGAGAGAGAGGGGGGGGCACAGCACGAGCAGGCAGACACTCGCATTTAAAACCACTCTCCGGGAATGTATGAAGAGAAGAAGAAAAAAGAAAAAAACAAGAGAGAATGCAAACATAGCACACCTCTTTATTAGAAACAAATGCACTCAAGATTCCAATTAAGTAAGAATGTGCGCTCCCTCCGCAACCCAAACGAGAGAAAGAAAGAACATAGATGCCTTGGAATGACGGCTCTGTGGTGATTAAAATATCATGTGATGCATTCTGTTCATTGAAAAATGCCACAGACTACATACATATGGCTGTGGTTGCTCAACTTGAACTATAAGACAAAAACATATTGGCATTGACAAAGCACATACGAGCATGCAATGCATGCGTGTGTGTATATTCAGACTATATGTCAACATGACTGATGTTGAGATGAGAGACAAAGAGGCAGACACAGAAAGACACATACACACACACACAGAGAGAGAGAGAAAGAGAGAGAGAGAGAGAGAGAGAGAGAGAGAGAGAGCGCAAGAGGAGGAGAGAAACCTTTTCAGAAACCATTTGCAGGTCTTGTATATTTTTAATGGGAGGGGGTTGTCTCCGTGTGTGTTAATCCGTTCCAGCTCACAGCGCATTCTTATCAATCACAGCAGACCGTTTTTGAAGCAAGCTCACAAGCCTTCTGCTGTTCATCATATCCTGTTTACTTCCTATTCCTCTGCCATTCGGTGTCCTCGCATGCAATCACGGCTCCAGAGCTGGGCCCCCACTGACTTATGTATAGTAATGTATCTCAAGTATAACATTGTTCCAATGAAGTTCAGTTAAAAAAACGCCATACCTGATATGGTTCCGGTGTGAATGTAACTTTAATACTAACAGCATTAAAGGGTGTTTGGGATGGAATTTTAGGATGAAGACAAGATAGGACGGAGTAATTGATGAGCAGGAGAAAGAACAGACAGACTATTACAAGAACAAAACAAAACAAAAATCCTTGTAGTTGTCGTGGTCAAATTCAGTTTTCAAAGCTAAAATGTGACTGCCTTAGTTGTCCTTATTATCTAGTGTTCCGTTGCATCACCTTTACAGCTGTCTATGAGGCCTGGAATAGACAATGTTGGAGCCGGCTGATATTTAGACAGACGGAGGTCTGTTCTTTGGAACGGGCCAGCAAAGTTGTAATTTTTGGACGTGAGCGGGGGCTCCAATGTTAACAGGAAACGTGTGCCGTCGTGAACGTATACACACTCCTCTCAACAAATAAGCAGGATCATGCAATATCACTGCTGCATGTCTACACACAGGCAGACAAACAACTTTCAGCCGAGCACTTTTTTTCAATGGCTGTAAGAACCGCTAAACCTTCGATTGTTCTGTGCAAATGTTCACATTCATGGACACACGCACTTTGTCCGACACATATGCATTCACACGCTTTAAGACGCAGCGATAAGATACGCACATTTAAAGTCATGCTTTTAGCAACCATCAGACGCATCTGTTCGGGTAGGTTTACTGTGCGTGTGTTTACTGCAGGGGTTCTCAAAACTGTGTACCTGCGCAGGCCATTGGAAAGACGGAGATGTCCGTCTTTACAGAAGTGTGAGAGTGCGGACGAGCTCCGGGCGAGCTCTGCACACCGTCCAGACAAGAGTGGGCTCTTCTCCGCGGTCACATGAACTGGTACCTTTCTCAGTGGAATTCAACCCCGTAAACAGTCGATCTTGGCGCCCACCAATGAAATAGTAACGTGACTCAATAGCTTGTGGATGTGAATGAGTCTTTTTTCAACGAAACTGTAGGACAAGCACTACCCTTCTTCGTGTTGTCGTGTACCTTATTAGCTGCAACAGGACATGTTGCATTATTGAGTCAAACAAAGCCAGAGGCAATGTTTTGACGTTTTCAGTTCCTGATTAATCATCCTATTAAGGTTGATGAAATAGTGTCGAGCAATGTTCCCAGCATCAGAACTGCTCTGAGTTGTCCTTAATTTCACAATTATATAAAACAGTGTCTGTGTAGAATTCAGATGCAGATTACTGTAAGATTAGGGCCAATGTCATTGTTAGGATTGGTATTAAGATAATAGTTCAGGTTAGTATAAATCCTTATGAGCATCTTGACAAGCCACTGCTCAGCCAGACAGGTTGATACCTGAATAGACTGATAGCCTGATAGTAGATGGACAGACACACTTAATGATGCACAGGTAGAGAGAATAGACCAATGTCAAATTCAGCCTCAATTACATTTGCTGCCATGACAAATAAGCAGTTAAACTTCAGCAAGTGTTTCTGTTGTGAGTGTTCAAGAAACACCTCAAGAAGAACAGGCAGGAAGTTGTACACTAGAATCTGTGTCAAATCAGAATTTGCCCAACTTTTTTTGGGTGACAGTATACAAACCACCAGTCCAAAACGTTGTCCTCATCTCCTCATCAGATGCCATCCCCCATGTTGACACCCTGGCAGTGCCCGAGGCTGAATCACCATCAGTCCCGATGGCTCTCCTCTGTTGACAGAGGCTTCGACGTCGCTTCAGCAGGGCTCGGTCTCTCCTGGGTTATCAGGCTCTCCTTTTCCCCACAGCATCATCCAGGTTCCAGGCTGAACACAACTTGGCCGTGCTCCTTTCCAGACTTAGACAGGGACAGAGAGGCACCCATGTCGAGCCGGAGGCCTATTCTCACCACTCTGGATGGGTTCGCGTGCCACTCGTCGACATTGGCTGTGCGTTACCTACGACGCAAAAAGAGTCTGCGTGCGGGCTTTCTCTTATGTTTGTGTGAGGATGTGGTATGTGTGAGTCGCTCTTTGTGTGAGGTCTTTCAGTTGAGAATCAAAGGCAGACCTATCATGATCTAGCCCCGTGGCACTTGTGATGACCTCAGTGCTCCCTAATTATGGGCTGTAAAAGAAGTTAGCACTATATCCTGTGATTGGCTGGTTTGGTTGGAATATGGGAACACTGTGGTCAAATACATACCCCATTCAATGCCAGATAGCACTACTGAATATTCATGAGGTAAACCCTTAACTGAGAAAGCTGAAGAAACCTAAGCAAGCAGCTCATGCTCAGCTGGAACTCAATAGGGTCTCCCTGTTCCTCAGAGAGAGAAAGAGCGAGAGACAGAGACAGAAACAGAAAGAGCAAGAGAGACACACAAGGAGAGAGAGAGAAATGGAGAAAGATTGCTAAAAAAAAAGAGGGAGCAAAGGAGAGGGTGAAAGACTGCAAGATGCTTTTCAGGCTGAAAAGCCGAGGATAAACACAGCTGGGTGTAACATAAGATCATTTATTGGGTGCATTTTAATTATTGCTTTGACTCTCAGTCGAGTGCCAAGCCGTGTTGTGTATACACATACATCAGTTGACAGATCTGTCTGAATCCAGCCCTGATTTTCAAGGCAAGCAGACTCCTTTCAAATCC
This sequence comes from Plecoglossus altivelis, assembly GCA_036571765.1. NCBI lineage: Eukaryota > Metazoa > Chordata > Actinopteri > Osmeriformes > Plecoglossidae > Plecoglossus > Plecoglossus altivelis. The sequence continues at coordinate 9,346,400 of BROE01000008.1, read as the reverse complement.
TGGCAACGGTGACAGAAATGTATATAAGATGGATTCAAAGGCAGCACTGTACGTGTGAGTTGGTGAAGTGTTCTGTCACACACTGAGCGGTGTTGTTCTGAGGGTGTTTCGGAATAAAATCCTTGTTTCCTGATGCTGGTGCTAATAAAGAGCCAGAACAGAACCTGTATTCATCTAGGGTTTTGAAATAGTATTTTTTTAATGGTATTTTGAACTGTGATCATTGAGAAGGCACAATGTATCCTTCATTAGTGCAATTGTTATGAATGCGTAACTGAAATCGAATGTAGAAAATCTCCTACACAGACTACTCTTTACATTCTGACAAAGTATGTATTCTGCTTTTTGCTGTTATTGTGTGCAAGAAGAATAAAATGTATAAGAATAACAATATTAAACATATTGTGGTGGTGTAAAACTAGCGTTATGAGACAAATATACAGTGCCAATAGGCTCAAAAGAGTTTAGAAGGACTCAATTCTAGGATTCAATTTCATAAAAAGGTACCTTTTGTCCGTTAGAGAGAAAGCTAAGAGTGTACAAAGACATCAAGGACAACTGGCTACTTAAAAGAATCAAACTAATCAAAGACATTTTGATTAGTTTGCTGCTTTGTTGGTTACTGAATGAATCCATGTGTGGTATTTAATTTATTTGATGTCCTCAATATACTTGTGATGAATGAGTTTGTGGAGTAGAAGGATACACATACTCTGTTGAACATACGAACAAGTTACTACACAGTTACCACACAGGTACTGTGCTACAATGTACTCAAAGGATGTCCTAGTTGTTCAACACATGAATAAGATACTTATTTAGATTACACAGATTTCTGATGTATAACCAGTGATTAGTCTCTGACAGGCTTACATAGACACTAAAGAAAAGCTTAACTGGTTCTTTCTTACTATCTGTGTGTGGAGGGGTAGAAGTAGGTAAAGCAAGTGATTTGTGTAAAGCCCTTTAAGAAAGTCGCTCTTTCTTTATGGCTTTTCGAAAAGCATCAAACATGGAATTGAACTTTTGGTCCACGATGTAGCACTTTCAGGGCCAGCATCCACACAGGGCTTTGTGTAAACACAGCGAGGGTTTCATCAAGCAGTCAGTCAGCGAGGCCTTTCAAGATGGATGTCTCCCCTGAAGCAGTTGGAAAGAGCACAATGGGCGATGATGAGTTGAGCTCGTCCATTATGAAGTCGTCCGGGGGGAAAAACACACATTGGTTGATGGACCGATTCACACAAAAAAAACAAAAAAACATCTGAAAACGATGAGGACACAATGTGGTTGGATTTCAGAATGTTATCTGTTTGAGTGCTTGTGTGTGTTGCTGATGAATATTTTTGCGGATTGAGGGGTGGGGATAGAGGGTGGCACAGAGGTTGCCCAGGCCCAGATACCTCACATCTAAAGGTGAGTTTCACCTTAGTGTGTTCACTCTGTTCACTTTGTGTGTTTGGGATTGTGGTAGGTAATTCCAGAGCAAGCCATGCTCAACTCAGAAAGAGACATAGAATACTCATTTATTTACACCGAAGACCTGATTATCTGGCACCCTATACTAACATTTAAAACCACAATCCCATCAAAGAATATCATTTCAGAGAACATGCTCTCAGACACACACACACACACGCCAGATAATATTCAACAGTCACACACACACATCTTTGACACACACGGGAGCCTGCATACACTCAACAGCACAGTAAGATGATCACAAGGGAATGTGTGCTTACACGCCTCGGCGGACCCAAACAAATGATATTTACGCATACATGCACTGTCAGGCTTGCTGTAGTACACATACCTGCCGTTCATAGTCTACAGTTACATGAGGTCACTCACTCAACTGTCTTCCACTGAGACATGATCAGAGGCAGCAGTGACACACCGCACCAAATATGCTGTCTGCCTCCACCATGACTTCCCCTGACCCCTGACCCCGGAGCAGTCTGGGGGTATTATGAGTGTATTATCTGCGTGTCGGGTCACATCCTGTTAAGGTAAGGGGGATCTGAGTCAGAACCAGTGCCATGTTAACACCATGACACTTCCTGGTATCATGTCGGTCCTTCTTGAAAAGAGATAGGAGCGGCTTGTTGAAAGCACACTGCATCCCACACACAAACACACACACACACAGTCTGGTTCTTTTCACTGTCTCCTACTTGCTCTATAAATGTTTTTTTTAAAGCTGTGATTAATTCGAGGCAGTCTCAGAGTTTGAACTAGAAGGATATTGTAAAAATTCACATCCCCAGATCATATCAAGCATGCAGTTTGAGTTTCAAACTACAACCACCAATGAGTAGCTATTTGAACTTCTCTCTTTCACTTTGCCTGTAAGGAGAAAACTGTAAACGACATGTTGTGTCAGAGCTACGCTGCAATAACCATAAACCAAACTGACATATCATTCAAAATAGTTGTTCTGAGTGTGACAGTGGATTGGGTCATCTGTTGGATATTTGGGGTTCTGTCTAACTGTGTGTAGATGAGATGAGAGAGGGTGAAAAAAACTGGAACTGGAACGAAGGCTTGCGCTCAAAGCTGCATTTGTAAACAAGACAAACACAATCATCATCCGGAGAGCCACATCTGGCTCTGCCTCTCTCTGATTGGAGCACCAGCCGGCCTCGTTGTTTGCAGTCAGTTGTTTTGGCGAATGTCATAAGAGAAGAATGAGTGTAGATTGCACGTACAAAAAGTTGTTTGCGACACAAGATCTAGGTTTACACGTTAAAGTTGTATTTGAAAAGACGTAATGAATGTCGGACGTGTCCTGGGGGGGTTACTCAGTTTCTCAAAGTCATGTGTTCCCCTAGCCATGTGTGTATTGGTATCACATTTCCATCGCACACATGCACACACATATTTCTCAGGCAGTGTTGATGAGCAAACTGTACGATAGAAAGGCTTTCGATGACTTAACAGCAAGAACTGTGTTGACTGTTGAAGGCAGCCTGTGGCTGATCTAGAACTATGGAATGATCTTTTTAATCATGATTATTTTTTCAATGTGTCATCCTTTTTTGATTGTGTCAAACGAAAATGTCCACTTGTCCCATCGCATAATAGAATAACTATCCATCCGCTACAATTTTGAAAGACAAAATGTAAGTTGGATTTTGGATGCAAAGATGTAAGTTTATCAAAATAATTTTAGGGTTTTGTTTCCAGGAATAGTTTGACTTCACTGTGCTGCTCCCCTTACAGTGAAACAGAACAGAATGGCAATTTGAACTCTTAACAATAAAATCCCCCAAATGTCAGCTAGGGCACTGGTCTATGTTTTGCAGACAGTAAAATGTCACATAGAATAAACAGGGTGTGGTTGCAGCTCCACTAAGACAAGCACATATCATATTGTCTCACTGCAAGCGCAGTCTTCAAACAGGCCTCATAGATTTTTTTGAGTGCTTTATTTTTACAGGAAAAGCCTTGATTGACAGAGACATGCTGGCCTGTTGTTGGATTTTCCATATAATCATAGGCTAAACGGTTTTGGGAGGAGACCTTCTGGGAAACACCTGCCTCTAGGTGGCCTATGGTGTGGACATGAGCACTAACAGCTCACCCACAGACTCTCACAAACACCTGCATGGGGTGCAGACCTGTCATGAGGGTAAAAACACACCTCAGGCCTTAAAACACCTCAAGCTTTTAAAACCATTATCATCCATGAGAACGAGTGGAGTCAACCTATTAGTATGACCGTCCACCCATATTTGGCTGCTGACACAATACTGAAGAGTGAATTGAGTCACTGATATATGGTCGAGAACAGACAGCGAGACAGCGAAAGAACAACAGTGTTTACATCCCATCCACTGACCCATGTCTGCATTTGTCTCCCGTTTCCGTTCTTTGACGTGCGCAATAGTATAAGATGAGGCCCTGGGGGCAGAAGGGCAGAGACACCCCCTTTCACCTCCCTCTGGCCTCTGGATATCCCTCATCCCCCACTCTCCACTCCTCTTCAGACAGACCTTCAATCCTGTGACAACATCCATTTCCCTCTTTTACTGTGCCCATCACGGTCCCCTCCAAGCCTTCCATCTCCTCTGCTCCACATCCATCGTCATTGCCTACCCATTCTCCATTTGAACTTGACATGCAAAAAAAAACACGGCCGCGACAAGGTTCTCCGTTTAGTCAATCTGTTACAGTGCGTTTACGGTGCCAGTCAAAATACTTTGCGTGCCGAGTCTTGAAAAAGAGCACTTAGGGAGGTTTTAAAGTCACAAAGCAACACGCTGACGTTATAAAACCAGCTTTAAAAACTTCTCAATTGTGTCAGAAGTAAATCTTCTTTTATTAAGCGACACACTTCATTTTAAGGCATTTCTGCTTTAATTTGACAAGCATAATGACAGACAGCGAAAATACAGAGGAGAGAGATAGGGGAAGACGTGAAGGAAATGACTCTGGCCAAGTTCAAACTCAGGCACCTGCAACAAGACCTTAGCGTATACATGCTGCACGCTCTATAAGGTGAACCACCTGGGTGCCTAGTGTAGGCTAAACCATATCTTATCCATGTTTCATCTTCCTTACCCACCAAGCACTCTGTTCTGCTCGGTCGTAAATACTGGATTCTGTTTGAATCTGTCCTGACGGTCCGAACAACGATCAGGTGGTGATACTGTGCCCGTAGGGTCTCTGCACCTCATCGCTCAGTGGTCTTGCTGGTGTCGGGCCAAGGGCATGCTGTTGGAGGCCTGGAAAAGTAGTCTGAGAGCTGTAGTCTGACCAACAAAAAAAAACAACTCCTCATTTGAAGCACCTGGAATTCTCCAGTGTTGAAAGTAGGCTTTGTATGAGGGCAGGGTAGGAGGAGGGCAGATTAAATTGTGCCAACTTGTGTGTGAACATGTGTGAACTAACTTCTGTACTTTGGTGCATGTGGAGTGTTTGTGAGCGAGAGTGAGTAATGAAACTGATTATTTCTATCTGTCAGGCAACACATCCTGCTGGGAGCGAGAGCATGTGTGGCTGGCGTTGATAGCCTGAGCACATGCTGAAGTTCCGAGGTATAAATCCTGACTAAATAAACATGCCATGTGTCAGTGCTTTTTCTCAGCAAATGCCCCCATTCTGACAGAGCCTCAATGCTCATGGCTTTCCTATTGTATTCTTATACCCAGTTAATGTAGCGCTGCATTCTGTAATATTGTTTCACAACGGTTCATGCCTTTCTGTCCCTTGAACCTGTCTTACAGTTAGGAAGTGCTAAGTGAAAACTGCGAACAAAGACCTCCAAATACTTTGGGCTACCAGCTAACATTCTGTGGTACCAGCCAAGGCACTAGATGTATCGTCTAATACTATTATGTCGGAAGACAGTGCAGTGCACTTTAGTCTTGGGTCTCTGGAACTCTAAAGGAAAGCTAAGTCAAGTTCAATGTCCACAGAAGATAGATGACCTGTAAAAGAACAGAGGCAGGAACATACCTCAGGTGTGTACTTCATGGATAATGTACAGTATTTCCTAAATAGTCAAACTCCTGTAAATGTCAAACCTATAGTTGATGGATCAAGTCTTCAACTGATAAGAGCTCTGCCTGAATAATTATACACTTCAAATCAAACACAAATGATTCACCACCTAATGTCTTGTTCTATTGAAGCTGTAGTCTCTGAGTCAGGGACAAGCCAGCTAGCCTCCAGCTAGCAACACCGCATTCTCGTCTGACACGAGGGACTTTAATTTCAAGGTTGCCTTATTATAGTTTTAGGTTCATGGTAACTTGTCTATGTGCTTTTCTGATCATGATTTTTGACCTAATGGACCCAAATGGACATTCCACAAAGGAAGGATTGGATTTGTGATGACTGTATTGTAGTGCCCGTTGGCCAATCCATGCAAACACACTTTAGGTGGTGTGAAAAAAATAAATATTAATTTGACATCTTCGAGTGGTTACTCCTTATGTCCTAATTAAGGTCAGACACATGCATTACAGTCAAAAAACCTCTTATGCAGGAAAGTTCAGTAATGGCTTTCTGGGTAATGAACCACTCGAGTTCAACAGTATTTAGAGCAAATTGTTTCTCTGGGGAACCCCTTTGAAATATGTCTGTCAACTTTTAGGCACAGTTTTTGGGTTAGTTCCTCCCGAAAAGAACTGTGCTTTATTTAATAATTTTTTCCACAATTCTTAACCTTATAGGGCAAAAGGTTAACGTTTAGAACTGGACATCTGGAAACTGATCATGAGGACAAATGTAAAACATGTTTTTCAGGTAGGTCACCAGATGACCAGCTCGAGCCACCCAGGGACTGGAACTTCAGAGACAAGAATGGCCTGTTTCTTGGTTCTCCTATTCTACGATATTTATCCTCTGCTTGCTCGGAGCCTGCTAGACCTCCTCCCAGAAACATGACTGATGAGCTCCAATCAGACTCTTTATTTTAAGAAGGGGTCCGACATTTTTGGGGTACACAGCAGTGGATTCATACATGGTGGATACTCATTTCTCTCTTCTCTCTCTCTCTTCTCTCTCTCTCTCTCTCTCTCTCTCTCTCTCTCCCCCTTCTCTCTCTCGCTCTCTGCCCCCACATCTCTGTTTAGAGTAGACCATGGTTTTAGGACCAGCGGAGGAGGCAGGAACCGTGGGAGACCCAACCTACCTCAACCTCACATTAGCAGAAGGAGCCCATGAACAGCTCTGGAAATGCTTTCAGGGGCCTGAGGCCCCCGGCCAGTGTTGATTTTAAACAAGCACGAGTCATTTTCAGGGGTCTGTCCAAACTTTTGCACGTCTGATGCGTGTGCGTACACATGTTCCTATGCATGGACACAGGCACTCGTGTCCTTGCACAGCATGTGCATGTGCGTGTCCGTGTTCGTGGGCGAAACACAGAGATGTAGAAAAGTAAGTGAGCGTGTTTGTGCGTGCTGACACGCGCGGGTCTGTAAGGACTCCATCTGCTTTCCACAGTGAAGAAAAATAGCCCGGACAGTGTCTATCAGGGAGCTTGAGCAAATATAGAGGTAGCATTAGACCTGTGCTGTTTCCTCCATGCACATACAGAGGCCATTCTGTCTGCCCTGCCTCTCTGCTGACTGCATTATGGCAGCCCTCCACCACACACCACATATCATGCACACTGTCTACCATAGTATATACAGCCTATGTTTATCTAAGACCCTCTGCACCTTTCAAAAAGGCTCAATTTTTCCTCAGTCTATCTAATAATGTTTCTAACATACATACACACATACACACACATACACACACACACACACACACACACACACACACTGGTTGTGTATGTAGACGTTGCATGTCAATACGAAGGGCCCTGTCTCTCCCAGGGTGACGGCTCAGTGAAAGCTGGTCCGTTGTTTGGTGAGATGCTGATATATTTGCAAATAGCGGCATAATCTCATCATGGCCAGGCCAAACATGCCAGGGTTTGTTTACTTATTTCGCATAAAAGAGGAGATTGCTCCCTCGCTGTCATCCACAAGCAAAGGCAAACATTCCCTTTATTGTGCCGACTCCTCTCTCCTCGCGCGTCTTTCTTTTCCCTTCTTCTCTGGAAGGACACCCTCGCTCTCTCACCCCGGAACAAGCCTGGAGGTATTCAGACCACACACAGAGCAGAGCCTTCTCACACACACACATACACACATTCTCTCACTCTGTGCGTCTCTATGTCTCAGTCTCTCTTTCACTCGCTTTCTCTGTCTCTCTCTCTGTCTCTCTCTTTCTCTCTCCTGCTCTCTCTTCCTTTTGTACTGTTCGTCATCTGCTCTGCGTCTATGTATTTATTTATTTCCATCTGATGCCATGCCATACTGTCTGTGCATTTCAGTCGCTCTCTTGTCTGTCTCCTCTTCTCACCCTCTTGCAGTATTCACAGTCTTTCCTGGTTCCAGTGTAAGACAGCACACAATGGTCCTATCTCTTCCTTGACCTGCGTTCTCTTTTTCTCCACTCGCACTTTCTCTCACAGTCTCTTTCTTTCTTTCTTCTCTGTCACACACGAACACTCTCTCTTTTTCTGTCTCTCACACAAACACACTTTCTCTCTCTTTCTCACACAAATACACTCTCTCTCACACACACAAACACTCTCTCTCTCTCTCCTTCGCTCTCACACAAACTCTCTCCTTTGCTCTCACACAAACACACTCTCTCCTTCGCTCTCACACAAACTCTCTCCTTCGCTCTCGCACAAACACACTCTCTCTTTTTCTCTCTCACACAAACACTCTCTCTCTCTCTGTTTGTTTGACCACACTGAACTGAACTCTTGAACTCATTACCAACTATAATATTTAGGCCCACGTGATCACCCACCCACGAGGCAATTCTTTCATCAACTCCTCCAATATTTGCATGGGGCAAAAAGATCAGGGCTGGGCAGGGCTTTGTCTTTAATTAGACGTATGTCCATTGACCATTGACTGGAAGAAAAACATGATTCTGTGTTGGCAGGAGAGGTTTGAAGCACAGAGTGAGACTGAAGGGAGACAGGGAGATGAGTTGGAAAAACAATGGAAGTCAAGGGAGTCCGTTTGAAAATGGCTTGTTGAGGTGATTCCCTCTAGTGGTAGCGAAGGAAAATCAAGAAAAATCGAATGCATATTACAATAAAAATATTCTCGACTTGCACTGACGTGCAATTCACACTGAAAAGAAAGATAAAAACAAAATATTGACATGAAAGTGCCACTCTAATTAGACAGTTGGCTTTAAACTGGTTCCATTTTCAAGTGTTGAGGTCAGAGGCATGGCTGACCCGATTGGTCTGACCTAAGTAGAGGCTGAGGAAACAGAAGAGGTGGTCTGAGAAACGTGTTGGGTGGCTTTGTGTTTGTGTGTATAAATGCGCATAGGGAATAGCGTGCGGACCACACACAGGCAGAGAGATAGAGGGAGAGAAAGAGAGAGACGAACAAGAGAACCACAAAAGGGACCACAACATGAGCACCTGCTTGGATACTGGAAGTTCCCTGAGGTACAGTGAAACAGAGAAGGAAAGAGAGAATGGAGAGAGTGAACAAGAGAGGGGTGAGAGAGACAGAGAGAGAGCCAGAGATACGAGGTTGCGGGTCAATGGCAGAGTTGTCAGGGAGCAGAGCTGGGAAGTGGGCGTGGCTCAGAAGTGGTAAAGCAGGGCCATAAAGTCACCCAGCCCTGCCAGCTGCTGCCAGGGCTTAATTTATAGGTTCCACCTCACTGTGGAAGTCCCGCTATCACATTGCTGTTAATTAAAGCCTGGTTGTTTTTCACCTCTGCAGGAATAAATGTTTACGTTTAATTATAGCTGAAAAGGGAGAGAAGTGGCAGACACAGGCCTGGAGGGAGGGGCATGTGTAATCATCACTTTAGGGGCTGTGTGAATTACAACTTGATGATTGAACCACCACTGTCTGGCTCCTCATTCGCTTGGTGTGGTTGGAATGTACTTGCCCTTGTAAAGTCTCAGTCCAACTGATTATCATTCAGTTTTCTCAAACAGTCTTTGAATTGCCAGGGTCCGCTATTGGCGTGCAAGAGCAAAGAGCCCTTTGTATGTTCTATATCATGCTTTAGATAATGGATAAAATCTTGGGTCTAGTTCTTGTGTGGAAAAAGTTAGGGTCCCCCCTTACGCAGGGACCCTCCTCTATGATCCAAGGTAGTTCTCCGGCTCTGAGTCCTGCAATGGTGGTGTTGTAGAGCCATGAAGGAGACAGAAATGTGTGCTAAATGGTCCATGGGCAGAAACTGGAGACAGAGTTTAGACCAGCCACTGGTCCCTACATGGAGAATATGTGTGAGCAATATGCATGGATGCTTAGCCTGGCCCATGGCTGAACAACTCCCCAAAGGAAACATGCATGCACACACGCACCTACTGTACATGCACACCCTCACACACCCCCTCCACCGCCGTCTAAAATGACACAACGTTCTCGCATCAAAAGTCCTCTCGGCGGCCAGCGGGAACTGAATGATGAACAACATGCCGTGCCCCCCCCCCCCCCCCCTGCCCCTCGACTGTGGGGGAAGGAGCCGAGGGGAGCGTAATTGCAGAAAAGCGGCTGAGAAACGGACGTCCAGTTCTGCTGAGCTGGTCCCTTTTTTGTGTGGCCCCATTGTTGCGACGTGCAGTCATGCAGATCCCCAGTTCCCCTGGTGCGGCACATGGTGGGTAGGGAAGTGGGGGTAGGGAAACTGGGGGAGAAATGGAGAGAGGGGGACAGGGAAGAAGAACTGTCACACACATGCAACCACTGTCAATTACATTCTCTGGTCCATGTCCTGATTGTGAAGTGGGCAAGCAGAAAGACTCCTGTAGTCGCAGGGAAATGAGAAGAGGTTTCGTTGTAAATACGTTGCTCCAGAGTTTTTCATCTTAATGCGGGACTAAAAGGGCAAGGCCAACCTATTCGGGTCAGCTCTGGCTCTGGCGCTGGAACTCAACTCATTGAGCGGAATCATTTGTGTCATCCGTGCTGTCTTTGGCCACATATTGGCCACTTTCCACACTGGGTCTTCAATCCCAGGAAATGTCACACTAGGATAGGTTGACAGTGAGGTGGAGTGTTAACACCTTGACTCTGCTCACATCTTCCTGTCCATTACAGTCCACTGCAGTCCAACGTTTGGAGAGCTTCCACAGATCCACAACAATGTTCCGGGCACTCCTTTCAAGTGTGTGCCCGCTGTTGTGTAATTGAGTGGCTCAAAAAAGAGAGAAGGGGGAAGGGAGAAAAACTGGATTAGGTTCAAAGCTGCTTGGAGGAGATTCAAGTATTGTACAACTTAATTAAAAAGCATGGCAGCACCCTTTTTTGTCTCCAGCTCAGCTGAATAGAAACTATTTACGGTGCCTATCCTTTACTTCTACTGTCACTGGATTAGGCTGCACTGAATAATATTAATTGAAGATTAGATTATAGTTGCATTTCAACTAGTATCTATCATTATGCTAAAAGGACGAATCTTGCCTGGATCTCTTTGAGAAAGAACGGGGCAGTTGTGAGTTTGAGCTTAGTATGAGCAGTTAAATATGCTACACATTTGTACAACAAATGTGTAGCATATTTAATTGATCAAAAATGTATGTTTTTGGCTAAAGGATACTGTTTATAGCAATATTTTTTAAATGTACTTTTTCGCTTCAGACGTTTTTTCCCCTGCTATCGTAGCACTGTCCAAACTGTCCGTTGATGTGAGAAGAAGAACGGGAAAGAGAAGCCCACGTTTTGCCTGGCCCACTCTGCCTGAACCCTCTTGATTAACAAGCACATGTGACATGTTTACATTAGACATGATTGCAGCGCGAACTGCAGAATGATGGACACAGACTCACACACACTGTGTACATGACATCATGTGAATCCAGGACCTGTGGAGGTTCCACAGAGAGACACATTCTTGCACCGCAAATGAGGTACAAGAAAACAAATTTGTCGATGAACGAGGGAGAGGAAGGAGGAAAGAAAGGATAGGAAGATTTAGATAGAGAGAGAGAGAGAGATGGAGAGAAAACATGAAAATTCATACTAATTTTCCATTTCAGCAATCAATGGTTACGAAGCTGAAACTGTCATTTTTGGCATGGTTGTAAATTAGTTTTGGCCCCAGTTCTGCCGTCTGAGTCATGGGAGAGGGGCGAATGAGCAGATGGAGCGTTTCCGAGGCTTCTGTTGGAAGACAAGTCTTCCATTCACGACTTTCTCTCTTCTATCTGATTACGACCAGCGGCAGACATCCAACCGATGTTGGCTCCTAACGTACTATGTCAAATTTTGTTTAAGTTTTGCCAGGTTGTGCTTGTAGGTTCTTCTAAGCTCTGTATACCTGGCATGTTTCGAGGTGTTAGTACACCCTCTCAGGTCTTGTGGGACACTGCAGAATTGTAAGTTATTTTCCAGAAATGTGTTCAGTCATATTACAGTCCAAAAATATAGCAATGGAGAGGGAGAGAGAGAATAAGGGAAATAGAAGATAACGCCTTAAAAGCATGACCTCAGAGTCGCTGGGCAAAACACCTAGGACTGCAATCAAGACAAATATCTGTCGTTTGTCCTTCAGATGAGATCCTTAAACGCCAGAGTGTATGCATCGTCGGCCTATCTGTTGCTAGGCAGGGCGTCGAGAGTAAACACAGTGTAAGACGTCCACGGCTCTTCATCCACCACTTGACTTTCTCTAAGCGGAGCCCGAGCCTAGGGCTCCAGATGAGGGCAGGCTCGTCTGCTCCTCGCCATGGTACACTGCCATACAAAAATGGAACTTTTTGTTCCTGTTTTCTCAACGCTGGGAATTTATAGGGCAGCTGCTGCAGATGTTCCCATAAAGAAAGCCCAAACACTGATGTCAAACAGTTTACATACTGCGCTAGATCTCACACACACTTGTTCTCTCGCTGAACCGCAAGGCCGATCCCTGGCCTCTTTTACAATAATACACGAGGGTTGGCTGAGAGAAACCTGGGGTAGGCTAGATAGATGTGTGGTTTGATATAGCTCTTGCTGGCTGGAGCCATGGACAGATGATTGGGTGTTAGTGCAAAAGTATATTTCATCAAATGTGTTAGTGATTTTAAAGACAGATTTGGTTGAGACATTAACGAATAAAATAAAGAATGAAATAAATAGTAAAAGTGTGCAAGGTGTGGTCTTGCAAATGCCCATGCTAAGAACTAGGACCATAATGCTGACATGTATAGCCTGCTTTGGTTTCTAAGAAACATGTAATGCAGACAATAAATGAAGAGAGAAAGAAGGTGATTGAAGGGCAATGTTTTGGTGACGCTATTTCTTTTGTCTTTCAAAGACTTTTAAGGATACAAAAACAGATTAAACTATTAAACATAGCTTTTATGTTGTATTGTATTCTTAATATTATTATTTAAGAACATACTTTAAGCGTTGCATTTTTTTTATGTAGAAAGTGCTGCTCCCGTTGCCGAAATAGATAAACAGAATAGAGCCCTCCTGCCTCCCCTGTTCGGTCTCTGCAGCTAGGCTCGCTAGCTCGCTTGCTAGTCTGATTTCTAAGTTGACAGATCTGTTCCAACCAGCAATACAGGCATTTGCACCACATTTCTCAACACCAACTTAGACATTTGTGCCTTCTGAGATTATGACATACTCTCATTTTTAGCAATCAAGATAAATAACTTGTTTTACACGTCAGCGTTTCAGTTTTGTTTTGCTAGCGGCTATCAGTGCTGCGATGGGTTCCAGTGATTGATGTCGACTAATGTAAAAGGTTTGACACATTGATGCGATCTACCTACCTTTTCCATTTCATGTCTTTATTAAATTGTCATTTATTATATAGTTATTACGAGAGCCACTAAGCTGTTTTCATACTTCGTGTAGTGTAGAGCTCTACTTAGGTTATTCATTATTATCTGATGAGAATAGTAGCTCGTATAAGATTATAAGTTATTTATTACAGGTTTATATAGGCCACTAGGAATCTGTCAAGACGAGCAATCCACTGTACTTGTCCTTGTTATAGATGGCAAATCAGCTTTGATCTCGCTGTTTCAGCAGCGCGGCAGGACCCAGGCTCATAGCCCCGACGAGGACACTTCACGGGACAGGACCATCCTGAAACTCTTCTCCACCCCTCGCATCGCCACCACATCTCTCGTCAGATACACCAATCACTGCAATGCTAATGACCAAGCAGAATAGATGGAAGCGAGCGAAGAGATCCTCCCCATTTTGGAGCTGCAAAGCCCAAGCACTGACTGTTTCAAGAGAGAACGGGCGGCCCAGGAAAAGCCTTTCTTCCACAGCAATAGTCCGAGCCTTCCTGGTTCCTCTGGGCCCCTGATATTGTCTCAGACTGGGGATGAAGTCCCCTACACTATCAACCGGTACCTTAGAGACTACCAGAGAGAAGGCATCCGGTTCATCTACCGCAGCTATGTCCAGTCCAGAGGCTGCATCCTGGGAGATGATATGGGTCTGGGGAAGACCATTCAGGTAAATCCAGACTCAGACGCTAACATTTCAACTGTATCAAATTTTGTATTGGAGCGGTCAATGCTGATGTGTGTGTGTGTGTGTGTGTGTGTGTTTCTGAGCAGGTCATTAGTTTCCTGGCTGCTGTATTACACAAAAAAGGAACTGCAGAAGATATCGAAAACAACAGACCACAGTTTCTTTTGACGCAGCCCACCTCAAAAAACTGTAGAATTAACATGGTAAGCCAATGGGAGAAGCCATGTTATTGCATTGTACCGAGTCACAATATAATCAATAATTGCAGCCTCCGTCCTTCCCATGTGCTCTTAACATTTTCTGGTGTTCCTACCCCAGGCCTTCTTAATCGTGGCCCCTCTGTCGGTGCTCTATAACTGGAAGGATGAGCTGGAGACTTGGGGACACTTCCAGGTGGTGGTTGTTCACGGGATGCACAAGGAGGAGGAGCTGGCCAGAGTGAGGAGAGGCCGCTCCGAGATCGCCCTAACCACCTACGAGACCTTGCGACTCTGCCTCGACCAGTTCAACAGGTAGCTAGACGCATCTATTTAGAGACGAGGTTCATGTTTGCCTCTGTGGGTTGTATTTGGGATCCCTTTCAGGCACCCGAAGGCTATCTTGGTTAACGCAGTGTCAAATGTCAAATTATATTAATCCGTTTAACGTTAGCTCATTATTTAACCAACCTTCTTCTGGTACTTTAGCATAGACTGGTGTGCTGTGATAGTGGATGAGGCCCACAAAATCAAGAACCCCAACTCACAGATCACCCAGGCCATGAAGAGGCTGTCATGCCAGGTACGCGTGGGTCTTACAGGCACCATCCTACAGAACAACCTGGATGAACTGTGGTGTGTCATGGACTGGTAAGCTATGTAGACACTACTAAAGGATCCAAAAAGGAGGTTGACTGGATTTTCATTGACCGTATTCAAATCCTCAGGGCCGTCCCTGGTTGCCTTGGCAGCCTGGGCCATTTCAAGAACAAGTTCTCCGACCCCATTGAGCAGGGGCAAAAGCACACTGCAACCAAACGGTCCCTAGCAACAGGGAGGAAGGCAGTCCGGGCCCTGGCCAGAATACTCTCCCATTGGTTCTTGAGGAGGACCAAGGCTCTGATTAGTCAACAGCTTCCCACAAAGGACGACAGAGTAGGTTGAGATCGAGAACGAGGGTTCATCTAAACATAGCCCGGTCGACACAAAATGAAGATATACCCTGTTGATTGGTCACCTCCTTGGGGCTGATAATTGGAGTGGATGTGTGTCCTTGCATGCAGGTCGTGTACTGCGCTCTGACCGAGTTCCAGCAGGCCGTCTACAGGACGGTGCTGGAATCGAAGGACGTCTCCCTGCTGTTGCGCTCGTCTGAGAAGTGCAGCTGCGGCAGCGGGCACACACGCAGGAAATGCTGCTACAAGGTCAGCCATCCTTGACACGTCAGCCGTCAAACTCCAAACAAGGTCACCTAAACACACTGTAAAAAAATCTGCTCTATTGTTTGTTTTTTAGGTGAACAAGGATGGCGTGGAGGTCAGATCTCTGTACTTCAGCTATCTAGCCATTCTCAGGAAAGTTGCCAATCATGTTGCCTTACTTCAGAGCACAGCAGACACCAGCAGCAAACAGGTGAGCATCTCTGAAACGTAAAGTTCTCCAAAGCGAATCTCTGAAACACCAGAACTTGTGGTCTGTGACACTCAAACAGAACAGTCATTTTTATTTACCTATTTATGTTAGGTGTTACCAACTGATTCTTTGGTCATTGAAAGAAATAGGTATTCCATTGGATTCCACATGAATGGTAGCCATTTCCTGGAAATATGTGTGACATCTGTTTTCGTGTTCTATGTAGAAGAAGTATGTCAATGATATCTGCGAGAAGGTGTTCCAGAAGTTTCCGGACTTTATACAGAGGTGCAAGGATGAATCCTTCGAGGCAATGTCAGATCCCATGTACAGTGGAAAGATGAAGGTACATATTTGGTTCAAATCCCACTTTTGAAAGCTATGCGTTGATCGCGAGCTGATGTTTGGTTTTATTGTGTTCTTTCTTTCCCCTCCAATCAGGCCTTGCAGAAGCTGCTGAAACATTACATGCAAAGGAAAGACAAGGTCTTACTGTTCTCCATGTCCACAAAGGTACTTTGGGTAATGACATTGGGTAATGACATTGCGCGCGCGCACTTGTTTGTGCGCGCGTGTGTGTGGTGTGGAAGGGTTATCTGAATGAAAGTGACTAGTGGGGCATAATGTGTCACAGCTGGACTTGAGAGGCCGCTTGTTGCATGCTTGAGTTTGGTTCATACGTTAAGTGTCAGTGGTCTGTGTGAACTGTCATATGAAGTGGGTGTAGATAAGTTAAGAGTTAGATGCCTGGTCTGAAGTATAACCCTAACCAACGTACACCACACACAAGTGCACAGCCAGAGAACTACCTTCTGGGAACATGAGGCCTCATTTAAAGGTAGAACGTGACCAAAGGTGAAGTGTCTCTCAAAAGGTAGAATTTGCTTTGAGGGTTTAGGTTGGTTGAGGGGCAGTTCTATGGGCATATGTGAAGCCCTTTGTGACATTACTTGTAAAAGGGCTATGCAAATAAACTTTGATTTGATCTAAGGTCCTGGGTGTTATAGGAGAGTTTTCGGTCCAAGTAATTCATAATTGATTTCAGTGCTGGTTGTCAGTCACCTGAGAATGAATGGTAAACTTTCCTGTCTACGTATACTATTATTGAGTTACTTAGACCTTAAAGAGAATAATTCACAATTTGTTTAAAGTGAGCTGAAGTTACAATAGCGTTATCATATTTCCATTGCGTTGAATGTATTTGACTATTTCCCTCAGCTGTTGAACGTTCTGGAAAGCTACTGTATGGCCGAGGGTCTGGACTACAGCAGGCTGGATGGGAACACCAAGGCCCGGGACAGGATGACGATCGTGAAGAACTTCAACAGTCGCCCTGACATAAACATCTGTCTGGTTTCCACCATGTGAGTTCCAGTCTCCTCATCTGAGACTAACTTGACTCTCTGATCCCAGTGGTGTTTGGCTGATAGTTAGGACCGCTGTTGTCTTAAGGTCTTGTTTGCTTGTTGTTTTCTTGCCTCTTTCTCTCTCCCTCTTTCTTTCTCTCTCCCTCGGTTGTTTACAGGGCGGGAGGTCTGGGGCTGAATTTTGTGGGGGCTAACGTGGTGGTTTTGTTTGACCCCACCTGGAACCCTGCCAATGACCTGCAGGCAATAGACAGGTAAGAACTGCTTTTCTTTCTTTTTTTCTTTCTTTCGTTCGATCTTCCTTCCTTCCTTGCTTTTGTTTGATCTTACTTCCTTTCATTCCTCCATCCTTCCATCCTTCCTTTCCTCCTTCCTTCCTTTCTTTTGAGGTAATACTGTTGTTGAGATTATGTTGTTGCACTGTATTTGGCAAAAACCAGCATCTGTTGTCACTATCCACTGACACGCTGTCAAAGCCAGACACTTTGGGTCACTGCGGCTCATTGTCAGTTGAACAACCCTTTTCTGGGTGTTTGCAGAGCGTACCGGATCGGCCAGCACAGGGACGTGACTGTCCTCAGGCTGATCTCTCTGGGGACAGTGGAGGAGATCATCTACCTGAGACAGATCTACAAGCAGGTAACCTCTCCCTCGGTTTGGAAGGCCAATGCTAATCATAAGCACTACAGACAACACAATTGTTTTATCCAGGCTTTTTTCTGTCGCAACGATGCTACTCAGTATTCTGCCTTGTGTCCCCGACCCCCCCTTGCAGCAGCTGCAGTGTTTGGTTGTCGGCAGGGAGAGCGCCCGACGTTACTTTGAGGCGGTGCAGGGGGCAGGTAACCAGAAGGGGGAGCTGTTCGGGGTCAAAAACCTGTTCCGACTGCAGACTCAGGGGACCTGCCTGACCCGACAGATCCTGGAGGTGAGGGGAGCTGATGAACCATCGCGACCCACAGTCCCTTTGTCATCGGTAGCCATGGTTGTGCTTGTTTACCGTGTGTGTGTGTTCCTTGCAGAGAGAGGGCCAAGTGGAGGTGGGAGTGATGACGGTCAAAATGCAGACACGGGAAGAGAAGGGGGCTGGGGAGGAGGAGAACAGGGAGAGCGTGAGTAGCTTTGGTTTTCTCAGGGACCCGTGACTGAGGGACTCATCTTTCCCATCAGTCCCTCCAACCCTCTCCCAGGCGGCCCAGTCACTCTTCCATTCCCATGTCAAAGAGAGGGGACGCCTCACGCACTGAGGGTCCCTCAGTGCCCTCACCAGCACATCCTCTCTCTCTCTCTCTCTGCCTCTCTGTCGGTCTCTATCTGTCTCTCTATCTGTCTATCTGTCTCTCTCTGCCCCTCTCTCTCTCTCTCTCTCTCTCTCTGTATCTGTCTTGTTCTTTGTCTGTATTTCTCTCTGTCTCTCTGTCTTTGTCTAAATTTCTCTATTTCTGTTTCTCTCTCCCTCTATGATAGCGTGTCTGCTGACAGATGGCTCTAATTACCTTGCTGTAATGGAAGCAGCAGACCACACTGAAGCCTAGCTATCTGGCCCGCTGTATTTATTTACACAGTGATGCCCCTTATCTGCTGTCACAGTTCCCAGCTAGTACACCAATCAGCACGCCCGCACACACATACACACACACTCACACACTCTCACACTCACACACTGTCTCATTTGTATAGCTGCACAGTCAGGCCATTCAGGATTTAACGACGTACAGTATACACTAGAGTGCTGTAACACGCTTCAAAATACATGCACATACATAGACACATGCGTACACACACCACGGAATAGTCATCCGCTTGGCGAAGTTCATATGATTAGTATCGCTGTTGGTGGTCGCACTCATGAAGGCACTCCTACATACCTCCCCTAGCTGTTTCAGTCATTAGTCTGTACATTTTATTGTTGTGCTGGTCATGACATCACGATTAAGAACCATGGACACAATTCAACGATTTATTATCATAGACATTGGATCGTACACACTAACTACCTGATAAACGTAAACGCCTGTAGCTATTGGTGGCATCTAACATCTTCTGTCTTTCTAGAGAGCATGCAGTTGCGTTGAAACCTCCAGTTCATCTCTCAGCAACATCTTTTGGTGTCTTTTAGGAGCCTGGGGGCACAGCTAGGGACCCCTCGGAGGCGCACGGCAGGGAGGCCAGACCCTCAAGAGTCGTGCTGGACTTTAGCAGCTGCAGCGAGGACGACGAGGTGGGGGGGGGGAGGTGGAGGAAGGCTCTCCAGCCTAGAGCAGGAGAGGATGGCGGGACCCCTCCCGGGAAAGGAAACCTGCTTCTACAACATGACCTCTCCAGGCTGCTCCAGGGGTCAGAGGTCAAGGGGGGAGCCGGGTCGTCGTTGTCGGACAGCAGTCTGAGCGAGGAGGGGGAGCAGGTGCAGGGCAGTGACTGTGAGGTGGTCCGGGGTGGAGCGGCGAGGAAAGAAGGAATGAAAGGTGAGGATGTCGATGAGGACTCCTGGGACGTATCTTCCGGCAGCGAGAAAGATGATGGAGGAAGCGGAAGGATAGAAAGGGTGGGGAAGGCCCTCACTCCTCGATCCCTGTCCGAAGAGAGTGATGACCTCAGAGAAGAGACAGGAAGCACTAGCGGTCTGACCTTCGGGCCGAAGAGAGATCAGAGGAAGAGGGTCGCGCTCTCATCAGGCAGAGACAGACGCGACAAGGCCAAAACCGCAGTTCCCAGGATGCAGCTGATCGAGTTTTACTCGGACGAGTCCGACGATCTGGACGCGGGTACTCGAAAGGAGCCCGCTCGACACAGCGAGGCCACTGGGTCCAGATGCTCCGAGTACATTGAGACCTTCACATCCTCGGACGAGGAACGCTCTCCTGTCAAGAAAAGGAGATCCTTAGCCTGCCTCCGCTCATCTCTGCAGGGAGACAAGCCTAGAACACACAGGCGAATGCACGCACCAAGAGTGAACAGACGGGAAGACAGCCCTGGGCCGTCCAGACGGACTGACAGACCCTGTGTCTCCTTCCCCAGAGTGAGACACAACGATGGTTATCACACTACCTCAGGAGTTCAAAGGGCCTCTGATGGAACCATAGACCACATCTTGGGTAAGTTCGTCAAGGTCGTTGAATAGGTTTGGGAAAAACATTATTTTTTTGTACTAATCAGCATAGGACCTTAACATATTTTCAGGCGGTCTCCAAGAAGTGGTGTTCACCCATTCTAATCAGCGGGTGGTGGGCGGGAGCAAGGCCGAGGAGCGAATCAGCAGAGCCGCTCTCAGGGACGTGTTTGAACGGAAGGTGCACTCGCAGATGCCAGCCAATCAGATTCTGGACAGCCAGGAGGAGGTACGGCTATGCCCAGTCTTCTGGGTCCTAAAGTTCACCTCTTACATTCAGTCTGTTATCCATACCCTATTATACAATCATACCCTATTATCTTAAGCCATCATGGAAGGATGGATTGGCATTATTGTGTGTTGTGAGGTGTGTATGTTTTCACAGTCCCAGTGGGAAGAGCCGTCCCTTCCAAGCACACCCTTTGGGTTGAGAAATGAAGCAACCCACAGACAGAGGGGGGAGGGGCGTGCTCCAGATCACCCCGTTACACATGCTGCCAGGAGCATCCACCCCACCCCGCACACCACCTTCATCATTGGAGAGACCCCTGCTGCAGTCCGTAGGTGAGAGGGCAGGTGATGGGGAGTGGGGAGAAGGAGAAGGAAAAGGATGAACGGAATCAGAATCGGTTTTTATTCGCCATGCCTTGTTGATGCCAGACGTCAGAGGAGAATGGCCAGACTGGTTCGAGCTGATAGAAAGGCAACAGTGACTCAAATAACCACCCATTACAACCAAGGTAGGCAGAAGAGCATCTCTGAACGCACAGTACGTCGAACTTTGAGGCAGATGGGCTACAGCAGCAGAAGACCATGCCGGGTGCCACTCCTTTCAGCTAAGAACAGGAAACTGAGGCTACAATTTGCACAAGCTCATCGAAATTGGACAATAGAAGATTGGAAAAAGGTTGCCTGGTCTGATGAGTCTCGGTTCTGCTGCGACATCGGATGGTAGGTCAGAATTCTGGCGTCAAACACCATGAAAGCGATGGATCCATCTGCCTTGTATCAACGGTTTGTCAGGCGGTGGTGGTGTAATTGTGTGGGGAATATTTTCTTGGCACTCTTGGTGCCAATTGAGCATCATTGCAAAGCCACAGCCTCCCTGAGTATTGTTGCTGACCACGTCCATCCCTTTATGACCACAATTTACCCAACTTCTGATGGCTACTTTAAGCAGGATAATGCGCCATGTCAAAGCTGGAATCATCTCAGACCGGTTTCTTGAACATGACAATAAGTTCACTGTACTCAAATGGCCTCCACAGTCACCAGATCTCAAACCAATAGAGCATCTTTGGGATGAGGTGGAACGGGAGATTCGCATCAAGGATGTGCAGCTGACAAATCTGCGCCAACTGTGCGATGCCATCATGTCAATATGGACCAAACTCTCTGAGGAATGCTGTCCAGCACTTGTGGATATCTACTGGCCACGGAAGAATTGAGGCAGTTTGAAAGGCAAAAAGGGGTCCAACCGGTTACTTAGCATGGTGTAAGACTCAATAAAGTATTATATAT
Source organism: Plecoglossus altivelis (assembly GCA_036571765.1). Lineage (NCBI taxonomy): Eukaryota > Metazoa > Chordata > Actinopteri > Osmeriformes > Plecoglossidae > Plecoglossus > Plecoglossus altivelis. The sequence continues at coordinate 9,324,817 of BROE01000008.1, read as the reverse complement.
ATATATATATATATATATATATATATAAACAGAAAAGCAAGGTAAACAATAAACAATGTCCAAGTGACTTCAGCAAATGGACAAACACACCAGAACATCCCCTGTCCTTAGACCCTCCTTCTCGGCGAGGATAAACTACGAAACCCCTGTGGTAAAAAGTAGAAACCTCGAGGAGAACCACAGTGAAGTACAGATCCTACCCCTAAGGACGGACAGGCTGTAGATGGTTCAGGACTAGCGCGTGCCCATTTGTCCACCTGCTAAAATCATGTGCAGATGGACTGTTGATAAAGAACTACAGAGAAGGAACTACTCCCCGACAGTTGAGGATCACCCGAGTCCACAGATCAGGTTACGAGATGAGGCGGGGCACCTGGGGTGGAGTCATCACCAGGGCAGCATCCAGGACAGAACTCACCTCAGGGGGAGAGAGAGAAAACTTGTGAATAGTAACGAATAGTAACGAGTAACGAACGAAGACTAGTTAGTTAACAGGCAGACCAGAGTCTAGTCTGCCCGTTAAGACATCGTCCAGTCAACAGACAATATCTTAGTGAACTAAAACATTAACTAATGTACAGTAGAAGGGGAAAATGGTGTAACCAGAGGATAGCGCGTCATACTCCCCCCCCCCCCCGGGGGAAGCACGACAGTCGCACTTGAGGTCCTAACTGTCATACTCCCCCCCCCAAGGGGAGGGTCAATAGGGGAGAGGATTGTTGTAGTTGAGAGGATGAGGACCAGTAATACCTTAGGGCAGGATATTGGCCCAGACCAGAACCTGTGTGCGTGTGCGTGCGTGTGCGTGCGTGTACGTGCAAGTGTGGAGTCAAGACCACCTCTGAGCTCCCCTCCCACCCTTTTCCCAGCATCTTGTGTATTTGTAGGCCCAGATCACAGCCCTCCAGAGACCGGCCCTTACAATCGCCCCCAGGTCTTCCAAACCCACACACGCACATACGCACACGCACACATTCTGTACTAAGCTTCATGCAATTCCTTCTCTCTCATTGCATCACCCACACATCCCTCACCACACATCAGCCTGGCCCCTCTATGTCCCTAGGGAAAGACTTGTCTCAGCCTACACACACACACACACACACACATATATATTTATTTTATTTTTACACAACACTACTCCCCTCAATTAACTCTCCTGTTAAATGATTTAAATCCAGTGCATGCAAGCATTTTTACCACTGTTGCTTTATTTATTGTTTTTCCTATGAAAGCCACAAATGGTTGCAACACCTCATAATACACTGTGCCACCACTGGCTTTGAACTCTCCCTGTCCCACATAACAGTCTGCTTTGGGTACGTTATAATGGTGCTTGCCAAACTGCTACAGGATACAGAGTCAACATTGTATTTGTTTGTGTGTGTGTGTGTGTGGTCTTGTTGAACAACCCATGTGGGGACATTTGTTGGGGCCCCACAGCTTAAAATGGGCAGTGAGGGGGATTTGGGTTAGGGGTTAGGTATAACACTATTTTGAATGGGAGTGAATAGTTGGTTCTCACCAGGATAGTAAAACAAACCTGCGTGCGTGTGTTGCAGGCAGCAGCTGGAGGCAATGGCGGCTGCATACGGAGCAGAGTCGGCCCTGCAGTTTGCAGAGGAGGTTCTGAGGAGCACTTCAGCCCAAAGACTCTCTCAGCTACGACACTACTACAGCTCCCAGGGTTCCCAACTAGCAGCTGTTGTTGGGGAACAATATCCAACACCTGAGATCCCCCGGCCCAAACCTGAGGAGACCTCCCATCCCACCACCTCCCCCTCATCTCCCCTCAAGGCCCGGAAGAAGAGTTCCAAGAGAAGCCACAAAGTGGTTAAAACCTTACACTATGAGGTTCCAGAATGTTCCAGAGAAGTTCTGACCCCTGAGGCAGAGGAGGAGGAGAGATGCCGTGAGGCTAATGGAGAGAAGAAGGTTAAAAGGAAGGCTTTTGGTATTAAAACTGGTAGAACTGCTTCTGGCTCCTCCAGTCCATTCCTGCCCAGAGGCAGATGTGCTCCAGGGCCTGGGGAGTCGGACACCGACCTGGACTCCCCAGACAGACCTCCTCCATCCGCCCAGGCTAGCAGGGAGAGGGACGCTGAAGATGGCCAAAGGCCCGTCACCCCAACCTGCCGGAAAGTTCTCACGGAGCTAATAGGAGACACCTCCATCTTGGATGATCTGTTCCAGACCAAATCCAGGATCGTCGAGCAGAGACGGTCCTGTGAATTGCCCACAACACGGACCCTCGCCAGGGTTACCCCCCAACGAACCCCCCCACCACTCTCCCAAGCCGACCCCAAACCCCCCTCGCCCCCCGTCAGTTCACTTCTGTCGCCTGCTTCCTCAACCCCCATGCCTTGCCACACCTCGCACCCAGTCGCACCCCCTTTGCACAGTGACACGGCCTGTCCACACCTGTGCGAGAGGACAAAGGACAGCCGCAAGGACTTTTGGGACATTCTGAATGAGGGGAACGAGGAGAGCATCAACAGACTGACAGACCTGGCCGAGGTGGAGAGGGTGTGTAGGAAGGCCGAGGCCCCTGTCAAGGTCAGGCGAGCAGAGCAGCGAGGAAGCGCAGCCCTGTGGAAGAGTAACGACAGGTTTCTGTGGAAAAAATGAAAGGGAGTGCAACAAGTGGTCTCGTGAAAGATAGTTTTACTCTCCGGTTTTAAACAGAACATAATGACATCGCCAACCCTCCGTAAAGTGAAATCCTGCATAAAACATGGCCTTTTTTTTCCTCTTCAGTGGCTGATTTGAGCTTTTTAATGCGAATAAGTGTTTTAACTGCATGTAAGTGTTTCAGTGCTAACAGTGCTCATTCTCTTCCAATGGCAATCAAAACTATCCAAACTGTATTTTTTGTGTCTAATCAGCCAAACTCAAGTTTTTTAAAGGTCCATACTTGTAGGCCACTGTTAAGACAAAAACTAACCATTGTTCTGGAATTACAATTTTATTTTGCTCTCCACATTCTCTGTGCATTGTGTTACATACGAGAGCACACTTCCATCATGTTACAGCACTATAGCCCCACTGTCAATACACCTTAAGTTGTGTGTCCCACCAACTAGATTAGAGTGTGTGTGTGTGTGTGTGTGTGAGTGACTGCGAGAGAGAGGAACTTGGCCCCACAGCTGTTTGACCTTTTCAGCTGTTGTGCTGAGGTAAGCAGGCCCCTGTAGGTTTGCCTTTTGTTTAGAAGAAACGAGAAAGCGATGATGGCTAGTGATAAACAAGGAGAGTGAGATGTAGCTCAACAGGGCAGAGTTTAGCTCTAGAGTTTAGAGTGTGGGTGGGTGGGTGTAGACCTTAAGGGAGATGGAACAAGCCTAAGGGCTCTGAAGCAGTGGCTACTGACAATAGCAACGGACGGCTGCTTGACTGAAAATGATTTGGCATCGATGTGTTTAGCAGAAGAAGTTGCCCAGAGCCATCAGCATCTGAGATGACTGTCGAAGGAGTAGCTGTGTCAGTTCCAACAGAAGATACAGAAGATTTTACTCAACAACAGATGTCTAAGTTGACTGGGAGGCACAATCCACTTCCTCCTTCATTCATATACACACGGTCCAACAAACCTTTGGGTCCTGAAAAAGGTTCCCATTACCATTAGTGTCACGTCTTTGCATCAAGACCCTGAGAGTGTCTTGAGAAGCCTGTTTACAACGCCTGTCGCAATAACTCCGATGTCTGTCAGACACCTGGCCGGGCATTTCCCCAGCCAACAGCCTCTGTCTCTCTCCCTGGCTGGGTTTATTTGGAAATGTCAGCCAATGACACATCGTTTGGTTAGATTAGTCAAATGGCTGTTGACCTTCAGAGAGTTAGGGACTCCAAGATCAAGTTTCCAAACATGCCAAGCTAGACAAGGCTGGGCCAAGCTAGACCAGGTTAGTTAATGAGGGCAGCAGGTAACATATACCTTTCACCTCTCTGATCGTTCAGCTTGGGCCCTCGTTTAATGCTCCCTCTTTCTAATGGGGGTGAAAGAGAAGGTGTAGAATGACTATTGGAGTGGGTGCCTTTACTGATTATAAATAGAGCACACACACACACACACAGTACAACACGCTCCATATGCGTCCTTTAAATCCACACCGCACAAGACAACTATTTTTGTGTTTATTCACAAACAGTCATGTCGACAGTACAATTTACTTAAGCGCAAACAATTACCCAATAAAACTGGATGACGTGTTTAGATGACAATCCACAATAGGTATGTCTTTGAGTTTTCACATGAACTCTCTGAGGAGGTCTCTGGTCATATTTTCTGTCTCATTCCCTTGCTCAGTCCCTCTCGCTGTCCCTCTCTCCCCTTTTCTTCTTTATCTGTCTTTCCCTCCCCTTGTTTCATTAGGAAATTACACCTCATTGGTCTTCCATTCCCCTCAGGTTACCTAGACAACCGCTTGCTGTAATTTGGGCTGAATCAGTGGTCCCTGGTTCCTTCCTCTCCCCATTGTGCCGGCTAATAAAAGAGATATAACCGAGGGTTTAACACACACGGAGACTCACACAGGCTAATCCGAAATGTCTTTCTCCCATTCCTGAAAACGGCAGGAAACGAAGTAAAACGTCACGCTCAGAATATAAATGACCAGCACAGACATAAACCAAAACTGGACTTGAATGCATTCAACACCTACATAGACAGTACAGACCATTTTAACTAGAGCGTATCTTCTCTTTAGCACTTCCTTTAATATAGTGACTTTTGAAGGCAGATATTAGCAAGCTTGTGGTTGATAGTTTTAGGTTAAAGTTGTATCCCTTCACCTCTCACTAGAAAGGAAAAGTAACTTTCAGAAGGTGGGAGAGAGGGGGGGTAAACCAAGGGAGGTTCATTTTTCTCTCTCTTTTTTCAGCGGCAACAAAAGGACTGGAAACTTGTGCGTTTTCCGTCGAGTAAATATTGAAAGTGGAGAGGCATAAACGGACAGAGGAAAGGCCTTTCTGTGTAGTTCCTCTGTAGCTCGGCCAGAGGCGTCTGCGTCATCTGAGCCATTGTTTAGTGTAGTGGAGCTTTGGTAAGCAAGCGGCTGCTCCACCGGCCCAGCTGCGGTCCTTCCACTGTTTATGTTTGCAGGGCCCTCGCCTTGAAGTGGGGCAACATAAGCAAAGCCGCGCCATATGTGAGCGCCTGAGTTTCGAGGGGGAGTTGCGCCCCCCTATCTACGCCTCTCTGTTTTCACCCTTCACCTCTCCTGTCTTTCGTTCATCCTCAAGCCTTCTCTCTCTCTTTTTCCTCAGGCTTTTCTGTCCCCCCCCCCCCCCTTCCCTTCTCTCTCGCTTCGTTTTGCCGGCCGACGGCGTGCTCTTGAGAAGAAGACGATGGGTAGAAATGATGCTCTTGAGTTTCAAAGACCTCTTTGGTGCCTGTGAGCGTTGGCCTGTGGAACTGCTCAGCCGTTGTAAGTGCCCTCTCAGCTCAGAGAGAAGCGTTCTAGATGTGCAAAAAACTAACCCAACCTGAGACAAGGTAGTCCTAGAAATATGGAGGAAAATGGCACAATTTAAATATTTACCTTGGTTTGTCACTGACAAGATCAGCAGATTCCTGTGTAGGCCACAGGCCAAACGTTCTAGTCTGAAATATTGCATTGAAAATCCAGTAAGTTTGACATTACACAAGTTTTTTACTCTTTTTTACTCTCAAATAATGTGATCCCAATCATGAACATTATCCTTATCAGAAGGGAATCATTGAGGCATAAAGAATCTATTTACAATATGGTGGTTGATAGTGTTGTTTTACTGGTTTTCACCACCATTGGGGAGGTGGATTCCGGTTAGAGTTCTGATCCTGGCAAGCCTGTATATGTAATGGTCAGTGGTCCAGTTTCTTGACCGTGTGTGCCGGGTGGGCTTTGGTGGACCGCGGGTGCTGTACAGCCTGCTTATTTTGGACCACCCTCTGACCGTACGCGCTCTTCCTCTGTTTACTGAGGCAACAACTGAGAGTCCTAACGGACAGATTTGGAAGGGAAAGCAGGGATGCATCCTCAAAGACGTGTCTGTTCTCCTTTGCCTACCCGCATACAGAGGATCCCGGAGACTCGCTTGGGGAGAAGACGCTCGGAGGCTGACTAGTGCTCTCTTCAATCATGTTGCCTTCAATCAAGCAGCCCTTTGCTACTCAGGTCTCAGCGGCAATTAGGTTGAATGCGAAGAAACGTGTTGAGAAAGGATAGACAAGCTCTGCCAATGTGGGCAAACCTGATACCTTAGCATTAGATCAAGGGAGAACTTTGAAAGTGAGTAATTAAAAGGTGGTTTGAGCGGTGTGTTTATTCTAGAGTACCTGAGGTGCGGAAAGCCCCATCTGCTTAAAACAGAGAGAAAACTTGTTTGGTTTCTGCTGAACATAACATTTAGCCTTCCTGACTGTGGCTTGGAGGATAAATGCACAGCCACCTCATTGTATTGAATAGATATCTTCCTGGAAATTCCCATTATTTCACCTGAACCTTGTGAACTTTGGTCATGTATGCATGGTGTGAGAGTTGAGCAAACAATTGACTCCCTCACAAGAATATATAAAAAAGCAGACAACTGAAAGATATGGATTGAAAAATGTGAAAATGATTATTTTAGGCCCTCAGCCAGGCCAAGTAATATTCAGAATTATATTATGCCCCAAGCTTGTTAACCAGATATAACATTTCATGAATGACTGCAGTATCCAGCATAATACAATTCACTATTTTCGGTGACCATTACCACTAGTATATTACTTGTTCCTCTTCATTTTTTCTGATGTAAGCCTGCAGGATATTGTACTTTTCAGATCTTCTCAGACCTTTTTGCTCCCGTCTAGTCGCACCTGAGGTGCACGAGACATTGAATTGTACTGCCCTCTAGAGGTAAATTTTGACAGATAATTAGTCATTTATCTACTATTACCACATGCTACCACTAGATGGTGCCACATACTCAAAACAAGATGTAACTTCATTTTATCGTTGAAATATCACTCATTGACTCCAAATGAAAACCGGACACGTCTTCCAGGGCTGAAGATCAGACTACTGACTAATATGGCCGTGCTGTTTCTCATTTAGATTCATGACTAACCACAACTGGATTAACTTTATTTTTCTCTCTTATCCCCTAAGTCCCCCCTCACTTTCTCTCTCTCTTTCTCGCTCTCTTGTGGTCTTTCTCCCCTCTCCTTTCTAGTTTTGTCATCCCTTGTTTTCTTATCTTTCTTATGTCCTTCCCTTTCTCTCCCCTATCTCTCTCGCTTTCTTTATCTCTAATCTCTCTCTCTCTTCATGTCATGGGCTGGCCAACCCATTTCTTGTTCTGTCTGTTTTTTCAGCTGACGATCCCTTATGTTCCCAGTTCCAGGCTCTGGAATTCCTGTCCATACACTCCATCTCCCCTGCTAACCACTACCACCTGTGGCCCATCACCAGTCAATTCAACAGCCTATATCCATACCGGTTCCACATCCTGTCTTCGCAACTATTCCACCCCAGCGTACTTTTCAAGATGTGGAGCCTCCTCTTAGGCTATCACTATGGTCAGCTTTCATGTACTTGGGTGACCTTTGAATGAGATACGGCAACTACTCACTTGAAGCCTGAGGCAGTCATTCCTGCAAGTTCCCAAGTCTTACCTGTTTAATGCAAACTGACGTGACCTCGAATGGTAGAAGCTACTACGGCTCAATTGTTCAGGAAGTGTAAAAACATAGCTGATACTGTTGTGAAATACTGATCCCTAGTGGTGGTTACCAGACCTGGTGCGCCTGCCAAACCGCTGAGGCACCGGGATGCCTTGACAAGATAGTTACCACCTTAATTAACACCCACAAATGTAACCATGAATACTGACTACTTTTATTTGGCCACAGAAGGGCAGATGTGCGAACAATATAACGTCTCTCAGGGGTTTCATCTGACGTCAATCCACGAGAAGGACGTCCACAAAGGATATTCACACGCAACCTAGGACCCAACCCTCTTCTTCACATACTCCAATAGGCTATCCTGCATTATCTCGCTGTGGAGGATTTGTAAAGGAGCGTTCTTTACCAGCCAGCCCTGGGCATACACATAAAGAAGCAGACACAAGTGCGCACAGAAACACACACAAGCGGAAAAAACCCCAACACAAGCAAACAACATGGTCAATCAGGTTTGGCTGTCACATCATGGTGAGGTTCAGCACAGATGACCTGGGTGTCACATAGTGGATTTTACCAGGACAGTGTGGCGGATGCTTCCGTGGGTCTTGTCTCCAGAAGTCAGGTACTGAAGGGATGTCCTGACAAAGTCCCCTGCTGTCAGAGTTACAAAGTTAGGCTTCTGGTAGCCTGTCATGGCTGTGGACACTCCGAATGGGGCCACTGTCTGATGTAAATAAACGAGACAAAGGTCCTGATGATGCACTATACCATACAATAACATATTAGTCATGATCATTACACACAATAGAACCAGGACAAAGTCTTTAGTCGTATCATTATGAAAAGTATTTAAAAATACTTTGGAATTTTTGGTGTGAGGGAATCTGAACAGGCTTGAACAAGGTTGCGTAGAGGCACAAAACCTGTATCAAGATTCCTGTGGCTTTGTACTCAGCCTGTAGACCCTGCGAGACTCTTTCCACGAACACCTGCAAACACACACACACACTCACTCATTAGGTTTGAAGCCTAGCAAAAACTGTTTTCTAGATCTCCAGCTGTTGTGTGATGTTTTGAGCGGGGCGTACTAGCCTTTGATGCACAGTACATTGTGTAGAGAGGGAAGGGAACTATGGCTACCCCAGAAGAAATGTTCACGATGATTCCTTTTCCTCTGGAAGCCACAGATGATCAAACACAGACAAACACAAAGCACGAGCATCAGGACAGAGCAACTTGTGTTGCCTATCGACGGATTGGCTGAACTCAAATAAAACTGCTGCTGACAAGCATTAGGAGGAGAATAACCTCTGCTCCATGCCTGGCAGGATGATCTGGATCATCTGTGTCGAAAACACAAAAAACATTTGAAACGTTTGATCAAGAACCTAAATATAGCTGTTGCATTTGGTCAAAATGCCTTTCAGAGACATTCAAAATGAATCAAAATTGTTTTGTAAGTAAAACAGCCTTTCTACTTTGAGATCAATCTTCCTACCTGGGCCATGGCTTTTACATTGCAATTGATCACTTTGGTGATTCCCTACGGAGGAAAGTAGTCAGTCGCTATGTTAGGTCTTGAAGTGAAAGACAGGCTGGGCGAAGAGGGATGGGGGAGGGGGGTCAAGTAAGGTGGACTTGTACTGCTTTACAACATTGGTTCTGCTGTACGAGGGTGTCCTCTCACCTGTTCCAAGTCTTTAGTCTGGAGGAACTTGCAGGGCAGATGACTGGGAAGGATGCCAACGTTGTTCACTGAATGAGTTTATTAAACAGTGAGTGGGACACAGTGATAAATAGATTTGAACCATCTTTGGTTGCCTTATTAATATGGATACTTAGGTATGGCGTTCATTGACCTAAAACTCCAATGTTCAAGTTCTTTAGCTTCTCCTTGAGACCTTCATACATGCTGTCCTTGGTGAAGTCTGCAACCAGGATGTTAACCATCCGCCCCGTGTTTTTTTCTGGGAGAAAAAGAACTGGTTCAGCAGGCTTAATAGTAACAGTATTGAAAGACAGAATATATATATATATATATATATATATATATATATATATATATATATATATATATATATATATATGTATACACACATATATATACAGTGCTATGATATGATAATGAAAGAAGTACGAAAGCTGAAATCAGACCCAGTCACCTATCTCATTGGCAACATGATCCAGTTTCTCCTTGGTTCTGCTCAGAATGATTATGTTCATGCCTCTTTTGGCTAGCTGGTGGAGGTCAAAGGTAAGGTCAACAGCAGAAATATCTTTATGAACTCGTTATTAGTCGCTTCCCTATTGACAGCTATGCAAAGTCTTTCATTTTGAAGTGATTAAATAACATTGAGTTAAAGATTACATTCACCATCTAGATTACCTCAAAAGCATAGGCTCTTCCAATGCCATCAGAGGCACCAGTGACCACTGCATAAGACAGACAGACAGACAGACAGAGACAGACAGACAGACAGACAGACAGACAGACAGGCAGACAGACAAGCTGTCAGATATACTGTATACGTCACATTCAGTCCTAACCCAGATCTCTGCAGTGCCCATTCTTGGTATGCGAGGCAATGATAGTCCAACACTCATCTGATCACGGTGACCTTTCTTCTCCTACGATCAATCAAAACACTTCTGGTCTTCTGCCATCGCACTTGCTAGCACAGTGTACTCACACACACAGTCTGTCCCATGCTCTGATAAAGACAGTGTCTGTCTGTTTGTCTGTCAAACATGTTACAATGTGCTTATTCCATGTCCCAGAATCATTTAAAGGTTGCAGTCTTTGCACTGCGGTTCCAATCCGACATGCAGGTATTGTGTTTGTGCCTGGGCACTCTTTGGTGCCTGACAAGTGCAAACAAAACATGTTTGGTAGCAAGCCAGTCAAAATTGTGTTTGTGTTCCGCTACACTTGGTACATGTTCCATTTCTCCTAGTGTTTTCCATTGTGTAGCAACTCAATTACACATTTCCTCAAGACACACAGGCAGATATGCACACATACAAGTACACCAAACACACAAAATGGATGAAACACACTTGGATTTTGGCTCCAAGATGTTCAGTCTACAGGCTTCTTTGTCATCCTCGGTGGTCTGAGAGGTACGTTTGTTATGACCCTTTTGAGCCCACTTCTTGTTATTCTTCCTCGCCATCGCCAGCATCCTTGGCATGGTTTGGGTCAAATTGCTACTGTGAGAAGAGTTGGGAAGAACATTCTAGGTCCTGGAACACTGCTAACACAAGATGCATGGCACACTAGGGAGATACACACCAAATAGACCCATAGACTCACTGATGAAGGAACCACACACACACAGATAACCCCCAACCCTTCAGCACACACACACACACACACACACACACACACACAGAAACCAACACGCCTACGCTCCGAAACAACCCATTCCACCTACCCCTCAGGATACTTGATAGTGAAAGGGAACATTCTGAAAAGGAAAACAAAGTCATGTCCATTTGGTTTCCAATGGGCCGGAGAGAATTCTTACTGTCCCAGAACACACTGTTCTAATTGGCTTTTTTTCTCCTCCTGTTCTGGAATGGAATGGAAGCGAAGCTTGGGAAAAAAGACGGTTGGCTCTGCATTGATGGTCCTTTTATGTGGAAAGAGAACACACTGCCAACAATGTGGGAGGCAGGGGAGCGGCGACCGAAGACCCAATAAGACAAGACAGGCATCGGACACCAAAGTGGAGTTGAAAAGAGAGTGGACGGCTGATGACATGTATGCGTGTTTCATCACAGCTTAGACAGCTTACACCTACAGAACCTGTTTTCTTAATGCCTGTTCGAATAGCGAGCATGTGGCGAGCTTGACATCACGTTTACCAGGGGCTGCAGCGCCATCCTAAAGGATGGAGAAGTGTTGTCGCAAACATTCCCAGCATCACTATAAGAACATGCTGTTTGTGGACATATTTCGACTCATCCTTGAAAAAGAAACATGTCAAAATGATGTTGGCATCGCAAAAATAAAATTAGGAAGAGTACCCCTCTCTCCTCATCCCTTTCTTAACTCTCTCTCTCTCTCTCTCTCTCTCTCTCTCTCTCTCTCTCTGTCTCGCTCTCTCAGACTCTTCAATAAACTTGGAACATATTTCCTAGACTCCAAGTAACCCCCGGTTTGCATTACAATGTTATTGCCAAACTGTTAATACCAAACTTAATAATGTTGAGGACATTTGCTGCATTTCATAACAAGCAAAAGGACAACCTTGCATAGACTATTTGTTATTAAATAAATAGCAATTGTTACTATGCTTTGGTTAAAGGATGAGATAAGGTTTTTAATATCCAGGTGTGGCAAATGGGTGTTACAGCAGCAGAGAGACAGACACAATGTAGAGATCAACAAATAATGAAAAACTATATACTATGACATTGGCATAGCCTGGGGGGGACGTTGGCTCAGGCATTGTTGAACAGTTTGCATGTTTTCAGCACAGCACAAAGGAACACTTGAAATACTATGTCTTGTTTTCAGCACAGCACAAAGGAACACTTGAAATATTATGTCTTGCATTGGTCTATTTCTCTTGGATTATAAACAATCCATACGCACACACATGCGCACACACGCACCCACACACAGATGGATCAAGATGTTGACGCTCCCCCTGTACGTGCCCTCAGATAAAAGTGTCTTCAGCTAAATTCTCGTTTCATACATGCACATCAGATTCAACTTACCTGCCCATTCTCCCATGGTTGTGAAGAAAGACTTGGGCTGTGGGAACCAAATTCTGGGATAAAACATCGTGGCAAAGATCAGTAATTTCACTCCATAAAATAAAACAACAGCAAAACCAAGCAAGACGAAGAACGACTCGATGAAATCCATAGTCTTTTGTTAATGGACACTAGCTTCACTGAGTGCCTATGTTATTGCCCACAGTGTCTCTCTGTTTCTCCCAGACAAGTGAAATCCAAGTTCATTCTGGAGAATTACTAACTAGGCCACTCCCATCTTTTTCCTTTTTCTCACACAACAGAAACACACACGCACACACACACACACACACACACACACACACACACACCATGGAGTATAACAGATTATTGGAAGAACAAAAGCTAACCCATTTTTTGCTTAACTGCTAGACTGCTAGTGAAGACAACATTTTTATCAATATAATGCTGGCTAAATTGAGATAATTCAATGATTTAATTCAGGTATGAACACAAAAGGCAGTATGAGACTTTTCCCCCACAGAAAACGTTACACTATTTTTCAAACTAACTGGTGGGGATAAGTTAAGACGTTACCGAAGAAAAAAGAAGCAAGGAAACATTTTACACATAATAGATTACCCTCCCAACCCAACTGCCGGCACCCGTCTCTTTACCTGTTTACCCTGAACACTAGGAACAATACTGGATTTAGCACGTTGAACACAGTACTTATACACATGTAATGCATGCTTTGTTGCTCAGGAGAAAGTTTTATGTATGATTGGTTTCATGTAATTATACATTTAAATTTAGCAGCACTTAGGTCAAACCTCTACGAAACAGTCGAGAGGAGCAAGATCAAGAGTTCCAATGTTCCAATAACCTTGTCCTTACAAATAAACTTGCCAGATTATTTCATCGAGTCGGTGCAGTAGGAGGAGCTACTTTACGTGTCGTCATCAAGGTGCGTCTAACGTGCGTCTAGCTGTGGACTCGTATGCGCGCCAGAGTGACAGCGTGTGTTCAGATTAGCTGAGACAAGCATCAGGTTAACTTTATCAATCGTGGAACCGTTAACAGGTGAGTCTAAATTATGATTATATCATTCGATATACGTGGAAAGAAGCGTTCAAGGATATTTGTCTTGCTAGGCCTACGACACTACAGATTAGCCAGTGCTAGCCATAGTAGCTTGCCTTTCCAAATCAAAAATGACAGAATGGTTTTTGGGATGATTCCTTTTTGTGGCATATTTTTGCCATCCTACTTGTCACCAACAGTGATCCCGTATGAGGTCCAGCATTTGGGAACGCTGACCCAGCTTAATGTCGCTCTCATGTTGTTAGCTAGATAGCAAACGTTTTATTTTGTTGTGAGTCAAGAAGGGCATCTTGTGGCTATGTTTTGCCACATCTTTTGGTTGCCAGGACGTGGAAGACAACATATCGACGAGACAAGTTGCACGGTGTCCAGTCTGAAAAGCATAATGATATTTGCTAGGCTACTAGAGCAGATGTTTCCAAGTGAGTAAGAAATGTATTTATGAGATACAACTGTATGCGCTCTTCCCCAAGTGTCATCAGGTTAAGAATCGACCCCTTCCAAGGCCTCGCCAACGCAAATAATGTACTGTATAAAAAAGCAAGAAGCAACTTTTAACGATCAAGTTTAAAGATTTGGTCAAATTGTTCAGAGGGTGCTTACAGGTCCCAAGTTGGTGCCCTCTATTCTTAAAAGCTACTCTCTCCTCCAGTCAGTTTTGTCTTCTTAGACACTGATATGACTACATTCCAAGCTGCAACGAAATTTCTCCCGTTTGGCAGTGAACAGTAAGAATGATAATGGGGTGAGTTTCTTTGCACCCTAGATGGCAGTGTTGCTAAGCTTATTCTTCCATCACAACAGCCTTTCAAGTCATGTTTCGATTCCAATGATTGATCACTTTATTGCCTCATCCACAAGTGTCACATTGGTGTTGGCACGGTAGGGTGCTGACATGTATCTTATCTTAACAGCTGGATTGTAGCCTAAAAGCTTGATAGGCCAATGTGGAATTTGTACCCAGTTGACTACTTGACTACTTTTTGTGCAAGTTGACTATTTGAGACAATGTTGCAGTTGTACAAAGGAACACAATCTACCATAAGTGTCTGATGTTTGTATGAAAGTATATGTAGTGTAGATTACCAGGTTTTGGAAAAGTGTTGCATAATAACACTTGGCAGGAGACTGTTCTGAAGTAGACCCTAGGTTGTGGGCTGATGTGGTGGTGCAGTTTTAGTTATGTATGCCGTTATTCAAACCTGATTGGATTTGGGGTGTGGTGCTAATGCATGCTTTCTGCTCTAGTCACAAACAAAACCAATGTTTTCATTCCCGAAAAAGTTGTTGCAGAGTAAAGAACTTGGGAGTATATTTCAAAGTTGCGCACCGAACAGGTCTGGGACTTTTCTGTTGCTTATGGGAGCTGCGTCTCTCTCTTTCGGAGGTCGGCCTTGGAGCACTGCAATCCACGAAGGACAGTCTCTGACTCACTGTGTGACTTCTCAGTCCTTTGAAATGCAACAACACTTTCTGAGCTGGAAAGCAGGGCTTTGAATGCTCTGACTGGATGATAAGGGGAGAGGAGTGGTGTCAAAGAAGCACCGTGCCGAGGCAAAGCCCTTTGTTGTTGGGAGGTCTCTGAACGCACGCGCCTTACCTCGCTGACATCACTGCTGCAGAGCGCTCCTCTCGGCTTTTGAAAGTGCCTGTATGATTCTCCATGAAAGAGGGCGAGGAGAAGAAGTAGGCTGTGATTGTAGATGAATAAAGCAAGGATGACACACAGAGTGTGTGTGTGTGTGCTCAGGGTAGGGTGGGGGGGGTATTCTGGATTTGACGTAGGTTGGAGGCTCTTTAATGTTTCACAGCTGTTTGCCTCGCCTTCCTGGGCGTCCCTGCAAGCCCATTGTATCCTGAATAGCGGATTTACAGCAGGAGAAGCGCAAAGCTCACGCGCTCCTCCACTCCCGACTCCTCTCCACGTTCCCAAACGTCTCTCCAGGTTTAGAGGAGGAACAACCATCTTGTGGCAGAGCTCTCCACATATGACCCAATCCTGATCACTGCTAACGTTCAACATGCTGGACCTCACCCTTCACCCGTCCCATCCTGTCCTGTCCCGTCCCCCCTCCCCCTCCAGCCCCAGGTATGGACATGGACAGTGCCAGCACGGTGGTGCTGCAGGCCCTGACCCAGGCCACTAGTCAGGACACAGCCCTCCTCAAGCCTGCAGAGGAGCAGCTTCGACAGTGGGAGACCCAGCCTGGCTTCTACTCTGTATTACTGGTAGGGATCCTTTCTCTCTCTGTGTCTAGCTCCTGCTTGCTCTCTTTCTTGCTCTCTCTCTTGCTCACTGTCCTCCTCACTCTCTTGCTCACATTCATGCTCTCCCTCTTGCTCACTTTCTTGCTCTCTCTCTCGCTCTCTCTTGCGCTCTCTTGTTCTCTCACTCTCTCTCTTGCGCTCTCTTGTTCTCTCACTCTCTCGTTCTCTCGCGCGCTCTCTTGCATGCCAAACCACAGGACGCTGACATAACCTGTCAACCCAAAGGCTATGTGAAATGCCTTTATTTAAAAAACAAACAAACAAAACAAACAACTGCCCTCATCCAATTAGCTGAAGCTGGACTTTTTGGGGAAGTTTATTTGTCCGCTTGGTGCCTGCTAGCCTGTCATAGGTTTGCTCAACTCCCTGGCTCTTCTTTAAAAAAAAAAGGAAAAAAAAGAGGAGGTGCTGTTTGGCTTCTCCAGAGTTAATTGGTCCACCTGGGCATCATTATCATGACAGACAGGCTTGTTGGCGTACTGATGAGGAGATAAACGATGCACTTGCTTGCTTGTACTCACTGTGGAGATAAAGCAGGTGAAAATGCGGGTGAGGAGGTGACTATGTCAACATGCCGCCTGAGCAAGCGTTGGAGGGCGAGCATCATGCAGTCAAACAACAACAGCTCCCCAACCTTTAACACGGTTTTGCATGCTATCAGACATCAAATAAATCAGAGTTTTATGCTGTTTGGGGATTGAAAATGTTTGTCCAGACAGTTTTTTAGACCATTTAGAGAGACTATGCGTGCGAGCGAATGACTACACTTGAATTTTGACTCTGTATGAGTGACAGACAGGCCCCATAGGATACATTCAAACTCAATATTCACATCATTTGTGTGTTTGTAATGCATACTTCTATTCTTTGGTAATGCTTGTGTTAACTGGAGTTGTTGTTTTTTTTCTCTCTCGTAGAATATCTTTAACAACCACTTGTTGGACGTAAACGTCAGGTGGCTAGCTGTGCTCTACTTCAAGAACGGCATCGACAGATACTGGAGGAGAGTTGCACCCCAGTGAGTAGCCTCTGTGTCTCCTACTCTATTCACGTATCCCCCCTCCCCTCCCCGTTCCTCTCTTTTGTCTGCATCCAACTTTCTCTTTTTGACAGTTTTTCCTCATGTGTGGCTAATTCATTTGTACATTCAGCTCCTGGCAGCAGTTGCAAAGCTAGTGTTGTCCACAATCACCGCTGTAGAGCTTGAATGTGCTCCGACTGCCGATGAGTTAATTGTTATTAAGTCTAAGCGAATGAACGTCCAAAGAAAGGAGCTCTGTATCGAACAAGCCCTGAGGCAATTAGTTCTGCCTCAGCAGTCTCCAGATTTGCTTTCATTACCTTTCTGCCGTCTCTCCAAAATCCCCCTCAGCTGCCATTTTGAAAGTTGCGATCCTTTGCGTCAAATACCAAAGTTTGGTGTTTGTTGGTTTGACCAGTGCGAGGCAGAAGGCTCAAGTGAACGCAGCTCTAATTTGGTTTATACGGCTGCTGTGGTGCCTTACAAAAATTGTATAAGGAGGTGGGGCAACAACAACAACAAAATAATGGAGAGAGCGAGGGAGTAAGAGTCGTACTTTACGAAAGAGTAGACAACATGGAATGGAGCATTAAACATGGGGGAATGTGCGTTTTTAAAAAAAAGCTAGAGGAGACCTGCCAACTCCCTCTCTCCTGTCTCCTCTTCTACCTCCCTTTCCTCCCCCCCGTTTTGAGAGAGGAAGAGAGCATCTCTCGGCCCTGCCTGGAACCATATGCGCAGGTCACGCTGGGACAGGCGGCTAGCACGCAGCCTTCTGCCATGTTCTCCTTATCTACCTCCATGTGAAAGCCTGAGCCTGGAAATTGAATCCAAAGGCAGAAGACGGCTGCTAGGATATCAGCTGCACCAGGCATTGGGCAGAGCCACGCCTGGGCTGTAGCACCCAGCCGATAGTGTTGTTCTATCTCATCACCCCACGTCAGATGGAAGGTTGTGGAGAGAGACCCGAAAATGTAATCAAAACTGAAACCTTAGCTGTCTGGTTCTCATCCCCCCCCCACCGCCTGTCCCAAGAGAGAGACAGAGCTATATTCTGCATTAGCATGAGTTCTTCAGTCTAGATCAAATCCCTCGACTTCCTCACTCCCCATATTAAAAACCTTCTCTGTGATGGTATCTGTGTGTGTGTGTTTGCGTGTTTCCGTGCGTGCGTGCGTCCTCCCCTCCAGTGCGCTATCAGAAGAGGAGAAGACTTCGCTGCGAGCCGGCCTGATCACAAACTTCAATGAGCCCGTCAACCAGGTCAGCGCGGGAGGGGGTGTGTCTTCTGTTCGACAAGGTCACAGGGGCTGGGAATGGGTGGGGCTGGGGTTGGTGAGCTCGGAGCCCACAGTGCTAGGTGACTCTGGAAGCGGGCCACACAAGGACATCTGCTGAGACAGGAAGCCAGTTTGTCTCAGTGCCAAATGTGGGTCGCTTTCTAGCCCTGTCGTCCTCTAGGAATCGTCTCTACTGCATCATGGACTGATTGCTCGCATACGGAGAGCCACTGGCGCTATCAAAACACCTGATGTCTCTGTACCCTCATGCACGGCGGCGTGCACGGGTGACTGAGTGCGTGCAGCTAAGTCATGAGGAAAGATTATGTCCATATGCTGCACACGGCAACTAGCTGTCGTGCTGAAATGACCGGCGGTTCTGTTCCATGAGGAGTTGACTGAATAAGCCAGATGTATGTCAGGGAAGGAAACAGATACAAGCCTTGTTTTTTAGCCTTGTTAAGCTGGTAAATTGGCTTCATGGATCAAGCCCCTGGGGTATAACATGAACACAAATCTTTAGTTCTGAAATACCCGTGCGTGTGTGTATGTCTGTGTGTTTGAGCACACAATGGTGTTTCTTGTGTGGTTTTAAACCTGTTGAATGTGCTTTTTTCCCAGCTCGCTGTCTAAGCCAGGCATTTGTGTTCATATATACAAGTTTATATAAGGTTATTAAGGTTATTCAAAGAATTACACACAGAATTACACACACTAGTCCATAACACAGCGTGTTACCCAGACATCTAACCAGCCTGTGTGTTGTGCGTTACCAGATAGCCACCCAGATTGCGGTGCTGATAGCCAAGGTGGCCCGTCTGGACTGTCCCAGACAGTGGCCCGAGCTCATCCCCATCCTCCTGGAGTCGGTGAAGGGCCAGGGTGGTCTGCCTCAGCACCGCGCACTTCTCACCTTCTACCATGTCACCAAGACCCTGGCCTCCAAGCGGCTGGCCCAGGACAAACGCCTCTTCCAGGATGTAAGCCTCCTCTGGTTCTCTGTCTGGCTGTTGTCTTCTGGCTCCATGGCTTCTGTCTGTCTGTCCGTCTGTCTGTAACTGATCTTCTGGCTCCATGGCGTCTGTCCGTCTGTCTGTATCTGATCTTCTGGCTCCATGGCGTCTGTATGTCTGTCTGTATGTCTGTCTGTACCTGGTCCTCTGGGTCCATGTCTCCTGTGTCTTTCTGTCTTGTGTTCTTTGTGTGCTTTGTACATCAAGATGCTATGTATACGTATGCAGTACTGACTCAGGCCTCTGGGAGATGCTGCTTAGCTGCTCTTTTAGCCTGTTGTTTTGTGTTCAGACTGTGTGAGTCTGCCTGTGTGTGTGTTTTTGTATTTGTATTCCAGCCTGCATGTGGTTGCGTGTCTGGGAATGTGTGTGTGTAATCATGCATGTGTGTGTGTGTGTGTGTGTGTGTATGAGAGACAAACTCAAGCGAAAATCAGAACAGATGCTCTGACTCTGAAGCGACACATTTGTCGCCCTCCGTATTTTTGTGGGAGATAAGAGGCCCGTCTGTATGGCGGCGTCCTCAGCCTGCCGCCAGGCTACATGGGCCGGCTTTCATACACGGATCTGACATCAGCCTGCTTTTAACGACACCATGATGAATTTAATTGCTAAATGATCCAGAAATGGCATTCAATCACTGTCTCGTATGAGGTGGACACACGCACACACGCATTACTACAACTCTGATCCTCCACAAACTACAGACAGATAAATATGAGAGGAAATCAATTCATTTTTATCCAAGAAACGGACTGTTAGCAGAGGGTAGAGGAGTCCTAATTTAAACCATCTTGTTCAAGTTCTTTTTAACGTTGACCTAAGCTTCCTGTTCCCTTGTTCTTCTGGATCTTGTCGTTCCATCTTCATCCGTTCCCAGCGTTAAAGTCCGGCCTCCCCAGAGTCCTCTGTGTGTGCTGGTGTGACACTCAGATCTATCACTTTGGGGTTACTGTCTCATCCGACCTCCCTGCCTCTCCCTCTTTGAGTGTGCCTCTTTGTCTCTTTTCACAGTCCTCACAACCTGATCCTACATCCTCTCTCCCTGCCTCCTAGTGCCCTCACCTGCAGCTCACTGCAGTCTATGGATAGTGTGGGCTTGCCATTCCAACAGCTGAAGCTATTAATAATGAATAATAATGCCTTGCCCTTCTCACCTCTCTACTCAACCAGTGAATTATTCAAACCTCTCGTTAGAGGAAGATTTTTTTTTAACCACTTAACCCCTGGGCTTTAGGTTCAGTTGAGGTTGCAAACATATCCTCTTTTCCTTTCTTCTCTCTGTATCCCGTCTTGTGCACTCTGGACGTTTTTTCAGGTGAGAGTGAGGGGGTGTGTGTGTGCGTGCGTGCATGCGTGCAGAGTTGCTGATGGTTGTAAACACAACCACTTTGGCAGTTCAGGAAGAGGGTGTGGAAGTCGGGAAGGCTTGAAGATGGAGGTTGTGAATGTATTAAATTATATTACAATGCTTCACCTGTTATTGAGGTTATACATTCGCTGGCAAGTTCACATTGCAATGGATATACTCGCTCTGTCAGCACTTAGCCATGAAAACGTAGAAATGTGTGACCCTGATTTGTAAAAGCGCTTCCGATTGCAAGGCTCCGAGCAGTGACGTGAGGCATGCCCATCAGAGACTGCATCCCGTCACTTTCAACCCTTGATGTAACATGACTTCTTATTCTGTTGACTTTAACCAAGAACAGATGCAGAATTCTCTCTGGCGAACTTTGTAGAATAGTTGTGCGTGTGGCGTTGAAGCGCGTTCAATTATGAAGCGCCTTGGCAACAACGTTTGCGGTTCGTGGTGTGGCTCTGGCAGAGGGTCTCTGGAACCCTGTTAGTAAAACACGTTCAGAAGCACATCCACAGTACTCTGTGGTTGTGAAATCGGAATCTGTGAAGGCTGAGTAATCTCGTGGCGTTGACTCAGTTATGTATTTAACACCTGGACCCAGTACATAACTGCAGCTGCCACCGAGCGACCAGCAGTCCCACCACAAACATGATCAAGGCCTAAAATGGGATTATACATTTGCTGGAAGGATGGATGCCTGTTTTGTATGGGTTTGACCTCTGGATAAAGTTTGATAGGAGTGTGGCCGTAAGATGCTAACTTTACAACAGATTAATATATATATTTTTTAGTATGTGCTAAAAATTTACTTTGTCTTCAGAGTGTAGTTATAATTTAGCAAACTGTTGCCATTTAGATTTTGGTTGTTTTCTTCTCTTATTCAGATGTGCTAGTGTAGATGAGGACAAGTATTCAAATGCCTTTTTGCTCATCAGTTGTGAATATCACACTCAGTAAAGGAGCTTCAAAGG
Source organism: Plecoglossus altivelis (assembly GCA_036571765.1). Classification (NCBI taxonomy): domain Eukaryota; kingdom Metazoa; phylum Chordata; class Actinopteri; order Osmeriformes; family Plecoglossidae; genus Plecoglossus; species Plecoglossus altivelis. Next base: position 9,303,445 of record BROE01000008.1, on the reverse strand, counting down.
GGCTTTGTAAACACTGGGAATGGTTTGAAAACATTTGCCATCTTTCCCTCAACAGCTTTGGTCTGTGAGGTCTGTGTGCTAAGTTGGGAGTCATGTTGATGTACCATGCAATTGAAGGAAATGGTCGGCCTTTATTCAAATTTGCCTCTCAGTCAACTCTACTCAAAGGAGTATGGAGAATACCACACACACGCACGCACGCACGCATGCACAGCTTCAAATCAGCACTTCTTAAAACATACGACATGGACTGGTGCCGATGAGTAAAATGTCCATTCATATTATGTCGACTGATGGACTGAAGGAAAGAAAAGCAAGAGAAAGAATCCCCCTTGAAGACGGTGTTTGATGTATCTGTGTTGAGCATGCAGCTCAATTCTTTCGCTTCACTTGAGTGCATGCATGCGGTTTCATTCAAAGTTAAAAGTGGTGTTTCTTTAAGTTCTTTGCGGTGTCTCTCCACCGAGGAATTCTTGCTCTTCGTCCATGAAAGCCTTTCCGATGCTGATCTGAGGACGACCCACGGTGGTGTCTACGGTGTGGGCTATGGGCTCCCACAGTTCCGATCTCCACACAGCTCAGTCTAACGCCAAGACATGAACATACAACTCCATCTGCCATTGTAGACTGGAACTAGAGGATCCAGTAGACATCAGATCTGCCGTAATGAAAGCTGGGAGGTTAAATGTACTGTGCTGCTTTCAGTAGACCAGTTAGGTAGTAAAGGCGGTTTAGGTAGTTTGAGGCAGTTTAGGTTTAGTCATTTGAAACCTGTACTTCATGTTCTAATTCCCTATTACAGTCTAAAAGACTGGCATTCTAAATGAGGCTCTCCGTATTTATCTTTTAGACATTCCTGGTACATAATTCCTGTAGTTACTTATTTGATTATCAATCGGGATGAATTTGTAATAATGGGATTCATTTGATATTAGACTATCTATTAGGAAAGTATTAGCCTAGGCCATGAAAGAGGGATAAAGATATGAAAGACGAATCATTAAGTACAACAGACGTTGAGAGGTTTTAAAGGATGAAATGGATTTAGGTTCATAGTTACACAAAAAAAGCCCTTCATTTGTCTGATGAAGGAGTGCTGCTTCATTTGATAGCGGATCAAACCACTACCTGCCTTTACCAATGGAAACGACTTTTGCATTCAAGCTCAGTTAGTGTTTTGATATTATAAATGCATGTCTGGCTGACGTGCACCTAATGTTAAGGCCCTTCTGAAAACTGTATACTCGCTCACTCCCCTGCTCTCAAATAGACAGGAGCACACCCACACATGCCATCGGAAATACATTGACTCAGTCATGCTGGTTTACGTACATTCTGCACACATGCACACACTCACCCACCTGCTGAGTGGCCTGATTAAAGGTTAAATTAATGTGATTTCTGCTTGATTATACGAAGTATATAGGGGTTGCTTATTTACTCTCTCCGCATGCCAGGCCCAGAGACTGAATCTACCGTGGTTGGCTGGAATAGTGTAGGAGAGGGGGGATGGGGTCGCGATGAGAGAGAGAGGAGGGAATGGAGCTCATAAAGTATTAAAAGCTTTCTTCTGTGCAAGCGTCATTTGAATAATGAGGCGTTTTACCTTCAGAGAGGAGAAATGGATGTCTTTCATATCAAATTGATTTTTCTATCAGACAGAACCTGCCTTCATTCAAATGCAGGGATGACACAAGCCCGTTCTGGCCTCTCTTTCATTCTTTCTCAATCCCAGTTTTTGCATTTCTCCCTCTCTTCCGTTATCCAAATTCTACCCCCCCCCCCCCCCCACCCTCCTTGTCTCTTTCTATTCTAAATCTGTCAAAGGATGTTTGTGGTGATAGGATGATATGAGGTGGGAACGAGATCCAACCCTTGCCCCCCCTTTCATCACTACGTTTAGCCAATGATTAGAGAGCAATAGAAAGAGGGAGCCCACCTTGGCAAACAGCCAGGCTATCAGGAAAAATACAACCTGTTAACCTAGCGCGCAGTATACACGTACACATGCACGCACTCAAACGCAAACCCCCTGTTCTTTGGTTTCTTTGTATTTGCATAACTGAAGAAAGTTGAAATGACTCCTGTGAGGAGCTGCTTTTAAATGCTTTCATGTTTTATCCAGTGAGAACTACAAATGCAGACGATCTCAAAGAATTCTTCAAAGGTTTCACATTTAAGTCTTTTAAACTTTTCGCAGTTGACTTCAAAGCTGCGTTCATAATCTGATTGTGCTGACGCAGTGTTTTTGTCGTTCCCTATGTGTCTGATCACTTATTATTGCTATGTTATATAGTCTCTATAGCTTCTTGAGATTGAACGGGTGGAAAGAATGGATGGTGCTCATAGGAAATATGCAAATGAAGCAATCCAATCTGGTAACTGAAGAAGAATCGAGTCTGTTTTTCATTGCATGCTCACAAAGCATACTGGAGAGCGTTGTCTGATCAATTGAGTGTCACATCGATTATAATGTCAATTTAATGTGCCTTGAGCATTACATTTTGAAAACGGTGTACAAAAAGCCCATATAATGTTACTGCAGCTGTTCCATTCTGAATGGTAAATAGCAGTGTCGTTTTAAAGATGGATGGGTAGGAAGAGCCTAGTTTGAATTGTAGCGATGTCGTCCGCAAGAAAAATAGGTACTTGAGGCAGACATGAGATGACAGGAGAAGACTCAAAAGATGGAGGACCAAGGTGTCTCTTTAGGATTTCTACGCGTATGAGCGATTCAAGTTCTTTTAAACGCGTACATAACTGTGTACACTCTGCCCTGCTGCGTCAATCTATCTGAATTTAGCATACAGTATATGCCCTGGGGGAGAGGGGTAAGGATAATGACCAAGATAACTTAAGTCAAAAATCTCTTGGAGAATTGTTTCCTGTGAACATAACTGAGGACTACGTCAAATCCTTCCTGGTTCTAATTGACTGATTTTTGACTGACTTTGTGATTGTCATGGAGCCCTTTTTCCAGGGCTGTGGTGATTTTGCAACTAAAAGAAGCTCATTGATGGTTTGGCACCTATATATGTCTGTGAAAATGTATGTGAAAGCCCCAAATGTCCTCTGTTAGGGAATTCTTAAATAAGAAGAACAGAGTTGTTGAAGCTAAGGAAGTTTAATGCTTGTCAGCAGGGAGTCTGATCTCGGTTACAAAGTTAGTCCAAGTCCAAGCTCAACCATTTATACTGGCATAAACACAGAAAATCCTCAATGGTTCATCTAAAGAATGCAGTTCTCATGTATACGGTAGGTCTGTGATGGTATTCTTTGAAGAAGAACCAATCAGTTGACCTTTGACCGTTTGCTTCCAAACTTCTATCCAGTTGTAGGAACCTGCACCACACATTCCTAAATCTACAGGGGACATCTGGCCCTACTGGTCAGATGTCCCTTTAGGAGAGGTCACCCTATTGAAAAGGTAACCAAATAACTCCTCCACAAACAGACCCTCAGATGATCAAATCACTCAGGCAGAGGAAAAAGCTTACTCACACCCCCGGTTAGCAAGATTGTGGTCTGTATGTTTACGGAAGCCTAGTTTCGTCCAAAGGTGCATTTGGGTTTTCTTACCTATGTGTAGGCAAACACATGTGTTTTATACAGAATAAGGTTAGTATTCTCAATCTAACCCTCTCAAAAGTTCACTGTATGCAAAATTGTTGAGTTGTTCTCCTATTAAGGACAGTAGCTATTTATAAAAGCAGGTGTTCAGTTAATTATGGTCCAGACAGATGTAAAGGGTAGGGGGATGGATAACAGGTTTGGTCAATTCACACTTCCATCAGTCCTACATCCCTCTTATGCATGACTGTGTGCAAATAGGTTCAGTGCAAATGGTAATATTTAAGCCTGTGTGCTTTTTGCATGCTAGCATGTTAGCGAATACGTGGCGATAACGATCTGGGGTCCTCCTATGTTACAGCTGGCGTCGGGTATCTACAGCTTTGCCTGCTCGCTATGGAGCCACCATACAGACTGCTTCTTGCAGCATGTCTACGCCATGCCACGAGATGAGGCGGCCGCCCTGGGCTCCTTGGAGAGGACGCTGCTGTCACTGAAAGGTGCCCATTGGAACACACCTGTCCACGAGCGGTGCACTCAGCTGCAAAACTCCATCAGATCCAAACAGCAGTTTTGATTCCTTTCTCATCTCCAAGCTGTTTCTCAAATTCTCTAGAATCTAAGGTTAGAGATGATCATGGGATACAAGGAGCAGCACGTTCAACCATATTGCTGCAAATCAAGTGTTTGGTGACGCTTCAAACTTTCCATGAGAGAGAATTTGACAGGACTCATGCAATTCTCATCAAACATGAAAAAAGAAATAGCTAATTCAATTCAAATAGCTATTAAATATGCTGTGCTGCTATAAAATACATAGGGAGACCAATGAACATTTAGAACATAAATACTAGGTTATTTTGTAGAATTCATATGGCAACCTTTCTGCACACTACTGAGTCAGCCTAAAGTGTAAAGCACATACGTGTAGTGAGAGTAGTTACGACACATTTAACTTTTTGCTGTTTGCCTCCAAACCAAAGAATTAAATTAAACAGCAGTGCCATTTTGTCCATATGGAATTGCCCAGCATCATGTTATGTTGTATCACAGTGCTTTGAGTCAAATCATGTTAAATCGCACTGCACCAGTCTGGGTTATAACCTGTCTGGGAAAGAAGTGAAAGAAAAGCTGTAACAAAGTACCAATCTTTCGCTTTTAACTGAGCAGTGTCTCCTATGTGATACTGGGTTTACTGACTTGCACTGAGGTCTTTGCAGAATTCTTTGAAAGTTGAAAAATATGCGATGGAATCAGAGTAGCTTTATTGAAACCTAACAAAGGACTTTGTACGCAGTCAAAACATTCTTAGGGTTACAGACGTTGGCAGTGAGTGCCTTCACCCACCTGTCATCAGGTCTTTGAATTTGGTCTCTCCTGTTTCATTTGTGTTTATGTTGACCTCTACCACCTCTGTGTGTGTTTTTTTACACAGTTATCTCATCTGGACCCCTGTTAACAGCACACATATACACATTTGTTTATTCATGTAGTCATACACATTTACAATGAAAATTGTACACTAATTGTATCATCCACTCATGCACATATACTGTACAACTAAATTGATGAACTCATATTAGGTGTCTGTCTTCCTTCCTGACAGTTCTCCGGAAACTCACGGTTCATGGATTCCAGGAACCCCAGCAGAACTTGGAAGTGATGGTAAGTATTTCGAATCAGTATGGAGTCATTTCATGAAGGTACCAAATCATCACAGTAAGATTTACAGTTCCTGACTCTGTTGGAGCCATATAGTGATATAGGTCAAATATATTTTGCTACAAGCCACCAGCTGGCCTTTCCTGAAATATCTTGATATTTCACATAATGTTTTTGAATAATGGTGTATAGCTCGATCTGAAATGTCTAGTGTCACTGTAATTATTATAATTCCCTTGCTTGCCTCAGTGGTAGTTAAATAATTGGCACACCATACATTTGGCTCTTCTGAAATTGCAGAAATGTTTTCTCTACATTCCCTCTATCATAATTACATGCAGGTTCAATAGTCTGAGACCCACTAGTCAAACACTTCCATTTTGGATAGGTTTTGAAAGGAACAAATTAATATTTATTACAAATGATAATGTCAGCTTAACAATTTGAGTGGGAGAAACTTTCATCCTTGTTACGTTCCCCTTTTTGCTTTAATGATAGACTCCACAAGTGTGGTCAATCGCCGATGATCACAGCACGATTGACAATCTTCCAAAAAGCCTCTTGTGATGTCACAGAATGCTCAGCTATCTTAGTCTTTAATTAATCCATTAAACATTCAATGTGGTCGGGATTTCATGAGGGAAGCCATCTGTTGAGAGAACAGAACAGGTTGTTCAAAGGAACTCCTTGTTCTCTGTTCAGAAACATAACATTTTAAATGTCAAGTGCCAAGGAGAGACCACAGTATTTTGTGTTTCACTATGCAACTCCATAGCCACTCCATCTCATTAAATGTTATTCCCCAATTAAAATTATATAATCACTGATTTCACTTGGTACCTTTTAGGTCTGCAAATAAAACAACAGCAAAAATGCAGTGAGGACACCTTAAATTCAGATTTTCCTTAGTTCAGGCCAGATTACCTTGCGATAAAATCGATTAAACAAAACACCCATATGTTGCTTCTGCAAAGCGTCTCAATTCCATGTTAACACATAGCTAAAGATGCTACTATAACTGTTGGTCTCCTCACTTTTTTCGACCTAAATATTACAGCTTGTCATGAGTAAGAATGTATAGTGTATGCAATGCTACTATATAAATACTACTATAGTAAGCTCATTTTCGAGCTAAACTGTGGCTCTAACAACGTAGCCTTTTTTTTAGCATTTGAGGAGAAATTAATCTTATCGCGCAACTTTAGGCATGGAAAAAAAACATAATAGTTTCCCATCAATATAACTTCTAAATCTCTAGCACTAGAGGAAGTAAACAATATTCATAGAAACAAAAACATTTTAGCAATGTAACGTTTTTAATTTACTTTTTTCCTTATATAAGGAAACTTTTAAGGGATTCTGTGCCACACCCTCTAGTCCCTTAGCAAATTAGAAATGAAGCCTAAAGTGTTATTCTTTTTGGGAAAACTAATGGGGACCCCAGCACTTTTAGCAAATGTATATTTTGACCCTTGGCTGAATTGCCTCTGTCACGTCTTAATTTTCTCTACCAGAAATATGACCAAACTGAAATGCAGGGGATTCACCAGTGAGATTGATTAGGACCTAGTTTGACTGTAATTATGGCACATATTTGATGGTTGACAGGCTAAAAAAAGCTTGTAAAGCTTGTAAATCAATAGTAGAAATGGGTCACTGTTAATATGTCATAGGTGAAAATGTCTGCTTCTCAAATCTGATAGGATATAGGTTAAACGGGACACAATGGGCCCTGTCCCCTGACCCAGATGTTCTTGAAAACCTATCTTTGACCTGAAGAGTCCATTTTCAGGGACTATGATTTGAGTCCCTATTATTTTTGACCTCATCAAGTACTGTTTTGGAGTTTTTGGATAAATAGATATTAAGCTTTACATATTCTTTTTAAGCACTGCAAAACCTGTAAATGAAAGGTACGTAATCTTTACAGTATATCATGTTACAATAGGCTAGTGCTGTGCCTGTAACACTTGTGTCTGATTCAGCCGACAATTAAAATGTCAGCTAATAGATTCAATGCTAACTTAATTGGTGCTTGTTACCTCAAGTATAGCCTTTTCACAGTTTGTTTAGATACATTATTGCACAACCACATGGATTATCAGTGTAAACAATAATTAATCAATGGATCTATGCTGAAAAGTATCCACTATAAATGTTCTTTCCCTTAGTTAGCTTGCCAGAATTTCAGCCATAAAAACAAATCCTTTGAAAGAAGCTAATGTAATCTGTTCTGCCAGCACTATGTGTTGGCGTCTTTCATCTGACTTAAATATCAATACAAAGATTAGCTTCTCTATGATAGTGAGCCTAAAAAACATAGAAGTGAGTTGCTGAATTGGAAAGAGTCGCCATGCCATCAAGTCCTCATGTGATGATGCTAAGCAAAACAATGGAAATCAAATCCCTGTAGTTCAGAGATACTTGCCTGGGGCAAGTGCTGGTTCTGCATCCCAGTCTATCCCTATCCCCCTGTGGCGACACCTCCTTCGAAGGCAGCCGAACCACTACCTCGAGCTCCAATCATATGGGACATAGCTCATGCTAATACTACCCATGCAGTCAGTATCCTCTGCAGTTTTAAAAAGACCTCAAATGTATTTCATGCCACCGGTGTGACTTTAATCAGCTCATGAACCAATCATCCGCCGTACTGCATGTCACATTCAGTACATGCATGTCAACACAAAGGCAGAGATTCCTGGAGTCACACCTAGATATGATTGCTTGCGTTGCTTTAGTGTGTTCCCGTCAACTGGAACAAGCAGTTGATAAATGCCCGGCAAATAAGCCATGGCTAGACTCAACTGCAAGGCTACAATGTAGCCATTGTCAGTCAGTGTTTTTCTTTAACATTAACCAGCAATTCACATCTCCTGCACTGACAGTTCAATCAAGGTCACACTCACAAGCCTATGCCTGGACAATTACAAACTCCCAGTGCCATTAACATTCTATCAAATATGGTTTTCAAGTCTCATTCCAGGGGTGTCTATCAACCCTGGAGGTGACCTGGAGCCTATTAGCCGTGGGCATTAAGGAAGTTAATAGGAGTTTAACAAGCCATAAAATGTGACTCACAATCTCCGCTATGATGTCATGTAAATTGGCTAACCACCAAGATGAGTGATTCAGAGATATGATAGCACATTCATTAGTCAAGGCATTTGTGATATGGGTGTAAAAGCCCTTAGATATGGTGGGTGTTGAGTGGTTGATGGCATGGGATTAGGATTACGTTGAAGTTATCTGTTTAGACGAGTTCCATGTGCAGCACTTTTAGAAACAAACAAACTGGCTTTGGGATTGGATGTGATCAATTACTGTAATCCAGTGAGTCCATTTTAGCCAAGTCATGTTGAAGTCATGTTGTGACTACTATTCAGCTCGGCCCCCAAATTTGTCCTGCTTTTAGTTTTAGTAGTGAACTGAAACAACCTGTCAAAGTTGGCTCCCCTAGCAGATTTCTGAGGCCCCAGCCACGGCATGCTAGCATTTAGCTCTCAAATCCACAGCTCTGAACGGAATCAAGTACCCGTCGGAAGTATCTCCCTGGTTGGAGTATTTTCCGTGTTGCCATCACGACAGCCTTGGGCCTGATAATAATTTGGCTGGCTCGTTTTGAAGCCGTCTGTCCCACAGAGGCTAAACAAACACAGGGCACGAGATGGGCAGCGAAGGGAAACTCGTAATGCCTTTGCGTTTATGAGGCTTTCGAAACCTCTCCTCCTCTCCTGCTCTTTCTCTCACTTTCTCCCCTGCTCATTGTATTTTGAGATTAATCCAGCTATGACAGTTTTGTAGGAAAGGGGATACAGGGAAAGTCTGTCGCTCAGAATGTGTCTGTTGGTCTGACACCAGCTGAAGGGAAGTCAAGCAAAAAGCCTGTTGAAGCAGTCTTGACAGGAAGGTATAGGTTGAAAGAGTTTTGGTATACTATAGGTTATTTTAGATGAAGGGGACTGTTGGGTCCTGTGTCATTGCTAGGTTATTTAGTCTTGAAGGCTATGCCTTCCTGTGACAGTGGTTCACACAGGACATCTTTTTCAGGAAAGGCTATGAACCATGCTTTCGGGGGTGTTCGGCCATTCTTCTGCGTTTGAGTGATTTGTATGTGACAGCTTCATGTTTCTGACTGGCCATTTCTGTGTGCCTGTGTGATGAGTCAGGAAATCTCACAGCCTGTAGCTGTACACAAATATACACGCATAGCTAACAGAGGCAAGACGATGCTTATTAACATGGAGACACTTCTTTTTTTTCTTTTCCCATCCTGACCCCTGTCAAACTCACAAACTCCAGCTACTACAGAGACGTTACAAATATTTTTGGGAGAGTTCGCCTCTCGTCGCCTCACCCTTTTCCTCTCACTGATCATACCCATCGTTAGTGTCTCCTCTTCCCCCTTCCCTCTGATCTACTCTTTCGCACTGTGAGTCCCTGTCTGTTAAGGTGCTCATCTGCCAACTTGTTTTCAATGTGAAGTTCCTCAAGAGTATAGAGACCATTTCTAAGATGCGGCGTGCATCAATAGTCAAGATTCCGGAGTAAATTCTTATGTAGTACTTAATAGTGCGCTATGTCTCCTCGGCCTACTGGAGAGCGTTGCTACCTTTGATACAGCGCCATGCCACCACATATCTGTACGTGTTGTCATTTCTAAAACAATCTCTTGTTCGGTAAACGGCAGTGACATTGTCCTAAGACGATCCATCCCAGTTAAATCAGGATCTAATGCTCCTCCCCCCAGGTGGCAAGAATTCCCCTGCTACGTCTCTCTCTTTCTCTCTGTTTCTCTCTCTCTGTTTCTCTCTCTCTGTTTCTCTCTGTCTGTCTCTGTGTCTGTCTCTGTGTCTGTCTCTGTGTCTGTCTCTGTGTCTGTCTCTGTGTCTCTCTGTCTCTGTGTCTGTCTCTGTGTCTGTCTCTGTGTCTGTCTCTGTGTCTGTCTCTGTGTCTGTCTCTGTGTCTGTCTCTGTCTCTGTCTCTGTCTGTCTGTCAACACCTTAGATTAAACAGACAGTTCTCTAAAGCCTTCTGCTAACACTTTACAACCTCTTAACCTTACTCCCCCTCTTGACCTACCTTAAACCAGTCTCAGGACTTGCAAAGGAGCTTTACAGTTTACGCTAAGTATTTATCCAAATGTATCCATAACCGGGTCTGAACACAGTGCACCGGGAATCTGTCAGTCACCTGCTAATTACTCCCTCCCTCCCTCCCCCCCCACACATACACACACACACACACACACATACACACACACACACACACTTACACAAACTCACTCTTTCCCTCAGTAGCACAACTGCCACTGTTAATACTGATGAGGCAATCATGAGTGATGTGACCACTAAGATGTCAAACAAATTAAACGACTCTCCTCCTCTTTCCTGTCATCCTCTCCCCTTCTCTCTGTCTCCAGGGTTTTCTGAACGCAGTCTTTGAGAGGTTGAAACAGTTCCTGGAATGCTGTAAGTATTTCTCCTAAATTTCTCCCTCCTGCCTATGCTATGCAACTGTTGCTTGCCCTACTATTGATAATACTTAGTTTGAATTAATCGTGCAGCCCTAGGCAGTGGACAGAAATATCATTATAGCAATCATGCACTGCTATCATCTTAATATGTCTTACCGCCCATGGGGCAATGAGCGGTGTGGAGAGAGTTGCGAGGGTGTCGGTGGTCAGGCAAGATAGGCCCGCTTGGTATTTTGGACGGGGTTGGTAGCAAATACTTCCAATGTACTGGTGGTGGCGGCGGGGAAAAGAGATGGACTTGCCTGGCTGTAGATAAGGTCAGTGAAATAAGCCGCCTGCTGTTTCATAGCCCAGCTATTTTCTCTGTTTCTCTGCCGCTGGCTCACCTGTCAGTTTGAAATGCCCTGTTATTATCTACCTGTCTCTCCCCTCCCCCTCAACTACAGGCTTCTTCTCTCAGCCTGTACATCTTAACGGCCCATCTGCATATTTGTCTCAGAATTTGTCGGTCTGGGAGCAAAAACCACTGGACCCCTCCACAGTCGAGGGGGAATCGGTACCCGTCCGCCCCTGCAAGGCGGACAGTTTTCTGTTGGAAAGAGAGAGAGAGAGAGGGGGGGGGGGGGGGATTCAACTAGAGCTGGACTACGGCCAGGGTCCAACTATAAACTCCAGGGGACGTTTTAATTGGTCCCAGCATCTGCCAGTGTTTTTATAGAGCCGAACATTAGTGTTGAGTGCGTTATCCAAATCCCAGTCACAATCATTTGTAGACGTTATTAAAGCAAATTAAACCTGCGCGTGTGCAAGAGAGAGATTGCAAGTGTAAGAAATTGAATCAGGAGTCGAACAGAGTTCATTCGAAGTGGGTTTGGGCGGAGCAGAAAACTGGACTGAGTATGGAACAGGAGGGTGATGGATGCTAATAGTAAAGTGTGTTTGGGTGCAGAAGAGAGCTGGAGTGAATATAGAATAGGAGGTGATGGATGCTAATTGTAAAAACCCTAATGCACTCAACTGCCAATGCTCTATCTCGGACATGTCATGTGATTTCCCCCCCCCTCCCCCATTCCTAGGTCGGCACTTGGGTCCAGATAGCTCCTGTAGAGAGAAGCTGGAGAAGACTATCATCCTCTACACGAAGGTGGTAAGTTGAGCCATGAAGTATTCCGCCCTCCTTCTGTCATTCCAGCTGCTTGATCATGTGGAATCTGTTGAATGGATTCAAATGTTAAGGCATCTCATACACAGCCGCTTGGAAACACCTGTTGGAAATGTCATCAAATGACTGTCCCCCACACACACACACTTCTCGATAATGGATTTTCTTTCTCCCTCTCCCTCTCTCTCTCCTTACTATTGTGGGGAGGGATGTTCTGTAACCAGGATGACCTGTCCTGAATCTTTTTATCCAGTGTTTTCCAGGTTACAAAGCCTGTTTCAGGTGCTGCAGGCCTGGTGTGCGAGACTTTTCAGTGTCACTGTTTATAGGGGGACTCAAGCACACAGTGCAGAAGATAATCCTTCTTGAACTATTGTTTTGTTTGGACAGGCCAAGTTGGCAATACGGATGCCAACTTCCAAGGCTCTTGGGAGTAAGGTCACTTGATGCAATGGCATTGTTGCTGGCGATGGTCACGGTTAAAAGTCTAAAAGCATTTCTGTCTCTCTCTCTGTCTGTCTCTCTGTCTCTCTCTCTGTCTGTCTCTCTGTCTCTCTCTCTGTCTCTCTAGTTGCTGGACTTTCTGGAGTGCCACCCGTGTCCGTTCATCCCTCTCATCCAACGCTCGCTGGAGTTCGCCGTCAGCTACGTGTTCACGTCTGCGGGCGAGGGCGTGGCCTTCGAGCGCTTCACCGTGCAGTGCATGAACCTTGTGAAGATGATCGTGAAGAACGACGCCTACAAGCCAGCCAAGAACATCGAGGGTGGGTAGAGTGGAGGGAGGGCATAGTGAGAGATGGGCAAAAAGGGGAAGCTATGGAATTTTGTTTCAATCGTTGAATAGGAACATAGAGGGAGGGGATGGGGAAAGCTTGAAGAAAGTGAGGCAATCTTAATGCAGTCACCAACAATCCCTTTAGAAAAGCCACGGTGAAAAGTTTGGTTTTATTTGACACAGTCACAGTTTCCATGGGAGGCTTTTGTCAAAGTTTAGCTCCTAACACACACACACACACACACACACACACACACACACACACACACACACACACACACACACACACACACACACACAGTTTGATCCATGCCCTCAGAGGCCTGTGGTTTCTTGTTAAATGTTCCTGATGGAATCTGTGTTCATCTAGCCAGCATTTCAGGACGCTTTATATTTCTTTCTTATCCTCTCTATATGTGTTTGCTCTCTCTGTCTTCCTCTCTCTCCTAGTGTCTCCTTCTTCCTCTAGTTCAAGTTCAAGTTGTGCTTTATTGTCATTCCGCTACATGCGGGTGCATACAGTGGAACGAAATGTCGTGCCTCACAGAGCCACGGTGCTACAGAAGTACAGACATACAACAGTACAGACAAACAACAATCAATTTAAAATAAATATAACAATTTTCCTATACATAAACTAAACAGGATACAAACTGTACGAATACTTACCGATGTTCATGTGCAAAGAGTATTGTACATGTGCGAAGAATAGATACATAGATACATATTATTACTTATTATCTCCCAGTGTCTCTCTCTCCCCCACTGTCTCTCTATTAGACTCTCCTCCGCCCCCGCTCTCTGTTTCACTCTCTCCTCATAAAGTACCACAGAAATTGACGATTGAGTAAAACCAAGTACACAACAGCCATCTCACTTTTGGATAGTCCCTCTCTTTCCCTCTCTGTCTGACAGTCTGTCTGATGGTCTGTGTCCTGTCTATATGGGTTTCAGACAGTAAAGCAGAAAGCCTAGAGGCTCACAAGATCAAGACTGCTTTCTTCACACACGCCACTCTGACGGAGATTGGACGTCGCCTGGTCTCCCAGTACTTCCTGCTGACCGAGGAGGAAGTGGCCATGTGGGAGGAAGACCCGGAGAGCTTTGGTACGGACGGGAAACACATATACACACACACACACAAGTGCATATTTGCCCTCGCGCCCACTTACAGGCATATGTACGCACACATTTAGATACACACTGGGGAAGTCGTGGCCTAATGGTTAGGAAGTTGGGCTTGTAACCTTCAAGTTCTTGCACTGGCAGGAATTGAAGGTGGGGATTGTGAATAAACAGCACTCTCTCTGCCTTCGATACCATGACTGAGGTGCCCTTGAGCAAGGCACCGAACCCCCAGTTGCTCCCCGGGCGCTGGAGCAATAGCTGCCCCACTGCTCCGGGTGTATGTTCACTGTGTGTGCGTGCGGTTGCCCACTACTCACTACTGTGTGTGCACTTGGATGGGTTAAATGCAGAGGTAAATTTCGAGTATGGGTAACCATACTTGACAATACGTCACTTCACTTATTGAAATACCACACGCACGCACACTCACACTCCTTTGCAGAGTCGGTTAAGATCCATTGGATATTTTCCATTCACTTACCCTCAGTGAATTCTGTCCCCTGGTCACCAAGCTAGCAGCAGTCGTAGGCTTCCCGCTCCGCACCAGATTACTTCTAAGTAACGGGACACTAATGGCTCATTTGCTGTGCAGTGCCTGTGTTCTCTGTTGGGAAAGGAGCAGTATATCATTTTCAAGTTTTAAGTGTATCAGCGTGTGTGGGTTCGTCATTGTGTGCTTTGAAATCACCTGAGATTCTGCAGGGAGCTTGTTGCTTATTGCTTTTGTGAATCTCCAAAATGACTTCATGGCTGTGACTTGGTACATCCCTGTGGATCTCCCATGGAATAGTAATGCGGGGAGTTCAAAGTTTGAGCATTCTCTCATGCATTTTTTAAACGAATCGCTATCCTCTCGCAGGTGCAGCTACTTTGACGAATGCGTTGTCTAAGTTCATTCCTTTTTATCTTTTTTTTTTTCCCCCTATTGCTTTCTGTACTTTCTCACACAGCTGTTGAAGAAACAGGGGGGGACTCTTGGAAATACAGTCTGAGGGTGAGTTTACAGTTGTTGTTCTCCTTTTTGAAAATGGCTCTCGTTTACTTGCTCCATCCCAGGCAGACACACCACACAAACACCCTCGCTCTGTGAGTATGCCTCAAACAGACCACGGTGATCTATGTTCTCAGTTGAAACTCGCACGCACCGTCGCCTCTCCTGCATCAGGCTGTTTACAACACTAACCTCGCGCAGCACGACCGCCGTTACGCTGAAGTTGCGGCAGGAAAACATCCCTATAAATTGTGCCAAGAGCTGCTCTCTGTTTCCTGAAGGCAGAGGGAACAACACTGAACCTGCAAAACAGCTTCTCTTACTATATTCTCTCAAAGTGCCCAAAGGATCAATCCACCAGCTGCGTGATAGCTAGCCAATGTAGCTAGCTAGAGGCGATCTCCTCTAAATGATTATTAGGTTTTCGGAAAGATGTTCATTCAGGCCATGAGTACTTCCCCTTGCGAAAAGAGAACAGCATTTTAACACAATGAAGCAATGACCTCTTTGAAAATCTTGTTGAAAGGGATTGGAATCGCGTAGTGTCACTGTCAGGCTGCCTACATTGTAGTCAGGTTGCACAAAACTCATTTGTAGGCATTTTGTGTGCGATCGTTTGTCTTGAAAGCCGTTGTTCGCACTCCCTACATCCCTATGGTCTCGTCTGTGGTGCTCTCTCTCTCTCTCTCTCTCCCTCCTTTTCTTTTCTGTCAGTCCGCCTGTCCTGGTGACCTTTCCACGTCACCCATATTGGAATCTGGTTATAGACGACTTCGTCCTCCATGTTTGTTGTTATGTATGAAGTGGCCGCAATCCCACCAGTTCACAAACCTGCTAGCCCTATTTGGCCACATTTCATGAAATATATATATTCTTGCGCTACCTGCCCAGCCGTTCCTCAAGCGTGTTGATTTGCGTGTTGGTGGTCAACCCTTTGTCGATGTGACGTATTCATGCTTTTGTTTCTCGCCAGCCATGCACAGAAGTGTTGTTCCTGGACATCTTCCACAACTACAGCCAGACCCTGACCCCTGTTCTGCTGGAGATGGTGCAAAACCTACAAGGTTGGTCTTTAGACACATTGAGACTTTTCACACACACACAGAAACAGACATACAGCGTCTGTTCTGGGTCTTCCTCTGACACTGGGGAAATGAGATCTGTCGGAGCGTGGCCAGCAAACCATTGGATATTTCTATGTTGGCCCAGAGGACAACATTGATTGGAAAGCCTAAGAGCGTTTCAACAATAGACTTCCTTATAAAATGTCAAAGTCTTGTGTTTGCCAGACAGGATGTTTCTATGTGACAGGTGAAAAGATGAAGCTGTCAGCTTCAGCTAGTCGTTTGCTCAGTTATTATTGCCACAGAATCAAAACCTGTATTAAAAGGTCTTCGTTGGAATGACAGGAATGAGTATGCATCTTCCTTGGTGCTACCTGGCGGCGCGTGACTGTGTGCCTTCTGTGTGTTGCACTTCAGGTCCGACGAACGTGGAGGACCCTGTCCAATTACTGATGAAGGATGCAGGTGAGCGCGCTCAGAGAGAACTTGTGAGGGTATGTGGGCTCTGCTTGGCGTCCGCAAAGCGCTGACTCACGTTGCATGTGTCTGGCCAGATGGACCCTCTCTCTCCAACAGTGCCAGGTCCACCCAACAGTCCCCCCGCTCTTAGTCTGTTTGAAATGGAGGGACGGTGCTCTTGTTCTCTTTCTTGCTCTCTCCCTCCTCACCCCCCAACACCTCCCTCCCTCTGATTACACTCCAGAGGAGCTCTGCATCCATCTTTGCTCTGTCACCCAGCCAACATGTCTTCTCCCAGCTCTCTTTCTGTCCTTCTGTCTCTCTCTCCCTCCCTCTCCCCCCTTTTCCCTCCCTCTCTGTCCCTTTTTCCCCTCTTCCTTTCTGTATAGCTTTCACCCCCTCTCAATCCCTCTTTCCTTCTCCCTCCCTCTCCCCCCCTTTCACCTCTCTTGATTAAACTTCGGAGAAGCTTTTCATCGCTCACTTACTGCCACCCTGTCCTCTCACTGCTGCCAGTCTCTCCCTCTCCTTTGTGTCTCCCTTCACTCCCCTCCTCCTCTTGCTCTCCTTGTTTTTTCATCCTCTAACTATTGGCTCTTTCCTCCCCCTGGTCTTCAGGGAGTCGTGGTGGTGTTCTTCCTCCATCCCCCCCCCCCCCCCGCCCATCTGTGTGAGGATGCCGCACGCTCGCCCTGTCTCTCTCCCCCTCCGCAGGACTCTCTCTCTCCCTCATCGCTCGTTAGCACTCCACAGGCCTGGCTGGCTGTCACTAATGGGATCGTTTGGCTGCCCTCCTCTCCTTGCGCTTGTCTGTCTCTGCCGCTCGCTCGCTCTCTCTCTCTCTCGCACACTTTCTCTTTCTCTCCCTTGCCATCTCTCTCCCGCTTTCTCTCTCTGGCTTTCTCTCTCTTTCCCCCTTTATTTCCCTTTCTGTCTCTCGCTCTATCACTTTCTCTTTGTCCCTTTCTTTCCCTCCCTTGCTCTCCGTCCTCTCATCAGCCTCCTCCTCTCACGGATCAGTCTCACATCCTCGTTTTCTTTCTCGTCTCCTGCCTCTCCACCTCGTCATCTCTCAGCCTGAGTTTGTCCGTCCCTCTGTCTGCGCCTGACAAAAGACCCTCACAGCCTTTGAAACTCTCGTCTTGGATAGCCTCAATCTGTCCCCTTTCAATGCTTTGTGAAAACTGTAGCGAACCCACAGAGTTGCGTTCTAGATCAACGCTCGACCTAACAACATGTTTGAAAAATGGCATGTGAGGGGATCACCACACCTAGTGAAACTGTTGCTCGTTAGATAACAACAGAGTTGAGTATGAGGGGCAGTTAAGATGGAGCCATTCGCTCATAGCAACACCTGGTCAACTTCAAACAAGAGAGAGAAAATCACGATTATCAGCTCTGGACTCACTTGAATAATACCGGTGTTTTATCTCTGTGTGTGTGTGTGTGTGTGTGTGTGGTCATAGTGTACAACGCAGTAGGGTTGGCGGCGTACGAGCTATTCGACAATGTGGACTTCGACACATGGTTCAAGAACCATCTCCTGGCCGAGCTTCAAGTTGGTCATCACAGGTATGGACATGCACCCACTGCCAACGCAATGACAAGGGGGTTTCTGTCAAAGTACGCTAGAAATTTTGAGGGCCAAAGATGACTATGCACTGTCAATGTCCCAATTTCACTCCTGATCTCCTTGTGCCTATGATTCATGCAGAGGATGGGCAATTAGTCCTTTGTTTCGATAACAAGCCGTTTGAGTCATAAACCCCACTCCTGTTAGTTGAGCAAACACTAAGTTGGTTTGTGGAAAATGCACTCAGCTGCTATGAGTTAACTTAGAGCGAAGCACAATAAGAAATGCAGCCATAAATACTCATGTTCCCTTTGCGGGTTAGACTGTGATGTGCGTAAAGAGGACTTTGGAAAAAGTCATGAAAGTATGTTTTTGCCTAAACGTTTTTATTACACATAAAATTTCAAATATTGAAGAATGTCTTCCAAACTTTTAGGGGAACTTTTTTTTGTGACTGTAGCGATAGAAGGATAAGGATAATCATGTCTGTGGAGACTGCTGTCCTTACAACTGAAGCTGTTCCTGGAGTTGAGTTTGTTGGAGACTCTTGTCTGAGTTGGAACAGTTCTCAGTGTTGCCTTTAACACTCTAGCTTTTGCCGCCTCCATTAAAAACAATTTCCTGTCCTGTGAGATGGCTTGTGTGGTTTTGTATGTGTTCCACAAGCATAGGCTACGACTCAGTGGAGATAAGTTAGTGATTGTGCTTAAGAAGAGAGTGGGAGACGAGAGTAGGACACAGAGAGAGAGGGTCCGACATGTAGTGCTCGCTCTTAGACTACAAAGGAGACCCCCAGAAACAACGGTCACAGGTGCTCTGACGTCACCGTGGGAACGGACTATCTTTGCTATCGAGACTGGAACTCTAACCCGCCTCCGGATGAACATGTGGGGAGGAAAAAGGAAGGTCCTAGCCCTTCGGTAGATCAAAGACGCGTAGGAACACACATAGAAGCAGGAGAGCTCCGAACCGTCTCACCTCCAAACTCTGAGCGGGTTATTTCAGCGTGCTCCGCGTTGCAAGCCGCACAGGTTATATAAATTTTGTGCCGGTAAACTTTTCAACTCCCCCTGATGTCTGATGTTCCCGTGTCTCTCAGGCGAGCTGAGTTTGTTTTCAGATGGCATGGCATCTGATGTTTGCGGCACTTTGAAAGGATACGTACCATAGGCTTCTAGATAAGTGATGATGCATGAGGATGACTTTGAAAGGGCTTCAACATATTTAATGTGCGTTTGTGCATGCCTGTGCATGTCCTAGATCATTTTCAATGCTATTTCTTTATTGGTCTCTACAGTACCAGCAAGGGTCTGGAAGGAACATTTTCACACCATTTCATTACAATATCACACGGCAATCCTCGTCTCTGAACTACGTGTTTGAGTCTAATGGAAAAACCTATATTGGATTTGTGTGTGTTGTGGCAATCAGCACTAGATCAGCCTTCTCACCACCATCCAGTAGGCTGTGATCATACACCAAAAAATATATAATTTGTTATTGCTCAGTAGCTAGGGGTAGGCGCTGGATCGCTAAGAGGTTTTTGACATGCAACATCCACACCCCAATACAGTGTGTGTATGTGCTGCGTTTGCTATGTGCACCTGCATGTATGTACATCCTTTTCTCTGTTTTGTTGTAGAGAAGCCATGTCACTAGGTGAGCTTCCTGCTTAACACACCCACACATCCGTGCGCGTGCGTGTGCGTGTGCGTGTGTGTGTGCGCGCGCACGCGCGTGTGTAAAAAGGGACAACAGAGAGGTGAAGGTAATTGGAGGGAGTGAGAGGCTGGGTGTGGGGAGGAGAGAGGGAAGAGAGGTGGGGGGGGGCAGAGAAGAGGAGGCAGCCCCTGCTTGCTCTTAGTGACACGCAGACCCTCCTGCTCTCCTCGGGAGAAAGATAAGAGGGAGGACAGTGTGTGGCTGGTGAGGTGAGTCAGGCCTAGGATTACGTGAGGATAAGATAGTGGAGATGGTTGACCCCATTCCTGCTCTTTTGGGTAGAGAGAAAACCGAGGAGTGTTCCAGAGTGCGTCTGTTTGCCTGTCTGACTACCTTCCTGTCTAGCTGTGACATCTGGAGGACCGGGTGACATGACAGGAGATGGGAGAGCTGTGTATTTGACGTTCCCCAGACTAAGTTGCTCTGGGCTTAGGGGACTCTGGCCAGTCTGACTGCCAGCGACCCAGACTAACCTTCTCTCCTGGCTGGCTCCAGGGTCACAGATCTCCCCCAATAATATAGACCGATGCCAGTCTATCCTCAGCCCGGCCACACCTTGCCCTCTTAGAGTGTGTACGCAAATATTGTACGTGAGAGGATAGTGGTGTGTATTTAGAGAGAGAGAGGGATGGAGAGAGTGAAATAGAGCACTTACAAGAAAGGGCTGATGGGAGTGGTAATCAGAATGTACGCAGTGGACAGCCAGCAGGTGGGAGATTTGTCTGTCATTACTGAGGGGAGGGGCCAAGCAATGAAGTTTATGAGTGGGAAGGAGGAAGAGAGGGAGAGGGAAGTGAGGGAGTGAGGAAGGATGGAGTGGGCAGGAAAGAGAGGCAGCAAGGGGGAGGGAGAGAAGGGGAAACGGCAGTCATGCAGATTATTTACAACGTGGAGAGGAGATGGGGCAACAGGCCAGGGTCAGGCCCTCTCGTGTCCCAGCTCCCTGTTTCCTAGTCCACTTGGCATCCTCCCACCTTCCCCCTGGGCTGCAAGCCCAAGCCCAGCTCTTCGTCTGGGGGTGAGTGATTGAGGGTGAGCCCCTGCCAATGATTACCTGTCTTGCTCCTCACTCACATCAGCCGAGCCTGGCTAAATATTAATGGGCCCGTCAGACCGGGCCGCGCTCTCAAGCGTGACGGACACCTCCGGCTCGGCCTCCGGCTTCACGGAGCTCTCGCCATTAAAAGGGATGCCATTCCCTGGGTGTGTGAAGCTGATTGACTTCTTGTCATACCCCCCTCCCTCCCTCCACGTGCCCCCTGCCCCCTTTAAGCACAACATCTGTCTTAGCTGATTAGTCTCCTTGGAGAGGAAACAAACGCTTAAGGAGAAGAGGGGAACCCATCTCCCAGACTCCGATGGAAGCGATACACACATTCAACCACACACTCCCTCAAAGCCCTCTGTCTGTCAGGGATTGCTTCGCTCCTCTGGACACGAACAGGTTGACCTTGTTTTCTGCCCTTGCGCGTTTTTAGACGCCTGTGAGTTCGATCAAAAAGTGCCCACTGTGGCGCGGACAGGGACTCGTACTGGCTCGGCTCTCCGGTCGTTGTGGACCGCCTGCTTAGCTCCCTGCTCAGGCTGGGTGTACTTCGTTGAGACAACCTGGTCCAGCCCAGTCTCTCTTTCCTGTCCACCCTCCCACCTCAGGGTTTAGGACATCTGTCCAGGCTGTGGTTTCCCCTCCTGGGTGTTCCCATCTGGTGTGTCCCAGCTGGTGACAGGTGACTGGGCTTCCTCTCTGGTGAGCACCAGGTGGGGAACTGGGAGGATGGGCATCTGGGTATGACACAGACTGGAGCTCTGTGACAATTTTGTGGACGTGTGCCCTGTCGGTCTGGGCCCTGGTGCTTATGTGCTGCTGGCCCCATGGAGAGGGGGCCATGGTCTCCATCCTCTCCCTTTATGTGGCTGACTAACAATGAGGACTTGGCTGGATCCCCACTGCCAGTGAAGTCAATGCAGAACAGTTTTATCAGCTTGTGGACATGGCACTCCATGACATCCTGTAGATCTGTTTTGGGGCAAATTCTGGAAAGGAGTAGTAAAGTATTTCTAGACATAGTGTCTGTGTGAATGGTGGACAGCGTTGACCACACGCTTAAATTACAGATCTCTTGGAATCCTGTTCTTAACGCCCTGTATCTTAGAAGTCTGCCTATATTAACCTGTGTAGGAGCACAGTAGAGCAGAGTTACAGTAGTTCTGTATTTGTTATGTTATAAATAATATTAATATTTGTTTATTTGCATATCAACTTTTTGAATAAATAATGAAATAGCCTTTTCATTTTGCCTCCTGCTGTTCTATCCACCCCCTGCCTCTCTGTCTGTCTGTCTGTCTGTCTGTCTGTCTGTCTGTCTGTCTGTCTGTCTGTCTGTCTGTCTGTCTGTCTCTGTCTGTCTGTCTCACGCACACACACACACACACCATCTAACATTACTGTTTCTTTTCGCCCCCCTGTTCTGTCTTCCTCTCCCCCCCTGCTCTGTCATGTAGATACAAGCTGATACGACGACGGGTCATCTGGCTCATCGGCCAGTGGATCTCTGTCAAGTTTAAATCTGACCTCCGACCCCTGCTGTACGAGGCCATACTCAGTCTTATGCAGGACCCTGACCTGGTGGTAAGACGCACAAACACAAGCACCACACAAGATCAGATGTGCACACAACATAAGATCATGGGGGGGGATTGTGTAAACTTGATTTACTGAGGTTATCAGTCAGGTCAAGCTATCTGGAGAATAAGGCCAGCCAATTCTGGGTATTTGGCCTCGTCCAGACCTTTAACACTTCAAATGCCGAATCCGTGTTGTCTGAGAGATACTTCACTCCAGACACAACCTCTCCTCCTCCTAGTGGCAGGACTAAAGCAGTTTTAATCAAGACAGGCTAACTTTAGCGTTGTTATTTATTTTACTTAAACAATGTATAAATAAATAAAAATACTTTAAATTATTATTATTTTTAAAACAAAAAACAGACACTTTACCTCCATTATAATGTCTTCATGGACAGTTGGCACCAACACTGGCCTCTCTCAAGTCTTTACCGACCTGCTGCCAGAAGTCATTAGGAAAGATTATTTAATTGACTGTAAAGATGGTGAAGTTATGTCTGAGCAGTTCTGTGGCCTCAATTCCTCTCCATATGTTGAGTATAATTAGTAGTTTATTTTAATTAAGATGGTAAAGTTTACGGTAAATGACTGAAATATATACAGTATTAACACAGCTATTTAGTAGCTATTTCTAGCATTAAATTGTGTGCTGTTGCGCAAATCTGGTTGCTGGTTGTTCTTTCAGCAATACTATGTTCATGCAGATACAAACATATTTCTCTGGATTGCCCTTTTTGACTTTGGTATTTTTTATGGTCCACTTTTAATGGTCCTCTACTTTTGACCTCATAGACTGCCCCTTGGCTTGCCCAATTAGCAACTTCCACAAAGGTGTTTGGTCACATAACAAACATCTTAATTGATCAAAGGCTGCACTGTTTAGGAGATGACAATGACCCTATATATCAGAGCTAGAAGGTGGTCAGCGTTCCAGTCAGGAGTTAGTCATTACAGACAACTGACAGAACTGACCATCATAGGTAGCTGTCTGTTGTAGACCACTGCAGTTGAAGGAAAAGAGAAGCATGTTTTTTATGCTAATGTTGGCTGTTTACTCCTTAGTTAATTGGTTAATATTGGAACATCCTGAAAGATAGAAGTATGTGCACAAGGGCTCTCTTGTTACACAATTGAATACATTGGCACACAAAGGCGCCGTCTGCACACACAAACACAAGCCCGCTCTCTCATGACACACACTCTCTTCTAATCTGTGATATTCATGGGATGACTCACAGAGGTTAGACTCCCTGTGATTATCTGTTGTCTCCCAGCTGCCTGCCGTGGTTGCCAGCTCCACCATCCTTATCCCTTCCATCCCCTCAACCCTCCCTCATTCCCCTATTCCTCCCAATCTACCGCTGTCTGTTTACCCCCCTGTCAGGGAAGGGAGACTGTTCTAAAATTCGCATCAACACGGACTCCCAAGTTCAAGGCCTTCGCCTGCTCTGCAGGGGGGCCACAGTGTCGGCAGAACATTAAAAAAAAAAGTTAAGCCGTCTTTCTGCTTTGCGCTGCTTCTCTCTAACCCACATTGGCCCAGATAGGTCACCCCCCCTCACATTTTTTATAGTTACGCTGTGTCACGTGGGCCATGTGCTACATGCTACTTCATCTGCTTTCGCATTTCATATCCTTGCTCTGCCGAGAATGGTTTGGGGTGGGGGTCCTAAAATGGTACACAAACGTATTCTTGAGACATGCCATTTGTGAGATTGATGCTCTCAACCCAACTGCAAACACACAACAAAGATAACAACAGCCTTACAACTGAGATGAAGGGATGGAGGCTTTGTGAATTGTAAAGGCTCCATCTCAGATTCATTTATGGGTCGGTACCCAGGTGGAAAGCAGAATAAGAACGAGCTTTAGTTAGAGACACAGCAGGGAAGGCTGACAGCCTAGTGACAGACTTGGTAGCTCTAGAATTGTCTGTGCGCGAAGGCATGCGAAATTCAGCGTGCGCTCAAGCGTGTTCACGGTGACAGAAGGACAGAGACACTGATAGAGGGGGTGAGAGAAGGGCAACAGACAGGGAGATGAGACAATGGGGGAGAGAAGAGGAAAATGTTATCGCAGGTCGGCCATGTTCACTGTCATTATGTTGACTTACTGGCCCTTGAAAACAGAAAACACCGCTGCACGTTTCACAGTCGGCATGTTGCCGAGGGAAGTGCTCACCGAATAGTTCATGTGTGTGTTTAGAACTGGACAGAAAAAAAACTTGTCGATCCACACTTGCTCGTGTGTGTGTGTGTGTGTGAGAGCGGGGTGGGGGCGGGGGGGGGGGGGGGGGGGGAGCGAAGGGGCACTTTGACAAGGAGAAAAGATTGGACAGGAATGGAGGAAAGGATTAGCCCTGTATTTAGCCCTGGGGGGCTGAATGACCTGGTGTTGAAACACTAGCACTCCCCCACCTCTGCTTCAGTCCAGAGCTATTGTTTAACATTGTGTTTCCATCTGACCATGATAGATTCCTACGTCTGGACCCATATATTTTCCTCTCCCCATTTGATGTCAGCCGATGCCGTTTGCTTCATCACTCTGGCTGTGTATAAATACAGTATAATGACAGGAAGAACTCTTACCCACTCAGCCACTGGGTATTGTAGCTTGAGCTAACCTACTCGCAAGCAAACAATGAAGATACTGTAGAATGCTGTTCTGTCCCAAGAAAGCACGTGTACGCACATGCCCGTGCAACGTACTAAGGTCAGAGCCTTTCTTAAGAGTGTATATTTGGCGCAGTCCTCCTAGGACTCATTTTCTTTCTCTCTAAATGCTGATTGAAAATTCGGACTTTTATGGTCAACACTCTGACATTAGTCACACAATTGTTCACTAGGCATTTAAATGATTCGGGAGCTCAGTGCCTGGAAATTACAGCATTTGACTACAAATTGATTGACTAATCAGGTCAATCAATCAATACATTCAAAGGATGCTAACTGATATTTTCTCTGTTCTTGTTGTTTACTCTGCAGGTGCGGATTGAGACGGCCTCCACTCTGAAACTCAATATCCGTCACATGTCTATCAAATATGCCTTTGACTGATCGTGAGATTCTCTTCTTGTGCAATTTTCATACGAAGCTATTGAATGTGAATCATGGCCTTATCTGTCACCTATCTATGCTTGTTTAAAGACAACTGCCATCTGAAGGTTTACTGAAGCAATATTGCAAGTGAGACATTCTTCTCAAGATGTCTTCGATCACATTGTCTCTCTAAGTCTGTGTTCCTTAACTCACCATCACCTGTCGACGACTTTGAGTTCAGGACGGAACAGTTCCTGCCTGTGAGTATTTCTGTCTACCCATTCTAGTTATCACAGTCTTGGCTAAAACATAATAGCATCTATGCACTTTTCTTTGGAATAATTACACAGAATGGTAGCCCACTCAGCCAAACTATAGTTTTTCTTGATTTGATGGATGCCTTTTGCAGGCAGCGCCATACTAGATTCCATCGCAGATTTTTTAGAAGATTTAGATCTGACCTCTTTGCTGGCCTGAGCTTTTCTGCTCCGTTTTCATTTCGTTACATTTTGAAATGTGCTTTGGTCATTGTCTTTCAGATCTACAATAGAGATACAAAAGTTCAAGTTTACAAGTACTTACCCATATAGTTCTGATGTGTTTTGACAAACTTTCCAAACTTACTCTCTCCCCACAGTTAGGGCCTCTTGGGAAATCCTACACTATAAACCTCTTTCATTGATTTGGTGACAGCTAGTGCAAGTCACAACAATTGTACCTTGCATCTGACAGTCCGCGTGAATCCGGTTGTCGCTTGCCAGTCTATCAGCGTTTTCTCTCCACGCTTCAAGCAGTCTTTGCCGTGATGTTTGTTGACCTTTTCCTCTTTCAGCTCCATCCATGGAGGTTTCACTTCTGTGCCATTTGCCTTCCACAGTTTGGCTTTCTGCTAGCTCTTCTGTGTGGTGAAAATGGGTACATCAAGACTAGGCAGGCTTGTGATACTTGAGATTCCATACTTGCCTATTATCCTGTCTGTTTTCTGGTTTAGGAGGGTTCATATTGTGAACAAGCCAGGTCATTTGCATTCAAATTATGATCAGTCGTAATGGTTCAATAATATTGCGGCCAATTTGAGACAATTGTGGGATGAGCTAAGATTTATAATATGTCTATGAAAGTAAATGAAAATATTCATGCAGCAGAGGTTTATAGTGACACACAGTATAGGGATTTGAACCTGTGACCTCCCACTGCTTTATTTTTGTTCCACTCAAACATTTATAAATCTCTGGGCACCAGTATACGCTTCAAGTTAAACAATTCAGTTTTTCCTGCAAGAAATGTTGTTACTTTGTTATTTTTCAAGAAGTGCAAGGGTGAAACAAGCGTATGCTGTATATGACTGTATCATTGGATCTGAAATGCAGTTAATTGCTTTTAAGTCTGTCTTTCAGTCTCTGGTAACAATTCTCCACCTCCCTCCTCTCTAGTACTTGGAATCCATATTTGGCCTGCTGTTTCAGCTGCTGCAGCAGGTGACGGAGTGTGACACAAAGATGCAAGTGCTCCATGTCATCTCCTGTGTCATCGAAAGGGTCAGCATTCAGGTGAGGAGTCAGGGGTCACGCTGCTGAGAACCAATGAGTGAGAGGCCTTAGTCTCTGTGGTTCAGTGGCCACAGCATTTCTAGGTCAGAGTTGACCTATGGCCACATGTTGATTAGGGCTTGGTACTGTGTTGAGCTTTATCTTCTTTTGCACTTTCCATGAGAGTGGAATCAAAGGTTGCTTCCAGTGTTTCAGTTATGCAGATTGCTCTTGCACCTACCTTGGTCGTAGCTGTCGACCACCTTTTTTGAGACGCCAGTCTGCCCTGCACCAGACCTATTCAAGTGTGGCTGCTGGGAATGGGATTGCTAGATTTTGGGACACTGTCTACGTTCGCTCCACCTTTCAACACACCTACACCCGTATGCCTCACTCACACACACACTCCCCACACTACTGATGGACAAATGGAAACGCCTCATCCCTGCTACACATCTGTTAGAGCTAAATTGATTTTTGAAAGCCAGGTGTGACGCTCTGACTTGGGGCGATTGTTCCAAAATGCCTTTTTGACGACGCTGCAGTTGCTGACCGAAGAACTGCAGCGCAAGAAGGTCAGGAGAACAGCGTCTATCTCCATCGCCCTCAGGTGAAGTCTGGCCAATAGGCTGCCATTACAAAACTCATATGCCTACCGTCCCTCACGCTGGCCCATTCGAGGCTCAGAAAGAAATAACCACCAGCTATCCTGGAAGATTGCAGTCATTTTTCAGTTTCAGGATATAATGGGAGCCCATGCAGGAATTCATCTTGTCTGATGTGACTGACTTTCTGACTTCATTATGGTGCATGTGTCCTCAGTTGAACTCCCTCTTTCCCTTCTGTGATGGCTCCTGTTGCTCTATACAGTCTCTTCTGATGTGGATCCAGCGATCCCACATCCCATCCTCTGTGATCGCAGTCTTCTTCATCCCTCGGCTCATTATAATCCACGTCTGCGCTGGTATGAATTTGAGTTCTTCTCAAATGGCGTCTTTCGACACAATGTCTGCCGTCCCATTCCATTATCAATGTGAAAAGGCTCTTTAGGAAAAAGGAAAGGTGTGAAAATGTACGTTTGGGCTTCCTTGAATTCACAATAAGAGCTTGAAGCCTTTCTCTACTACCAGCTAGGTTAGGGCAGTGAGTCGTCTACAGAACTTGTTGAGAAAGATAACGTTGATTGTAGTTTGACATTCTCTCCTTCTCCCCCTCTTTTTCTGTTTGCAAATGGCCCATTTTATCAAATTGGATTCCTCTCATATCCCATCAAGACCTTTCAAAAATATATTTTAAAATAATATTTTCATGAAGAGGAAACGGCCAATCTGACCTCTCGCTTTTATTTTTCCTGGCCAGCACTAAATAGGATGCGATGGCCACAAGTTCCGGAGGAGGATGCTAAAATAAATGAAAGGGGGAGGGGCAGTTTAATTCCAGCAATCCCTATTTGCTCTCCCGAGCGAGAGACCGGACATGTGTCCAGACATGTTTCCAAGGAGCACAGAGGGGCGCAGAATGACTGCTCCGTTCAGATGTGTGGATCGTAGACGAGGAGAGAAGGGTTGGTTGGCCAGGATCGTGCTAATTGGGTGTTGACTCACATCGGGTACGGATGAAACTCACCGTGGAAATACTTAATGGATGGTGTGAAGGACCATTACGGGACGGAGTGCATCCTTGAAGAGCATTTTTGTCTTTGAAAATATAAGCTGCAACTTAGATAGAATGTTCCTGTTTTATTTTCAGAGCTGTCGCCTCCATCTCAAAGAGATCCTAACCTTTTTTCAATGCAAGGTTTTTTCCTTAAATGCAGATACAGATCAGCACGGATTCAGTATTTGCTAAAAGTGGTGTGTGTGTGTGTGTGTGTGTGTTTCAGATCAAGCCGTATGTGGGTTGTCTAGTCCAATACCTCCCCCTGCTCTGGAAGCAGTCAGAAGAACACAACATGCTCCGATGTGCCATACTCACAACTCTTATCCACCTGGTCCAGGTACAGTAACACACACACACGCCCTGCTCTACTCTAGAAGACAGGAAGCAAATCCTTAAAGGCAGGGGTGTCCCTGGCCTGGCTACCATCCCCATGTGCGTGTGCCTGCATGCTTGTGTGCTTTTGGAGAATACCCAAATTCTGTCCCAACAGATGGATCTGTGTCCATACTCGAGTACTGTCCAAGAAATAGATTAATAAACAAACCCAACCAGGCTGTCTATTTATTGGCCTCCTTAGCGGTGTGGACACAGACACAAGCGCATATGGGACTGCCACCAAAACCATTTATTTCCCCATTAAGACTTTGGAATCCAGTTCGATGATGAGGTTGCTGTGTGACTGTGGTGCTCCAACTTAGCTCAGGCTGTGGGTTTGCCATGTTGCCCGCCCAGCCCGGAAGATATTCCAGCGTAATTGGAGACATTTCAAAAGCAGGTCTTTGCTTTTTGGTACAAATGTTTTGGCCACGCCGTACAGCTTGGTTTGTGTAACAACACTACACACAATCAAATGGCAAGTTCAATCAACAATCCTTAAACATTCCACATTGCAACAAGCTGCAGATATATGGTGCAGTATTGACATGAGTTTACATATGTTGTTGCTAAGTGCTATTACCAAGTGAGAGGGTTCGAACAATTGGCGTTTTGACAATGTTGAGTCAGGTGCGGGAATGCAGTCCAAACATTTGGTCAAGATGGGTGTTTTGCACCTTTTTTGCTAGCCCCTGCTCAAGCATAATAATATATAGCATATATGCTAGATTTATCCTATGCGTTATACATACAGTATATATCATATGTATGTATGTACATTATTTACGTGTGCTATATTTGATTTATTTTTGCATTTATAGCCTACCATACGACAAACTATTGTATACCATACCACATATTCCATGAGATTATCAGAACAGAACAACTCAGTTTTATAGAAGTGCACGGGGGAAAAAAGCTAACATTTATTACAATGCAAAATGCTGCCTGTTGGTTGGTGAAGCACCCTAAGTTAGTGTCCGTATTAGTTACTGTCTGGATGCACTGGATATAGAACTTTGTTTTCACTTTTTAAGATACACTTTTTGTCCAGCAAGAACAATGCTCATTGCACTGCTCATATGCGCACTTTCAAAGACGAAAAAATTATGACCTGAGACGTTTGTAAGACAACTTTGACAGTGCCCTGAAAACTACCAATTAAGAGAAGACAATTGTGTGTTTCATGCCAGAAAAAGCCAGTCACAAACCTTCCCCAGACTTGAGTCACGGTCTATATCCCTGTCTGCCCCTCAGCCTTTCAGTAGGAGAGGGAGACAGAGCTCACAAGTTCAATCTTAAGGGGACTGAAGGCCAAGCAACCTGAATCTGGTCTGGATCTTTCTAGTTTCACATGATTGAGTTTCCTAGGAACTGTACCTTTATTCACACACTACATAAGGAAACAATGTCTGGACTATGGTTGGCTGTGGTTGGTTTGTTGCACATATGCACATTAAAGCGATAATGGCTCCAATAAAACATGTTTTTCAGCATAGAAACAAAATTGGTTCCAAAGAAATACAGAAGACATACCACAGATACAAGAAAACTAATGATGGGATTGAGAGAGTGCGGTGATGAAGTATAAAAGGAGAGAGGGGGTGTTGTGGGATGAAGTTTGAGGTGCGCAGTACCACTAGAGGGAAGATTCTGATTAACTGAGGAGGAGGTAACCAGAAGAGAAAGGCAAGGCACCAGCAAGGCAGGTGTGAGGATTTCACTTGTCAGGCTGAGCCTAGGGATTGTTTTTTGACGAGATGGAGTTGGAACAGGTAGAGGGAGGAGGAAGACGGCGGAAAGGGCGGGGGGGGGAGGATTTGAACGGCAGCCGGCTCAATTGCCTTCCCTCCACTCCTGATTGGTGTTGACAGCTGTCAGTTAAGCTTCCTAATTGACAGGGGGCGAGGAGGATCACTTTCATCTTCCAACCTCCACATCTGTCTTTGCAACTCCGTTAGGGCCTGGGGGCGGAGAGCAAAAATCTGTACCAGTTCCTGCTTCCTGTGATCCAGCTCAGCACAGATGTGTCCCAGCCCCCCCACGTGTATCTGCTGGAGGACGGACTGGAGCTCTGGTACCTTCACACACACACTCACTCACTTACACACACGCACGCTCATGCCACTGTGCATGACACACATCGTTTGAAAGTCTTTCCAACATGTGAGAGAAGAAATGTCTGGCCCTCTGATACAAACAGTCTGTGTCGTGCTACTCCAGGCCAGTGTTTATCAAGTACTTACTGTGTTCAACCTCCCTATTGTCTGACTCCCTCCATTTCTCCTTGTGTCGCTCGCCCGCTCAGTAACTGTTATCGTCTCTCTCGGGCTCAGCCTCTCACTTTTTCTCTCGCTCGCTCCGGCAGGCTGAAAGAGGAGCTAACTGTCTTTGAACTCGCCCACTCTCTTACCTTGCATTCCCTTCTGCCGTAGCTCCGCTTTTCTGCTGTTGCTCTTTCGACTGGGTTTCTAGCTATCTCCACCTTTTTCTCATCTTTCTCCCATCTGCTCCCCCCCCCCTCTCCTCTCCTCTCCCGCTCTCTTCAAATTCCTTGTTCCTGCCCTCTAAGCTACAGGCAACAGGTTTAAACTGAACATGCATCCCTACACATAGCCTACTAAGCCTCAGTAGCCTAAATGTTGCCTGTGAGCCTGTGGCTTTTTTAATGAGATGTGTTGTCATATAACCCACAGGAGAGAAGGAGACCTTTCATCAAACCACATTCTTGTAATCATCCACCATCTGCTACCCAGGCCTAAGATCGCAAACAAGCACACACACACGCGCAGTTTTCCACAGTAAAAGAACATATTTAATCTGCTTAAGTAAACCACTGTGACCTTTCATTCCTCAGCCCTCCAGTCACTCTCTCGTTCTCACTCACTCGCTCACACACGTGCATGCTCTCTCACACTGTCTCTCTGGTACGTCTATCTGTGGAGTGTGCTCTCCCCCGGGCTATGCTACTTCATCCTGGCTGACAGATAACCGTGACCTAAGTACTTGTGTACTTTACAGAGTCATTTGTGTATTAGCCTGGCTCTCTCCTTTTCCTCCTCTCACCCCCAGTCTCTTATCTCCTTGCGT
The DNA here is from genome assembly GCA_036571765.1 of Plecoglossus altivelis. NCBI lineage: Eukaryota > Metazoa > Chordata > Actinopteri > Osmeriformes > Plecoglossidae > Plecoglossus > Plecoglossus altivelis. Next base: position 9,271,547 of record BROE01000008.1, on the reverse strand, counting down.
CCCTCTATACACATTCCTTCCCTTTCTACAGGTGCAATATGGGTAGCAGGAAAAACATGTTTTACTTTTCTTTTTCATGCATTGTCAACTTAAAGTATTCCAATTGAATTTGCCTTTTGGAGGAGTCTCTGGCAGATAAATCCCTGGCCCCTCTCCCTTTCTTGCTCTTTCAACCTGTCCTCTCTCCTTTCCCTCTTCATTCCTCTCCCCCTATCTGTCACCCCCCTCCTCACTCGCCCTCCAGGTTGGTGACCTTGGAGAACAGTCCGGCCATCACCCCCGAACTGCTGAGAATTTTCCTGAACATGTCCGCTCTGTTTGGTAAGTTTATATATGATATATATATATATGATATATATATATATCATATATATATACACACACACACAGTTCTTCCTCCTCTTCCTTCTGTCTCTGCATCATCTCCTAGCTTTTGCTTTTTGATGACCAAGGATGGGTTTGGAGGGAGGGAGAGAGAGAAAATAGGAGGGAGGGAGGGAGGGAGAGAGAGGGGTGGGATGGGGACGAGGGGTAGTTTTCCTGTATCATAGCCTCAAGGTCAGCTGAGTCAGCATGTGCTGGTTGAGTGAAGCTGCCTGTCTGAATGGCAGGCACTTGAGTTATTGAGCTCGGAGCCATCGCAGCTCTCAGAAGACTCTAGAAGCAGCACTAGGGGTGTGCAAACAACACCAACAGGATCCCTAAACCCTCTGATTAGGACCAGGGCTCTAATCAGAGCTGCGCTCAAAAGCCGGGATTGAGGGATAGATAGCTAGGTAGAAGTACGGATGGATGAGTGTCAGAAAGGATGGATTGATGAAAAGGATTTTAGTTCGTTTTCTATTGGGCCCGTTGGTACCTCCAGAGTGCCCTCAGGAAAGACGTAATAGCGGGAAGTGCCCTCGATCTGCACTCATGTTTAATGAATGCCACGCTAAATAACAGCTCAGGCTTTCCAAACTTGGCAACCCACTGTAAATCCAATGACTATGGTAAGTTAGCTCAGGATAGACTTGGTTGAAGGTCAAAAGAAGGGAGGGTAAACTCTTCAGAGCTATTTTACTCGGCTTGTTGTGTCATGTATGCGTGCGCCGGTGTGTGTATGCTTGGTTCATATCCCAGCCAGGCACCTTTTGGTTCCGAGCCTTCTTCATGGTCTTTAATGTCTGCATTTGACTGGGCAGCTAGGCCTCTTAAGTGCCTGTCACAATGCCTGCTAGGCTGACTACTTGTTAACATCGCTAGATTAGCCTTTAGCCTCTCTGTCTGGCCTTGTCAGACTTCCTGGTCCTCCTACCCCCATCAGCAACCGTCTGTCCCCACTGACATATCCCTTCAATGACAGCCCGGACTGCCTTCCTGGTTAGGTTTCAGAGACAATATTTTGCTTCTTTTTCCCCCCTCCGTCTTTCTTTTCCATCTTTCATTCTTTCTGTCAATGCTTGAACACATGCTTGTTGTACAGGCTGCGGTCTGCTGACTACACAGTTCATTCGAAATGTGTAGGTCATCTTAAACATACAACGCCTCATGAAACAAGATGGTCTTCCTGATAAACAGGCTCCGACACATTTTTACAAGTGTTCATTTTCATCTATTTTTAACATCTATCTTTAAACTCACGTTCCCGTGGTGGTAATTATAGAGATGAATCGTTACGATTCCCACTTTACCACTCCTGGTGTTTTCCATTTGATATTTCATCCTAATCTTTATCTTTCGCTGCAACACTTTCTTTTTTTTTCCCCAGCGAATTTCTTTCCATGTGAAAGTTATTTTTTTCTTTCATCTGGTAGTTCCCAGAGTTAATTATGATTCTTGATGCACACATACATGACATATAGCATATTGGAACATAATGTGACATTCCCCTGCATGCAAAGCCTGTGGAGAAAATCTGTTTTAATGAGCGATGATTATGAATCTCAGAGGTGCTGTTGCTGGTCAGAACAAATTAGCACACAATATGAAAGTGCACTTGCCTAGTCTTTACCTCGAAACATGAAAACAGGCTGCGCCTTCCAAATCCATCCTCATAAATGTGATTTACATACTGTATGTTTATCATTAAAACAGCAAAATCCTTTTTGCTTATGTATAGATATAGTTTTCATGTGGAGATATATGGTTGCTTGACTTGGGTCAGTAATTTGATCTCTATTTTCTGAAAATATTTATACAATCAGTTGTGCCAGTGATTGAGTCTCATGGGCCTCTATATTTGGCAGCTGTGTGTGTTGACTGACTCTCTCAGCGCTGTTAATTGGAGCAACAAATGTTATTTTAGGATGTGCTGTAGGTTTGCAGTGCTAGCAGATTAGATGCGGGTGTTGAATATTAGGCTATCATGTCTTAGCTACAGCATGGACCAGGCCCTGGTTAATCGTAGCTCTACCGAAGCTCGTCAAAGCCCGCCATGTTCATGCTTGCTTGCCGCTACATTGAACTCTGGCTTTTTCCAGAACCTTCTCACAGCTATCTCGAGCTACCACCAAAGCCACAGCAGGCATCTCTGAACTTGGAGAAAGTGGATTCTCGCTCATTTTCAAATGACGGTTGAAGCTGCAAGCCTAGCCCAAACCTGGTTCTCACCAGGGAGCCTAGTCGATAAGGCAGCTCTTCGTACAGCTGTTGGACCGTGGAGACTAATCCGTTCATATCAAGTAATTCTCCCAATACCGTCTTTCTGCATACATCTCTGCACCCTGGAGCTGTGGGTCTGTCAGTGTTCTGTGGGCAGAACTGCAACTGTTCCGTGGATATATTAGCCCAGAAGATTATTTTAACGGCTGCAGTCTTGCATCTCGCACTAATGACCGTGTGTGTGTCTACTAGCTCACATTAAAGTGAGGGAGGGCAAGGATCCTTCCAAACACGCCAGCTCCTTCACCACTCCGCTGCCCAGCATTTCGCCTCCCTTCCTCTAAAGTGCGTGTTATTTCAGCACTCTTCCGCAATTCTTCTTTTTTTTTTGTTTTTTTTTTTGAAAGACCTCTTCAGTCTGTCGTCCCCAGGGGCCCTCGTCCTGCTCTCAGTGGCTTCGAAGCCCCGACGGCCATCTTGTTTGTTGATGGTGGTTGGAGACGCCGGGTTACGGTCGACAGCGTGAGGGTGCAGCTTCACGCAGCGCTGCAGCGTTTGAACTCTAATGATGTGGCTAGCGACACTCTGCGACTTCTCTCTGTAGTCTCCCCTGCAAGGGTCATATGAGACTTTCAGATTGCTTTTTGGTTTTTGTCAACTGAATAGATAAATTGGAGAAGACTAGCCATGGATTTTTCTGACTGATATTGGTACTGTTGGTCTCTTCAGGGCTCGGCGTATGGTTTTGTTTTTTTTACTTTACGATTGCATACTGATTTATTCATTAAAAATATGTTTTCTGTCTGAGATGCATTTCCGGAAGTTGGTTCACTGCCCTTGTCCTTGCTACTTAAATCTAAATGCAAATAACCTATCCTGTAGCTCATCAGCAAAGAACATGTATCCAGGCGCAAGTCCTACTTCTTGTAGCTAGTTTGGAATTATGTGTGAAGTTGAGAGAATATGAGAATAGTTTTTCTCAAAGTGGGTCCTGTTCAAACAATATCCTGTTGCTGAACTACTAATCGACCAGACACCTAATTTCCATAAGCTCCCAGCCAGTGAACTGGCAAAATAACCAGTCTCAAAACACAGTGATCCCTGTGGTCTCAACTCTGCTTGGCTGGGCCCCCCGCAACCATCAGATGCCTTTCACTCTCCCAAACCAGCCTTGAACAGAAACACACACAAACACACTTTCTTGTAGACGAAAGCTCAGCCCTCGCAGTGACACTGAAGCCTTGGGGGGAAAGCAAGAAAGTTTGGGAAGGTCTTATCAATGCCACTGCAGATGCTCTCTGTTTACCTCATCAATAACGCTGTGTTGGAAGTCTGGGTGTTCAACAATTTTACATTCATGCCCCCCCCACTCCCTCCTCCTCCTCCCCCAATCATTTCGGTGGATGTGAGGATTAGGTTGTACGGGACATTCCCAGAACTTGTGTGGGTATGTGATAGATGACTTCACCTGCACTGCCTATCCCTTTGAACAGGCTTTCAACACTTGATCCACAGGGGAGACACACACATACACGCACGCGACCCACGTGCCTCTCTCTACCCATATGCCCACGTGAGCAGCGCAAGTTAGTCTTCTTTTTGATGGAAAACCTTGATTCTTCTCATTCTGTACTGATCAGGCTGGTTGGTTTCTGGATCTATTGGTATTAAACTCGCCTCATTTTTTCCCCGTCATCCAGATAGGCTGGATGAGATGATGATAACATTCTGGGTCAGTCTAGGTTTCATTTTTCAGAGGGATGGGGCATAGATCTAGAAAAGATCGGTTTGACCACTTTATTGGAATTTCCAGTGGTTTGGTTTGTAATCGCTAAGATGATGCTGCGGGTAGCCATGTGCACCTTCCCGCATGCACATAGGCACATACAGTATATGGTGCCTTCTAAGCTACCAATCAGTTTACCACATTTCTCAGTCTGCACTGAGGGCGACTTGTCATGAACCAAATATTCTTCTCCCGAGGCATACCTCAAACCAGAGCATGTCACCATGAAACTAAGACGGAACTGTGACTTAGTTCCAAACTGTGATGTAGCCTTTTAAGCCAGCTCTGAATGAGGACATCATTTATATTCTGGTGTTCAGAGAGAATAGAAAACGCTATTGATCTCCACAGGAACACAACCTCAGGGGTAACAAAATATACAGCAAAAGGTAACATAAGGCAGCAACAACGTGTAAAGAGGTTCAATCAAATACTAGTGGTCCTTAGCATCCTCAGAGCAAACATGCTAAGAGGCTGTAAGGCGCTGCCGTTTGCCATGTTTGTTGTGGTGGAACCGTCTGTCACCCTAACACGCTCCCAGCTATCTCTGATCTTTAACATCCACAGTCAGAGAAGGCATTGAAGAGGCTGATATCAGCCGGTAGGAAGCACTTCTGGCATCCCTCAGTTGAGTGCCGTGGTTTCATCAGTCTGTTTTTTGAAGCTGTTTCTTTGCCTGACCAGGGTGTCTGTTGCAGGATAGGAGATGTGGTCCATGATGGCCCTTAGGTTGGAAAGCTTTTGTCTATCTCTGCGTGTCTGCTTGACTCGGTCCACCCTGAGTCCCCACTGCCGCCGCCCTTCCCTGCACAGCACATACCGCAGCTTCCCCAAAGGGAAACAGGATCGGCACCCAAGTTTAATGTGGGAGAGAGGGGGGAGGGGGGGGGGAGTGGGCAGATGATCGGCACAAGGAATATTAGCGAGAGAGGAGAAAATGAAAACCAATACGTTTCTTGATTCACTTTCAGAATAATCAATATTTGTGGAGCAGAAGGCCGTATTAAGTTCTCTCCCTTATACACACCAAGTGGGTGGATGCTGAAAAAGTCAGAGGAGAGTTCAGTACGATGTGCGTTTACCAGACTTGAGGCCATATGTTAGTTACGGCTGTGAGCTGGTACAATTGAAGCTTTTCCTTTGTGTGTTCACCTATGGTATAGTGCTGACCAAGCGCTTTCTGAGCAAAGCCATCGTCGTCTCACTTACTTGTAGCCTACCGAATGCTGCTGTTCTGAATGTTTCAAAGGCAACAGTCAAGTAAATAACTTGTGGAGGTATGCAGGCCAAACAGCCAGGCATCTTTGGATCTCTGTGCAGCCAATAAGATCCCTTGATTAAATAGCACAGCAATCGGACCACCTGCTCCGTGTTGTGATTACTCCAGTGGGACTGGTGCAAAAAATTGGCAAGAAGGTTGAGTAGGTCAGGTCTCCCCAACAGTCCTTATCTGGGAACATGTGACGAGTTTCATCTCCTAAGAAGCCCTGGTGAAGGATACTAGCTGGAGCTTTTGCGGCAGTCAGGGCGCTACGCAATTGTGTTGGTGTGCTTCTCTCTGAGTTTTGCATATTCAAAGGATTGTTTGTTATTCATACAGCGTTGCATCATTAGTCAAAATCAACGTGACTAATTTGTGGAGAACGCACAGCTGCACCTGTGTGTGTGTGTGTGTGTACGTGTGTGTGTGTGTGTGTACGTGTGTGTACGTGTGTACGTGTGTACGTGTGTGCACAAAGGAAGGGAGATCAGCGTGAAAGAGAATTATTGTTATTCAGCAAACTCCCAGGTGGCAGTATTTCTTGGTGAACATTTGCTGCATTTGAAATGTAGCCCTGCAGATGTGTAGATCTTTTTCCAGCCCTCACAGGAAAGAACTGCTATTTGTTTCAAACACATTGAGGTCCTGAGAAGAAGAGGAGAGAACGGAGGCAGTGAGCGCAGGAGCAAAACCCGGAGAAAACGCTTTCTCATTGGCGTTTTGCCCTGTTAAATTATCCGCGCTTATTAGGTCACACGTATTAACCTTGGTGGGGGAATTCATGCATTTGCAAAACTTGTGGCACTTACTGGTTATTTCATTCCTACATTCTTAGCAGGATGTCAGTCAAGCGGATAGTATATTTCTCAAGATGAGCAGAATTGCGATTCCTGCCTTTGACATGGGTTGACGGTAATTCTAGAAAGTACAAGAAAGACCAGCATTCTTTTCTGCTGATTTGATAGAATTATACACATAGAAATTGTAAGAAGCTGTTTTCAGAGTGCATGTGTTATGTAGGTTGATGCAGTATCTCTCATTTGTTCTGTCTTTGATATGGGTACACACATGGGTAGGGGCAAGTGATATGCAGACTAGGGAGTTGTATAAAATGCCTCTGTAGTGACAAGACGCAAGAAGCAGTCTGAATGATCAATCACACTGCATATCAGAGGTTGAGCAGTGAATTAGCTTGGTCTTAATGGAGCATCAGTGGGATCCACCAGCACATTTCGAAGATCTATGACATTACCGCCAACACTGCACGTTGATTATTTAATTGCATCAACAAATAAGCGTTGTTACATCCAAGTATTTTTTATTTACAAGTAGAGTTGCAAAGGGCTTTAAAGTGGCTGGTAAATTTCCGTAAACTTTGCATGGGAAGCTGGGGATTTTGGAAATATTCCAAATTGCAAACTTAATGGGAATTTATGGGAATGAATTGGAGATTTGGGATAGTTTAAACAAACTATCATATTCAAACATCAATATAAACATTTAGGTTTTAAGCCAACATGCATGTACCTGCAACCAATAGAAATGTACAAAATAAAATTTCTGACCTTAATTTAATTTGATTAATCAATTATTTCATTGAACAACAGAAAGTATGCATGTTGGAAATACAATAAACTCAAGTCTTATATTAAACATAGTTGTTTTGACCAAGTTCATGCTGCAGGATGGGGTTTTTTTTCAACTACATGATGTTCCCTTTTAAAGGCTAACCTGCATTTTCCCAATTTCCAGTTTATTCCGATATATTCCAATTAATTTCCATCTTTGGAAATTCTTGGAATTTTGCAAGCCTGTTTACGCCATTGTACATTATATAGCATGTTGAAAGACTTGTAGACAATCAATAGACCATATGTCTGCATCACTGCCTGCTGCAATACTTAAGAGCATTCAGTTGGATTAAAGACATCCCATACACTAGTATTGTACATTTAACAAGCTGCATCTGTAAAAGAACCTATAACAAAATAACTGCATGTCTGTGACCATTCAGTGATGATACTAACGCAGTCTTTGTGACCTAAGGGTCCAATTAATGTGGTCAGGTATGGAATACCAAGTTAGAATCTCCTCCCTGTTGAGGCTTTTTAATCAGTGGAAATCAATGAGACCTGGGGTATGCGGCTGGAAAGGAAGACCAGTGGTACCATAAGGATGGTGGATTAGCAGTCTTTTACCTGGGTCTTCTGTACATTAACCATCTACTTGCATTGTTCCCTGTCCTTTCGATCTTCAGCCTTATTTCTAATGATTCATTGCATGTGAAGCGACAGGAAATTACTTTGAGAAATTTAAGCGGAAATAATGATCAGTTTCTTTTCTGTTCACCCACTCCACACAACAGCCTTTGGTTCTGTTTTTGTCAGCTTAGATATGGCTTTGTTGTTCATAAATATTCATCCCGCTGGAGGTGCTGACAAAATGGCTGTCTGGTACCGATTTCTGACCTGTGAGGAGATCCGAAGGAATGCATCATCTTCATTACCCAGGTCTGAAGAGTTGTCTGTAAAAGACAAAGCCACATTGGACTATGCAGCGACAGGGCTGTGCTTCACTCCCTGCAATCACCTCCTGCAATGATTTCACGACTGGTTGGAAAGCGAAGAAACGGCAAACTGACAAAATATGGCACACTCAAACCCCTTTTTATTCTTTTCATTGAGGGTGATCTTTTCTTCGGCCCCTGTGGTCAGAGACACTGTTGTACAGATAGTTTTGGTTAGTACATCTTCACAATTGAGTTCACAAAGGACTCAGGACCCAAGATTTGCTGCAGGTAATGTGGTACCTACCAACCACCCCCCCATCTCTCTCACTCAATATGTCAATCTCGTGAAAGTTGCAAAGATCCGTGTGTAATTTAAGTTGACTCAGGATTGCAGCTGGCTCCACGGGGTGTTGGTCTGTGCCTGCCTGCCTGTATGCGTGTGCACGCGTCACCTGTCTCACCTAAGGAATGAGTTGACAAGTGAGGTATGGCTGGAACGATGCATTATGTTAAGTCACACACACACGTACTCAAATGACTGTAAATTGCTCCACCAGAGACACAAACACACTCCTCATCTCCCAAACGAATCAGGCAGATGCTCAATCTGACAACACCTATGTACACGCCGGACTCGGTGTCCGTCGCTTCCACAAAACTGCGGGCCGGAGAAAAGCAGGCCAAGGTGTCAGGTTTTTAAGGATGGTTGTGTGCGTGTGCGTCTGGAAGGATGTGCGTATTCACGATGATGTGTGTGTCGGTATTGTGAGTGGGTGGACACAAACAGCTATTCCAGGCGTCAGGATCAGTAACCCTGTCGCTCTGTATCAGCATCAAGCCAAGCCCCGACTGTGTACTCATGTGAAGACTCCCCTTTGTGTTGTATGTGTGAGGGTTGGAGACAGGCATTGAGATTAGCTGCCCTGCCACTCCAGATCACTGTTAAATCACGGCCCCTCCTCTGGGGAACCCAGGGAAGAATTGACTGACATCGACCACTTTGTCCTACGCACACAAACACACACAATGAGCGTTAATAAACCGCCAACAATCAAGCACAATTTTTAAATCGTTGCCCGTTTTTGCCGGCGCAGCTCTTATTTTTTTTCTTTGCTCTCCCGTCTCCTGTTTCCGATGTGTTTTCGTCATGCAACCACATCGGTCTATGGTTCTCCCTTTCACCCACCCCCACCTCCTACTTCACTTCCATCCTCCTTCCTGCACCCTTCTCCCCTCTCTTTCCTCTCCTCCTCACTGCCATTAGTCCTCCTCCACGTGCTCTTGTCTCCCTCCCTGTCCTCCTGCTCTCTCCTCAGCTCCTCCCCTGGCTCTCACACGCACGCATGCGGAGTAGAGCAACGCGTGTGAAAGACAGCAATTATGCCGACAATTAAGAGCATCTCCACCCCTGTTGACTGATTACCCAGGAATCAGCACTAACCACTTTCTCTGGTTGAGGCCAACTATTGTTGACAGTCTCTCTGGGCAAGATGCGTGGCACCCACGTGTGTTGCCTCGTCTACTTTTGCTACACGACCCCCCTTCCTCCTTCTCCCTCCCAGAAGAATGACCCTCAGCTGGTGAGGGCGGACTGGATTTGCTCACTTCCGCATCAATCCCGTTGGGAACTCATCCATTACTTTGATGCGAAGGCCACAAGTTGTTCAGCTTGCTTCCCCCCTCCACCCGCTCTCTCCACCTCTGTTTTCTTTCTGTGAAGGAGAGTGTGAAGATGGGGTGTTAAGTGAGCCCAGCAGCTGGTCCAAGATCAGGTGGTCTTGGGATGAAGTGGCATGTCTGGAGATGTGGCCTCAGGTGTGTGTGTGTGTGTGTGTGTGTGTGTGTGTGGTGTGTGTGTGTTTGTCTTGGGGGTAGGGTACAGTGAGGTGTATTTTTGTTTTAATAATTTTGATAGTGACAGAGCCAGGAAATGCAGGGAAAAGTGAGGGGATGATATGCAGGAGACGACCTGAGCCCGAATCGAACTCTTGTGCCTTGTTGTCTGGGCCCAGCCTACACGGTGACGTCTCCACTACCTGCTGAGGGTCCAGAAGCCCCCATATTGATTGTTTTTAATAGAAAATGAGGTTCCAATAACCTCTGGTCACCTTCCGTTGCGAGAAGGTCTTTGTGGCCATAGCAACTGCTTGGCTGTGGAGTTGTAGCATGAATTATGCAGCCATATGGCATCAAGGTTGGGTTGATGTGTAGTGTATATTATGTAATGAACCAGACCCAGCCTGATTACTGTTAGGGCAACATATAGCTTTAATCCTGCTCTGTCATGTTTGTCTCTCGCACGCTTCTCTCTCTCTCTCTTGTCGTTCTGGTTTTTCCTCTCACCCCTGGGCAGTGGTAATGTGTGTTGTGTTTTCCTCATTGCAGAGCTGAGTTCAGAGAACCTGAGAACATGCTTTCAGATAGTCAACGCTTATATGTACTTATCTGCCACACAGTTCCTACAGGTGAGAAACACACAAACACACTCGCACACATGCTACTTCCCCATGGTGATAAAATTGAGGACCTACTTACAAATTAAACCTCGCTCTTTCTCCCTCTCTGTCTCTCCTTCTCTGTCCCTGTCTCTCTGTTCCTGTCTCTCTTTGTGCCTCTGTCTTTCTCTCTAACTCTGTCCAGAACTATGGAGAGGCCTTGTGCAGATCCTTCTGTGATCTTCTCAAAGACATCACCAATGAGGGGCAAGTTCAAGTTCTAAAGGTAAGGTGTGTGCGTGCGCATGCGGACTGAAAGGAACGTGTCTTTCTCTCCATAGCGTGTGATCTCACTCGGTTGGCATGGCAAAGCAGTAGGAGATTGGTGCTGGGAAGCGGAGGTGAAAAAAGGAATTGACCGAGGAAGGGAGGAGGGGAGGATGCTGGCTCGCACCCTGGCCATCACGATAAAAATACCAGACATTGACGGTATCTCTGCGACTCTAATGACCTTGGCGCACAGTCGCCATTCCGACGGAACGGGGCTGAGCTGAGCGGCAGCTCCCACGCCAGCCCTAACTGGCGGCGAACCTGATGGAAGCTGACGCGTCCGCAGGGAATGAGTTTACAGAGGAGGAATGTGTCTGCTCAGCAGGCGCGTCTGAGTGGGCACTTACCGACCTGATCACTTTCCTCAAAGAGAGAGAACAAGAAAGACAGAGAAAGACACATAGATAGACACAGAGTTCAAGTTCAAGTTCAAGTTGTGCTTTATTGTCATTCCGCTACATGCGGGTGCATACAGTGGAACGAAATGTCGTGCCTCACAGAGCCACGGTGCTACATAAGTACAGACATTCAACAGTACAGACAAACAACAAACTATTTAAAATAAATATAACAATTTTCCTATACATAAACTAAACAGGATACAAACTATACAAACTGTACAAATACTTACTGGTCTGCATGTGCAAAGAGTATTGCACATGTGCGAAGAATAGATACATATTATTACAGAGTCTTTAGTGCAGTTTGTGTACACGGCAGTGTGTATGAAAAGTGCAGTCGGTGAGTGACTAGTGCCAGTTTTCCGATAGTCTTAGTTATTGTGTGGGTAGTCATAGAGACCCGGAAGAGTTCAGGGCTCTCACAGCCTGGGGGAAGAAGCTGTTGATCAGTCTGGCAGAGCGGGCTCTGATGCTCCGGTATCGTCTACCTGATGGTAGCGGCTGGAAGAGGCTGTGGGAGGGGTGGGTGGGGTCCTTAACGATACTATTGGCCTTGCTGGAGCATCGTGTGTGGAAGATTTCTAGGATTGAGGGGAGAGGGGCACCGATGATCTTCGCAGCTGTGTTCACTGTTCGCTGGATGGTCTTGCGGTCTGCTGCAGTGCAGTTCCCGTACCAGACAGTGATGCAGCTGGTCAGCACACTCTCAATGGTGCCCCTGTAGAATGTGGTGAGGATGGGTGGAGGGAGACTTGCTCTCTTCAGCCGGCGGAGAAAGTGTAGGCGCTGATGTGCCTTCTTTGAGAGTGACTTGGTGTTGGTGGTCCAGGTGAGGTCCTCTGTGATGTGCACCCCCAGGAATTTGGTGCTGTTGACTCTCTCGACAGGCGAGCTGTCGATGGTCAGTAGGGGGTGATCCGCGGAGTTCCTCCTGAAATCCATCACAACCTCCTTTGTCTTGCTCAAGTTGAGGGACAGGTTGTTAGCCCTACACCATTTCGCCAGCTGTGCCACTTCCTCTCTATAGTGTGTTTCATCGTTGTTGCTGATGAGACCTACCACAGTTGTGTCATCAGCAAACTTGATAATGTGGTTGGAGCTGAACTTGGCAGTGCAGTCGTGGGTCAGCAGCGTGAAGAGCAGCGGGTTGAGCACACAGCCTTGTGGGGCACCTGTGCTCAGTGTTGAGGTGCTCGAGGTGTTATGGCCGACACGGACTGACTGAGGTCTTTCGGTTAGAAAGTCCAGAATCCAATTGCAGAGGGAATTTTTCAGGCCCAGTATGTTTAATTTGTTAGTGAGCTGTTGTGGGATTATTGTGTTGAATGCTGAGCTGAAGTCAATGAACAGCATTCTTACATAAGAGTCTTTGTTTTCTAGATGGGTAAGTGCCAGATGGAGACAAAGAGACATAGAGACACAGAAGAAAATAGAAACAGAGAGAGAGACAAAGAGAGACACAGAAGCCTATGAAGATAAAGACAAAAGACAGAGAGACAGGCCGAGAGGCAGACAGCACTCATCTGGATCTGGACATTGAAAGCCAACTTTCAGGTGTTCGGAGATGCTCATGCTGTTTGCTCTTGCGCCAGTCTAATCTGTGATGCTTGATCTGTTTTCCAACGGTTTCCATACTGCCTCAGATGTGCTTTGCAGACATTCCACAAAGTTGTCACAGAGTGGGTGGAACAGGTGTCATGGGTGTGTCTTTAGCTTCAATTTTTTTGCGTACTTTCAACATGATCGAATTCCAAAAACAGGCCCAAAAAACGAAGCTGCGTGCCATCTATGTAATTTTCCTGGGCTTTCACGGCATTAATGCTGAGGTTGTTTTCAACATGATCAATTACACCCCTCATGTTCAACGTATGTGCATTACTCAAGTTCAGCACAATTCTTACACGTTACATAAATTCTTAACTCGTCTTTGGTGGGATGGGTATCCGATAGTAGACCGTGATAATCTATTAGAGACCTGGAATGGGTGTGGTACGGGTGTGGTACGCGGGGGATTTTGCGGTTCAAAGGTTTTGAGGTTGCGATTCATGATATAGGGAGGCTCCTCACGGTCAATCCTTTTATTTATTTTATTTTATTGTTTTGTTTTTTTGACCAGCGTGTTTAAAATTGATAGTGCTCTCTTCTCCTCTCTGTCCCTCCGCATCTCACTAATGATCTCACCAAGTGCTCTCTTTCCAAAGGAAGAGGCAGGGGAGGTGTCTGTGCGATGTATTCATTAAGGTGTGTCGGATTAAATGTATCTCCGTCTTTCGATGTGTTCTTGTAGTTATTAAGGGAAATTTGTCTGGCTTTGTTTGAACTTGTTGATCACACACACACTACATATCACATAATTTAGCTGTTTTTGCAAGGAAATACACAATCACACACAATCTGCAGGCCAGAACCGGCATTATATTTTGTGAGTTTTTTGCTTGAGAAGTTTCCATTTATAATGCATGTACTTTACTACTGTAAAGTCAGCCACAGAATAGCATGCCAAGCATTGTGTGGGAACTGGACAGTTTGTTTACTCAATGGTCTCATCATTTGTTTGACTCATTTTACCCTCTAAAATTCCCTCACTCTTTCTCCCTTTTCCTCCCCTCTTTTCCTCCCTTCTCCTCGCCCTTCCTCTCTCTCCCTCCTCCTCACCCCTCCTTTCTCTCCGTCCTTCTCACCCCTCCCCTCACTTTCTCCCTCCTCATCCTCCCCTCTGTCTCTCATCCTCACTCCATCCTCACCTCTCCTCTCCTCGCCTCCTCCCTCCCACCCCCCCCCCTCTCCCAGGTGGTGGAGATAGCCCTGAAGGTCAGCCCCATGTTGAGCACCCACACTTTCCAGCCGCTGCTCCCCTACGTCTTCCGGGGCGTGGTTGAAGGAGAGGTGAGCGCACGCTCAGCCGACGACTCTCGAGATATCAGTCACCGTATTCTGTCTATCCTCAATTTCATTAGACTTTGCCCCACGACCTCACACTCTTTCCTCCCTTCTCTCCTTCCTTTACTCTCACTCTCTCTGCATCACCTTCTTGGTGTCTCTCTCCCCATGTGTCCATCTCTTGCCTTAGTCTCAGCAAGGTTGTTATCGAAAGACAGACTTCTCTGACCTATTTCAATGAGACCTCCCGCTGCGATCTTTCATTAGGACTATCCTTCACCCAGCATAGACATGTTACCTTATATAATCCACCTTTGATATGTCATGCTATGTTGTAGGTTAACCTTGTCCAGAGTGGCTAGGCAATCACTAAAGGGTTTTTTTGTGTGTGTGTGTGTGTGTGTGTGTGTGTGTGCCTGCGTGCCTGCGTGCATGCACGTGCGTGCGTTCATCCATGCAGAGGTACCCCGTGGTGATGTCCACCTACCTGGGCATCATGGGCAGGGTCCTGCTTCAGAACACCTCCTTCTTCTCCTCCCTCCTTACCCAGATGGCCTCTGAGTTCCACCAAGAGGTATGAAACACACAGACACACAATTAATAATATAATTATACTATAATATAATAATTATAATATAAGAATTTATAATAAGTCAACTTTCTGTGTCAACGCAGTTCAAACTCCCAAAAAGCTCCCAAGAGCCTTTAGTTTTCCTCCTCCATGTCCAGCTCCTTCTTAGTCCTGGCATTTCTCGACAGACACAGACAATCACTTGAAAGGGCCATTCTCTTCCCACTCAACACTCAGGCCAAAAATGACATTTTGAATCCCCCGGTTCTGGTAGCCTAACCACAGCGCCAGCCATGCTGCGAATGCCCTTAGCGCAGTCTAGGGTAAGCCTATCTGGGTGTCCCAGACCTGCACGCTCTGCCTTGCTGCGCTTGGCCAGTCCTATCTGTCTCAGACACACTCGGGATAGGAACACACGGGTCAGGGCAATGAGGTACACATCTGCCAGCTGTCCTATCGTCCTCCTGCCTGTGTTCTTGCCCTCGAAGAAAAAGAAAGCTTCCGGAACTGGGTGAATTTGTAAAGATAGCTAACAGGAAGAGTCTCCTGCTCACCCCTCCTTTTCCTCTTCTATCTTGCTCCGACTGACACCGGTGTGCACACGCACACCGTCTGTTACATGCACACACTCACACAGACATGTACACTAACTTACACACGCCCTCTCTCTCTCACACACACACTTGTGCTCTCCCCCTTGTCTCTCAGATGGACCATTTGCTGGGCGCCATCATTGAAATGTGGGTGGACCGCATGGACAACATCACGCAGCCCGAGCGAAGGAAGCTGTCCGCCTTGGCCCTTCTGTCTCTGCTGCCGTCAGAACACAGGTGAGGGTGCGCTCACACCAGTCCCACGGGCGCTCTGGACCAGTGCCGGCGCTAAGAGTGTCTGGCTTGTTTGGCTGGAGCATGACTGTGAGAGTCATGGTGCCGTGCTACAACCGGTGAACAGGAACCGATTACTCAGCCCAAAAACACACACACACGCTTGTTTTTCTATCCTAGTAGGGCCCTACCGTTCCTTCCGATTTAAAATGGCGTTATCTCTCATCTTAACATGGAATGTAATTACAATCCTAACAAATTCTACCCTGGAAAAAAGTATTTGAAGTTATGGGACCCAGCAAAAGGGGCTTACAAGGTCAAGTTTTTTCCAATTTTACTTTGGACATTCCACACAAGGGTAGTTAAACAAGGCCACACACAGACAAACACATATACACACACTTAGAAACCCACACACTTAGAAACCCACACACTGAAAGAGCGCAACTCACAGTTGCTATCTTCAAATGTCATGTTTCATTAGCCCATTTGAGAGGTCAGAATGGAGGATGTCTTACCTGTGACTCAGCTCTCTCTCTCTCACTGTCTGCGTGCGGGTGTGTGTTTCTATGTGGGTGGGTGGATCGAACAGTTAAGAGCAGGGTGGTCTGGAGTTGTTAAATTAAACATCTCCCCTGGAGCCTGTCCTCTGAATGGAATGGCATACACGTGGGCACATACACACAAACGCTGACACCTATACAGAGAATAACGATTTCCAGGTTAAAATGACGCAGTACAGTAAGACTCGAGTCTTTCCAGGAGGATTTTATGTTATATTCCTTATTGATCATGACGCAATACCGTCCTAGAACTGAATCCGTGTGAATTGACTCAGGAGTCCTTCAGCACTCACAATTGTGGTCAATGGCAGGTTAATGGTTGTGGCAATTGTTTTACCCCTGAAATATTCAAGTATGTGCTCATTTATGCATTCACTCTATTTTTGGAGTGCAGAAAGGCTGAAAGCACCGAAAGAAGTTTCCTATTATGGGTCTAAGTAAAGTCTTAAAAATTTTGAAAGGAGATTATTCATGATTAGGCTTTCCCTCTGATGTGGTTCCTTGGCTTCCATAAACCTTGCATTTTCCATCCATTCTTTTTTCTGTTGTGTGCAGCTGAGATGTGACCACCAAAGGCAAGCGTTGATTGTTTTGAACGCTCCCTCCTTTGCATCGTATCTTGAATCGAATACAACGGCCTTTGCTGACTTGGTTTGTTTTGAATACAAACAACTCCCCCGCAGACATATTCATCCACACATACATTCAAGCACACTTTCTGTCTCACACACACACACTCACGCACGGCTGCCACGTAAACAGCCCAATATGAACCTGTTCAGTTGAAGGAACATGTGTTGATGCTAGATTGTCCCAGAGGTTCATTTCTTGGCTCCAAAACACTGCTAGGCAGCGACATGTCTCCGAAACATTTTCTTGTCGGTGTGGGCGATGATTACTTATGCACCAATTGCCGCCTTGTTTGTCGAATACTAGTATGAACATGTTCCCAGATTCTGCAACATTTAACATCCGGGGGTGTGGGGGGGGCGGGGGGGTTGGAGGTAGCGCTTCTGCTCAGCCGGTAATGTAATGTAAATATGTGATGATGATGGGCACTGAGATAAGGAGCTCCTTGCGCTCAACGTGCAATTAATGCTCTACCACTCTAGTTTGCCAGTAAGGTTTCAATAGGTTATCTCCTGGATCTCCGTCATCGTTTTTGGGCGGGTAATGACAGAATTGTCTGAAAGCCGTTGAGAATCCGGCACGCAAACGTCTCGTCTACTTTGAAGAAGACGTGATCGTGTTCAAGCAGAGCCTCTCCACCGTCTTCCCAAAGGACTTCCTGCCACTGTCTTCCTGCCTTCCTGCCACTGTCTTCCTGCCTTCCTGCCACTGTCTTCCTGCCTTCCTGTAGCTTTTCACTCCGACCACAGTTGGCTGCCCTGATTCAGTTCATCCACCGGCAGGTTTTTAGATTAGGGGTTGGATTAAAGCTTTTGATGTGATGATGGAGGTTTTCCAGAAACTCTAAATTCAATACATCTCTGGCAGTTTTTCAGCCTGTAAATCATCATGTACAACTATGTGCATAGCAGAATATTAGACTTCAGTCAGTGACCGAAGAGGTGGGTTTATGTTGACATGGGCTCTAATCATCTCTTCTCAGGTGGTGGGTTGTATTGAAGCTAACTCACTACATCACAAGCAGTCAAGTCTGTGTCTGATCAAGCGTTCGAAATCCAATACAACGTACCTTGTTTTCCCCAGTCAAGATGAAGACATGAAATGAAGGCATTTTTAATTGAATGTAGTTGTATCATTTGCCTCATGTATAAAGTAGGTGTTTGGCCCCATGATTTTGTTTCAAAAGTTTGATGTGCTGCATGCTAAAAAGTTGATCAAAATTCTTCATCAATCAAAACGCTACAGTTGATGGATGTTGAATATGCAGGGGCAAACCTTTTTCTTCATGGCCACTACCACCCTGAGAAATGCAATCAAACTGGGAGGGCATTTCTTAATCAACCTCCAAACCCTTGCTGCAAAACATGAATACAGTACTACAGTACAATTACACTGAGTAAGATATTCAGAGGGCGACGGACACTGACGGCTCCTCCCAGGGTGAGGAAGCGAACAATCGTTTTAGATTTGGGCAGAGCTCAAAGACCTGGTAATCAATAGCATTGTTCCGGCTTGACCTTCTGTGCTTTACTTCCACACCTTGGGAAGGACGGAGAAGGAAAAAAACTTGTTGGGGAATAGAATGAATAGAGTGTGGTCAGGTCAACGCGCATGTTCCCTGTGCGCTTGGAGATGTTTAACTACGCCCACTTCAAACGATAGCTTCAAGGTTTTTTTTTTTAAAGGGCATGAGGATTAAGGCTTGTTGATTGACGCATGACACCTAACCTCTGTTCAAGTAGTGAAATGTTGACGATGGGCAGGAAAAATGGATGACCACTTAAGTGTTCTGGCTGGTCATCATCCATCTGATGAATTATGTGCGTCAGTTGCATCCGATCTTGAGGCTGGGGGTCTTCAAAGGACCAGAGGTTCTCCAGATCATGTCGTGTTGGATGGCAAACTCAACAAGACACGTAATGTGCTTCTTTTTTTAACAAAATAGGAAGCGAGTGTCCAGTTGCTGATTAGCATTGATTGAAATGAATTAATCAGAGAAAGTTAAATTGATCTGTTACTGAACTAGATGTCAATCGTTAATATTTTACTATTCGATTATTGTAGTGGAGATGGTACTGGAGATAATGAATAGAGCCAGTTCTTACAGTGGAAAGACTAGTATTTTCTGAAGATGAGTGCTGAAATCTTTTTCATCCGACTGTTTAGTCGCTCTTGTCTTTGATATACTTCCGTAAGCTTTGATATACTTCAAATGCAATGTCTGATCTCTTATCCTTTGTCTCTTTATCTCAACCTCTTACATTTCTCCATCAGTCATTTTCTGTTGATCTCTATGTAGAGGTGAGTAGGAGTAAAGGATCTTAACGATTGCAGAGTTTATTTGCAAAGGAGGGAAAATTGCTGGCTCTGTTGGTATGTGAAGTGACATTGCTGGATTGGCAGGGGTGGTGGGGGGGATGGTGAAAGATATGAAACCAGCATGTATGAAAAGAGGGTCAGAGGAGATGTTTTAATAACGCTGAATATCGCAGCAACTCTTTAACCCTCTATGAAATAGAGATGGTACTCTGGTTCCAGGTTCAGTTAATGAGATTGTGGACACATTCAACGTTTACCCATGAGCCTTTACATATTTTCCCGAAGTCAATTACTCATGTCCACTAACACAGGGCCTACTTTGGTTAACTAAGTACACAACAGTGGATAGCAAGAAAAGCCTCATTTTGACTTGTCAGTGTATTTCGTCTTTGGTGGTTGTCGTTATGACCATTAGATGTGTTTACATTGTAAGATGTCTAACTCTAAAGGCAGGAATTTGTGTGCGTTGGTGGCTTTATTATCTCAACCACTGAGCCCTGTTTGAAGCTGCAAGTCTACAGGTGTATTGCTCAGGACCGAAGTACCTGCAATGTGTTAAATGTGAATAACAAGTGGTGAGTTTAAATGAATTTACCACCATGTTGAGCTGCGCCTGGTGACCGAGCCATGAGTGTTGTGAGAAACACACATAAGTGCTGAGCTGCTCTTGCTGATTGCGCAAGAACGCCTAACCTTCATTCGTCTCCAATGTGTCTAGCAAGTTTGCTACATGCCTGCTCACCCATGCATGTACAGAGGCATGCACACACATACTTAGTGCGCGTTGTTTGTGTGTTTCAGTGTCATCCAGGATAAGTTCTGTGGCATCGTCAACATCTGCGTGGAGGCGCTGCATGATGTAATGACTGAGGACCCGGACACAGGAACCTTCAAAGAGTAAGTCCCTCCACAGAAACACCACAACATAGCAGCAAAACATCACCAAACATCACCACAAGTGAAGTGAAGTGACGTATTGTCAAGTATGGTTACCCATACTCGAAATTTACCTCTGCATTTAGCCCATCCAAGTGCACACACAGCAGTGAGTAGTGGGCAACCGCACGCACACACAGTAAAGATACACCCGGAGCAGTGGGCAGCTATTGCTCCAGCGCCCGGGAAGCAATTGGGGGTTTGGTGCCTTGCTCAAGGGCACCTCAGTCATGGTATCGAAGGCAGAGAGAGTGCTGTTTATTCACAATCCCCACCTTCAATTCCTGCCGGTGTGAGAATCAAACCAGCAACTTGCAGGTTACAAGCCCGACTCTCTAACCATTAGGCCACGACTTCCCACAACGCTACCGCAGCATGGCATGGAGTTACCACCACACTATCTCAACATAACCACAGCACTGCTAGAATATAGCTGTTACTGTACTATGGAGAAACACCCATTTATCTTGTTTTGACACCACCCTTTCCTTTTGTGAGCTTAACCTCAAACAAACTGTCTCTGGTTTCTGGCGGTTTGCACTGTCCACATGGAGATGAGCAAAAAAAGCTTTTTGGGTTGCTGATCTTACTACAAGGTCTTAAGTCTGACCGAAAATGCAAACGTTTGTAACATTGGGTGTGTTCAAAGACCATTTTTATTTAGTCATATTCCTGGTTGAATAAAATGTTTTAACAGTCAATTTAATGGATACTTTCATAGTGAAATTATATAGATATTCTGACTGCATCACCACCGATACGACCACAGAGTAGACACACAAAATCAAAAACTAAATAAATAAATCTGAATGAATGAATGAATAAATGTATTAAAGATTCCAAAAAGATGCTCACGGATACACCAAATGATTTACTGGAATTGCTGTTAAGCGCACTAAAAAAGTCATGTCCTAGCCACTCATAGAAAAGGATGAGCTAAGGGAACAGCAATGCCATAAATAAGTGGAGAAAGTGAGTATGACGGCTGTGCGGTTGTGATGGGACATCTTTCCGTAGCTCTGCCAATCTAGCAGTTTAATGGCCTGTGAAATGGCCCCCTGGGAAACTGCTTCCACAACCGTTGATGAACTATTAACTACACACATTCTCTCTCACACACACACACCTGCCTCAAGGTGCAATCAACATCCCTGTAACCCTAATTCACCCACACCCATCCCCTCAAACCTGTTCCCCAAGCTGGCCCCTTAAACTGCCAACCAGACCCTTCTCTTGCTCTCTCTCGCTCTCTCTTTTTTTTCTCTCTCACACACACACACACACACACACACAGAAACTTCTTCTCAACAGCGGAACCATGGTGGGCTCTCTGAAATGGCTTTGAAGAGTTTTGCCAAAATTTCCCCTAACTTTACACCAATATTTGCAGCTTGTCTCCCTCCCCACCCCCACACCCTGCTGTCACTGAGTACTAATTATAAAAATCGGGATGCGTACACTGGCTTACTTCTCGAGGAATTGTTTTGCAATGTTGCGAAAAGGTTTTCTGAGTTAAACGCCTTCACTCGACAGTAGCAAATCTGTGATAGTCAGCCATATGTGCGTGTGCTCTGGTGGAAATCCACAAGTAGACCTAAGCTAGTCCAGCACGCTTGTACATCCCCATTCAGGGGAGCCACACATGAATCATGTGGGATGTGTGTCGGACTCTAATAGTCTCCACTAGGTGTGTGTGCGTGTGCGTGTGTGTGTAAGCCCTCTGGCATACTATGGGAGCGTGCGTGCATGCCTGGAGCAACCCAGATACCCAGCATGGTAGACAGCTGGATATATCTTCAACAGTAAAGTGGAGGACAGTGGCTATGCTTCAGTAAGCACGATACAGCGCTGTCATTCATATCTTTTACATGGTGTGTCCTAGCCTGTGGCCTCTTCAGTCATACACCTCCATCACAGTCACTATGGACTGAAACTGCCCTCACACGGATATATATTGTATATGCGTGATTGATTTTCACAGTTTATCCATGTGTCCTTGGAGAGAGATGGACATTACATGTGTGGACGGGCAATCCTAAGGAGCAAGGAACATGTTCCGGATTGTTCTCAGTCAGATAACCTTGTGTCCCTCTACATATGGTTTCCCAAGTGGTGGATGTCAGTGATTGGTAGGCTGGAAGTCAGGTACACATACACACACACACACACACACACACACACAAAGGCACGTACATACTCAAGCACACACAGTCTCTGTCTAGAGTCTCAGGTGCGTGTAGAGGGTGAGTGTACAGTTGACATTGTATTCGTTTAGAAGACACTTTTATCCAAAGGATTCCAAATGTTTGGATGTAAGGGGTTGTGGCCTGGCAGGTAGGGCAGTGATGTGTGTGTGTGTGTGTTGCAGCTGTATGCTGATGAGCCATCTGGAGGAGCCTAAGCTGACTGATGATGAGGAGCCCCCCACTGAACAGGACAAGAGGAAGAAGTTGGTGAGTCACATGACCTCTCCACCCATACACACACGCCTGCATGACCTCTCCAAACACACACACACACCTGCGTGACCTCTCCACCCGCCACACACACACACACACCTGCATGACCTCTCCACACACACACACACACACACACACACACACATGCCTGCGTGACGTCATGCCACTCTGTCATAGAGTTAGTATGTACCACACCTGCACAGCCTGTTCTGGAAGAGGAGCTGCGTGTGCGTTGTGGACCGTGTTCTAAGTTACACCTACATTTTCCACCATCTCCTACCTGGACCAGAAAGTAGAGGACAGAGACTGCAGCCAGCCCTCCTGAGCCATCTGCCTGTTTGGCTATTTAATATTCTGGCTGTTTGTCAGTCACTCTGTCGATCTCCTCTATCTCACATCCATCCACCCACCCCTCCCCTTTTAATCGTCTGTTTCCGCAGGTGGAAACAGAACAGAGGCGCGTAATGTGAAAGCTCTATCATTCCGTCCCCTGGTAGCCGCTGCACCATTAGTGAGAGGGTTCATGCTCGTCGGAGCTATTAGGCAGCAGCTAGCAGAGAGAGGGCCAGTGTGGGCAGGAGGAAGATAGAGGGGACGTAGGGGAAGGAGGAGAGAAATGCTGGGGTAAGATGCGGTAGAGCTGGAGGGATGAGTCAATACCGGTTTGGAAGGAGAAATGTAGACCTGGGGAGAGGACGTACACAGCAAAGACGCACACTAAAATGTGACTGAGGCTCATTGTTTATTTAAAGGTTATCAGAACCATTTTCACCTACCATAACACAAGGAGAGTAATTGTTTTGGTGTGCGACTGTATGACTTACCTGCTGTAATTGCGTACATAAAAAACGTTGTAGTAGAGGTGTGTGTGTGTGTGCATATTCCTCTACGAGTTGGCTCAACAAGATGACACTGAAATCCCAAGCCCAGCTTGTCTTTGCGACAGTCTGTCGCTGATTAGCTAGGTTTGGCACCCCACTGATAACCAGGTTGTGTGTGTGTGTGTGTGTCTCCCCAGCTGGCCTTGCAGGATCCAGTGCACAACGTCCCCATGCAGCAGTACGTGTACGAGAAGCTGAAAGCCCAGCAGGCAGGGATGGGTGACCAGGCCTTCGCGGCGCTGATGGAGACGGTGGACACTGAGATCGTCCGCCAGCTGCAGGAGTTCCTCCAGGCCATGTGAAGGACAAAGGCAGAGAGGGAGGGGCAGGAGCACATCGGTCCTCTGCAACCCTTTTTTCCTTGCCCACAACCTCCCAGCCTCCCCTCTTGTAGCCTTGAGAGATTGTCAACCAGAAACGAAGTCCCCCTTTTTTTAAATTAAGACTCCTCAATGAAATCTCCACAACACCATTTTTTTATTTGATTTCCGTTTTTACGAAGAGATGGGAGGGAGGGGGGGGTGCAGAACAGTGGATGCAAAAAAAAAAAGATATGTAAAAAGAGATGGGTGATTGAGCTTTCGTAAGGGTTGGGGAGACAAGAATGTTTAGTTTAAGTGGGTGCCAGAACTTGATGCCTCTATGGAGAAGGAGGATGGACTGGAATGGTGTTTAAAGACATTCATAAAAGAGATTAAAGAAAATGTTATTTTTCAAAGAATGTAAAGAATGAGTGATTATCAGCACAATAATATTTTTTACATTGATTTCTTCCTGTTTTCTTTTTTTCTTTGATTTGTTTTGCTCTCCTGCATCCAGAAGTCAGTGTGTCTTGACTACCGATTGATTCAGACAGAAGTGTTATGTTTGTATATATTTTCATTACATCATCATACAATGTGTAGAGTTGACTGCCATATGACAGATTTTTAACAGAATGATTTGTAAGACTGCTTAACCACATTTTTATACACACATGCGTGCACACACACTGTGTATACATATATATATAAATATAATATAACATATTATATTATTATACAGCATATATATTATACAGATATAGGTATTCTAATATTTATAGTATATATATATATAGTATGTGTATATATATATTCTGTGTATATATAATATATATCATATATATATAATATATATATATATATGTGTGTGTATATAATTGTGTATATATATATATTCATTATCAGTATATACCATATAGTTAATTTACATATCATATATTATATATAATGATCAGTATATATATATATTATGCTGCTATTTCGGGTTGTGTTGGAACACTTGAACCTAAACCTAATGTCTTGTCTCCTATCTATCTCCCTTATAACCACTGAACTTCGAACTTCATGGTTATAGCATGATGGGGGTAGGATGAGCGCACCGCTGCCAAATACACTATCCAACATTGACATATAATGAACCCTTATTTATATATTACAGGGGGTATATTTCTAATTGAATCCCATAGGCCAGATATACGCACCCTCTAAACACAGGTCAAGCTTGCATCCGTCATAACCCTTAACACTAGTCAAAGATCAGTGTTTCTGAATTGGGTTTTCCTGTCACTATCACTGTGTCTGAAATGCAATACTGTGGCAGTTTATGCCAACAATGCCGTGCAAAGGTGAGGCTTGGGGAGTGTGTGTGTTTGGGAGATAGAGGTCTAGGTTTTGAGACGTTCAAGCAGGGGAGTACAGTAGAGGGGTGACCGGCCCCATCGATCTCGTCTTGCAACGTTTGAAGCCGCAAAGCAGAATCTAAGGCCTTATGCGTTACTCCTGTTGAACCAGTCATGTGAACTACCTTTCTTACTGTTTTAATTTTGAGTTCCCTGATAGCTTTCCTCTGTACTGGTGTCACATTGAACTGAAGTGAATTTGACACATTCACCACAAAGGTAGAAAGTGGTTTTGACTTGGTTCTGAAGTTTTGAGTTTGTAGTTCAATGGATTCAATAAAAGACAGTACTTGGCTAACATTTTAAGGAAATATGAATTCCTCAACATACACACCTACATAGACGTAGATAAAGTGCAAGGCATGCACAAGGCTTAAAACAGCAGATTGCAACATATGCCGATTCTTCTGCTAGACTTTGGTTCTCACCTGATTACGAGGTCATTCACTATTGATTCCCTCATTGTGTCTTTAATAAACTCATCATTTGGAAGGAGGGGAATCTATCTCATGCCCTGGAAACACATCGAGCATTTTGTCCCTGACGAAGTGAAGAACCAACATATACTGTCATGTAGGGAAATGGCCTCCTTGATGAAATAGTCCTACCAATTTCTGGCCTCCAGCTGCAACTTAAACCACTTGAATAAATGATTACAGCACCATAAACATAGCGACATAGAGACGTGGAAACCACTACTAAAGCATGTGCTAAATGCGTTATCCTTGTCCCAGATTCATTAAATATCTTTTTCAAGGGTATGTTATATTTTTTTCTAAAGAGATGTTTGCGCTTTTACGGCGCAGCATTGAAGTGAGTTGTAAAGTCATTTAGCAGTGGTTGCGTAACCATGTAGTGTATTTGCAGTAGGTACATTTCTCTGTTCGGCAGACACAAACAGCAGGTTTCGAAAGAAAACTCGGGTTATGAGACAGAATGTGCAAAGTGAAGCATTTTTAACAGCGTATGAATAACAATATACTACAGGGGGACCTACACCGCTACTGTGGGGGAACTCGGGCTGTTGTGATGTCCTTGTTTTCTTTGTCTCATCCATAAAGAATCCCCCACAAATCTCCCTTCATGGGTCAGGGTGGTTATCCCAGAGATCTAAGGAAGATGGCTTGATCTCCCTCCGCTGTTTTGCAGCCTCTCACTCTGCCTCCTGCTGATGGCTCCGGTGATTGTGCTTTTGTACCTCTAAGGACATCTCTTTCGTTCTCAGGGAGAGGGGGTGCAGCTGGAATATAAGATGAAAGGAGTCGCAGACAGCTGCACGAGACAATACGCTGCATGTTGTTGCTCACATTTCTCTCGCATTTTCCCTCGTACATGCTTGGTGGCAAACCCTTGTGCAATGTCTTCCCTCTTGTTGGGTTTCATCGGTGTCAAAGCAGTTTGTCTGTGTTTCTCCAGACCTCTGAGTCTGTGTTTACCCACTGGTAATTTGTGTTTCAAATCCCTCAATCCTTAGGTGGATCACAAGGTACAAATGTGAGAGAGGCTTCAAATTGGGTGTGGGAGAAAGAAAAGCAATACACTTTTACTTTCTGCCAATATCCATGGGAGAAGTCTATTGGCCAGTCCCTTTGGTTTATGCTATGGACGCGATGAAACACTACTCGGGGAGCCAACATTGAACCGTTCTGCTAAAAATGGCCTTTGCCATTTATATGTCACAGAGCCCACAGTTGGTGATGTCCTGTTGGTCAGCTTCACTTTACTTCTGTAGGAAGAGACGAGATTCAACAGGAAATCCGAAAGTCGGGAGCGCATATCTTGGGACAGCGGAGAGAAGCAGATTGTGGTTAGATTGTTGAATGGGGGTGGAGCGCGTTAAAGAAGATTGAGCTGGGAGAATGGACGGGGTGACAGATGATTGAGGAAGGTTCTGGATTCTGAACCAGGACTGACAGATTGGGATGGATAGTCTGCTTGGGTTACCAACCCCTGTGTCATCTTGCAAAATACGTCTGCCACTTTCTGAGTCTGATGGATTTCTGGCGTGCATCCAAGATGAAAATGCCAGTCAGGTCCCTGTATTCTTTAGATATACGTTACAGTCAGGCGCTTCAAGACAAATATTCATCTTGGTGAAAGTTTGAACTGTTTGGCACTCTGCTGAGCGAAGTTGGAAAGATGAGCCCAGTGTTAGACAAAGCAGGAACTGTACCTTCTCGTCAGAACTTAACATATCAAGTCTTAATGAAAGAACAGAGAGCTTGCAGGGAGCCAATGAGGAAGGCTTAATGATTGAAAGAGAGAGTGGAGTTTTCAACATGTACAGTAATGTGGTTTTGAGGGAAACAAAGAAGCCAGGAGAGATATACCAAAACACATGTTGGACAGGATAAGGGGTCATTTTGGGTGTAAGTAGCTGGAGGGTCTGATTAATACGTTTTTGCACTGAAATATGACACTATACTTTATACAAAAAATCAGCTTAGCAATTGTCTGTTTTGACAGTCGGCCTGTGGTGTAAGATCTGTGTGTCTTTCTTTGTCTGTCAAGAAACTCCAGTGAGTAGCTCCCATCTCTTAGTTTTTTTAACCCTTGTGTTCTCCTTGGGGGCCAGAATGACCTGAAACTATGTTTAAGGTACACACACGCACACCCACAATGAGACATTTAGATTGTGTGTGCTTGATTGAACTCAGACAAAACAAAAGCTGATTCATGTGCAGCATGGCTGCACATTTCAGTGCTCAACAGGGTACAGGGTAACAATGTAATTCACATGCTTTATTTCAGGGTTGAAGGTATGGCCTTTTTCACCCTTAGGACGGGGGGAGTTGCAGAATGTGGAGAGCACGAGGATTAAGTGATCACTTCAAACTTTGTCACTGCTTTGTCTTTATTGCGTGTGTGTGTGTACATGTGTACACACGTGTGTGTGTGTGTGTGTGTGTGTGTGTGTGTACACGTGTGTACGTGTGTGTGCGTGCGAATTTTAGTATGTCTATTTTTATGTAGGTTTGTACGTGTGTTTTTATACTCGTGCATGATTGTATGCCAGTCTAGTATGAACCCCAGAGGCTGTTTCTGTCACTGTCCTTCACAGTCCCCAGTGACAAGGTCCCAAACTGGGTCACAGCTTTTGGGATGTGTAGCTTACTCTCCCTTGCTCCATCTACCATGGAATCATCACTTTCATTACAAGTATCTCTTTTACCTCAAAAAATGCCACCTATAGCCTGTGGTAATAAAAACAGCTCTTGTGCATTCAAGCTCTCTAATGGGTTGCTCCTAATCTAATTTCTAAATGTTTAAAAATGCCTTGATTGTTCTTACATTAGGTTACGCAGAGGTCCTGAATAACCTTTTGTAAATCCCTTTGGAAGCATAGCTTGCTTCCTTAGAAAATGTTCATAAAAACATGGTGAACACGAGTTTAGCGTAGTGTTTGTGCATTTATAATATAAATTACACTGAGCATACGTTCCTTAAAAGCTACGATGTAAGTCATCTAATCATTTAAAGATGATATACACACAATAATTTTGCACACAATCAACTGTGGGTGTCACGTAGAAAAATGCCGAATTATTCATTAATGTAATTATTAATCAAATTATTTGTGTGAGCGAGATGCCAGAGATTTTATATCAAGACAATATCATCAAACAAGGGGTAGGGAAAACCCAGCCTCTAGGCTGTATTAAAGGAAATATTATGTCATAGTAGCATCAGGTGGATCACGGTCAGTGAAAACCACCTACACATGGCGGTTTGGCAGATATGCGTAATAGCTAACATGTATTTGGCGACCGTCAGGAAAAGAAAGGATGTTGCGCTCTCCGTGAGAAATGGACAAACACTGTTTCTGTTGAAGTAGAAGGCAAACTAGTGTGCCTTTTTTGTGGGAACTTGCTCACAGTAATGAGAATGGGAAAACAGCTTTGAGTAGCCTTATCAACTCCAGCCATCGCGTTAGAAAGATTTGCATGATATAATGTATGTTTAATAATTTAGTGTGGCCCTTGAAGGATGTCAGAAACACTGACATGGTCCATGCTGAGGGAAACGTGTTCCCCACCCCTGCGTTAGACTACGTTTCAGTGAGTAAGCGGAAAGCAAACCCTGAACATTAAACTGGAATCCCTTGTGCCTTGTTCTCACCCGATGAGGCTTAAATACAGGCTGAATATATTAAAGATCTTGTTAAGGATGCATGAAGTGGGGTCGATATGCATGTGCATAAATAGGGAATTGATGTGGTTTCCAAGAGAGATGATTGTGGACTGTAAATGCATACATACTGTTCAGAGACCTATGGGAATGTGTCATGCTGTCTGTGAGTTTTATTTGTGCTATTTTCAGGATAGTAATAAAAACATAATTGATCATAATTAATGGACCAATAAATCTGTCATAAAAGGACACGAAAACATACAAAGAATATTGTGTGAGGGAGAGAGTGGAATAGTGAAGAGAAGGAGAGACTGAACTGCAGTTTCCTAGCACTCAATAGTATGCATTGTCAACACTGGTCACAATCAATGTGATGGATCTGGTGTCAATATGGGTTACGTGTATGTTTGGATGAATCATTTAAACTTGTGAGAAAAAATATATATTTTTCAGAAAGTTAATCTTAGATAAATTATCTCAATTTACGGCTGAACATCTTATTTCCCTGTTCACTTATGGAGATCTATCTGGCCTTGAAGTGCTTTGAGTGAAAAACGCCTTTGGGAAAGCCCTGAGCGACAATTCTCTTTTGCCAAGCACAAAATCTAAACACACGCAAACACACAAAAAAACACGGTCTTTGTCTGTGAACGTGTAGGTGTACTCCAGAAATAAAGTGTCTGATTTGCCGTGAAAAAATGAAACATCAAAGACTTCCTGTTTGGCTCCAATTCCATTGGATCTCAGCGCTGAGGTCTTCTGACTAGCATCATCCGCTAG
Source organism: Plecoglossus altivelis (assembly GCA_036571765.1). Taxonomy (NCBI): domain Eukaryota; kingdom Metazoa; phylum Chordata; class Actinopteri; order Osmeriformes; family Plecoglossidae; genus Plecoglossus; species Plecoglossus altivelis. Next base: position 9,241,563 of record BROE01000008.1, on the reverse strand, counting down.
TTGGGTCAGAAGCTCCATCCAGCTCCTTTGAGGGCCAATGGTAGGTAAGTAGCAGCGATCGCTCCAGGCAACATGACTGCAGGTGGAATCTGTCTCCTCATGAGAGGCTTATTAATATCCACGATGGAGGGGAGAGACCTTCCCCAAGCACTCAGGTTGTGGAGACCCTGTCCTCAGAGGCTGAGCGCTGAAGGGGCTGTAGGCTCTTTGTACCCTGCCTGCCAGCCTCTATTTTTCCAAGCCTCCCTGCCTCTCAAGAGCCTCTCAGGCCCTCATACTCTCGGTGCGGTCATGTCTGTGACACTACCCTCTCAGACCCCCTGGCTGTTTCACCCTTTCAGTTTAGCAGGCGCTCGCCCCCCAGCCTCTCAGCCCCCCCCAGCCTCCCAGATCCTTAGCTCTCAAAACCGCCTCATTTCCTCTTACCTTCAAGCCACTCAGCATCCAATTTTACTGTACCAGCCTCACAGCTCCTTGTCGTGTGTCCTCCTCAGTCTCCCAGCTCCTCGGCCTCTTACCTTCAGATACTTTCATCTCTCCCCAGATCCTCAACTTTCCAGGCTGTCTAGTCTCAACCCATAAAGGCTGGGACTTTTAAAGTGTGACTAGGCCACACTTTAGATTAAAGATGGTGGGGAAAAAACTTCAATTAATTTAAATGCATTTTAGGTAAAGAACATTTGATTGACTATTTAAATCAAATTTCACAACATGATGGCTTTACAGTAGTACAGGTTATCAGATGTCTGCCATTTTCTCGAGTGAGTTATCAACCTGCTGTATTGCATTTATATGTTCCTTTTCTAAGATTATAAACAAAATGCTCTTCAGTGACACCTTCATTCTTTGAATAGACACTCTTAGACTCCTATCTGGTTATTTAATGTTTACTAATCACACACTGATATCCCAGAACCTGAATTGATGGCACGTCATTGGTGGAGGTAGGTATTTATTCTGAAATAACTATCTTAAACTACTATTGCATGACGTGCTTTCCAGTTTTAATTTTCTGAATGTGGAGGCATACTGTATGTTTGGCTTGTTGGACTCTGGAGACAGTTGACGGGTATCGGCAGGCCAAGTGTGCTGTGGCTTGGTTGGTCGCAGAGGCAAAAACTCAGGTCTGGGAGGAATTCCAGGAGGCCATTGAGAACGAGTATTCGAGAGCCTCAAAAAAATTCTGGAAAATTGCTCACCGACTTCAGTGCTTCTCCAACACCGTTTACGATGTGGGTGGGGAGCTGCTGACCTCAACTGGGGATGCTGTTGGACGTTGGAAAGAATACTTTGAGGATCTCCTCAGTCCTGCCATCACGTCTTCCGAGGAGTAAACAGAGGCTGGGGACCCAGAGGCGGACTCATCGATCACCCAGGCTGAAGTCACCGAGGTGGTTGGTGGCCTCCTCAGTGGCAAAGCCGGGGGGTAGATGATATCCGTCCTAAGTATCTTAAGTCTCTGGATGTTGTGGGGCTGTCTTGGTTGACAAGTCTCTGCAACATTGCGTGGCGGCTTGGGATGGTACCTTTGAACTGGCAGACCGGGGTGGTGGTACCCCTTCATAAGAAGGAGGGCCGGAGGGTTTGTTCCAACTACAGAGGGATAACACTCCTCAGCCTTCCTGGTAAGGTATACGCCAGGGTACTAGAGAGGAGAATCCGACTAATAGTCAAACCTCAGATTCTGGAGCAGCAGTGTGGTTTTCGTCCTGTTCGCAGAACACCGGACCAGCTCTATACTCTTCGCCGGGTGCTTAGGGGTTGATGGGAGTTTGCCCAACCAGTTCACATGTGCTTTGTGGATCTGGAGAAGGCGTTCAACCATGTCCCTCATAGTGTCCTGTGGGGGTTTGCCAGGAGTATGGGGTCCAGGACCCCTTGCTCAGGGCTGTCAGGTTCCTGTATGACCGGAGCAGGAGCTGTGTTCGCATTGCCAGTAGTAAGTCGGACTTGTTCTCGGTGCATGTTGGACTCCACCAGGGCTGCCCTTTGTCACCAGTTCTGTTCATTGTTTTCATGGACAGAATTTCTAGGCACAGCCAAGGGCCGGATTGTGTCTGATTGGGGACCACAGGATCTAATCTCTGCTATTCGCAGATGATGTTGTCCTGATGGCTTCATCAGACTGGGACTTGCAGTGTGTACCGGAGCAGTTTGCAGCCGAGTGTGAAGCGGACGGGATGAGAATCAGCACCTCCAAATCCGGGGCCATGATTCTCAACTGGAAAAAGGTGGCTTGCTCCCTTCGGGTGGGTGGGGTGTCCTTGCCTCAAGTGGAGGAGTTCAAGTATCTCAGGGTCTTGTTCACGAGTGAGGAAAGGACGGAACATGAGGTTGACAGGCAGATCGGCCCAGCGGCTGCAGTGATACAGTCTCTGTATTTGACCATTGTGGTGAAAAAGGAGCTGCGCTGAAAGGCAAAGCTCTCAATTTAATGGTCGATCTACATTCCTATTCACGCCTATGGTCATGAGCTTTTCGTAATGACCGAAAGGACATTGCAGATACAAGCAACAGGGGTTTCCTCCGCAGGGTGGCAGGGCTCTCCCTTAGAGATAGGGTGAGGAGCTCGGTCACACGGGAGGAGCTTGGAGTAGAGCCACTGCTCCTCCACGTCGAGAGGAGCCAGCTGAAGTGGCTCGGGTATCTGTTTCGGATGCCTCCTGGATGCCTCCCTCGGGAGGTGTTCCAGGCATGTTCCACCGGGAGGTGGTCCCGAGGGAGACCCAGGACACGAGGAACTATGTCTCTTGGCTGGCCTGGGAACGCCTCGAGATCCCCCCCGGAGGAGCTGGAGGAGGTGTGTGTGGAGAGGGAAGTCTAGACCTCGCTGCTCAGACTGCTGCCCCCACGACCCGGCCCTGTATAAGCAGAAGAAAATGGATGGATGGAGGCACAGGATAGTAACTGTCAGGACAGGCAGCTGTTAATCTGTTGCACTCTGAGCTGAGGGGAACTAACCCAGACATATTTAATATTGTGAACATCAGAAGAAAATTTAGATTAATGTAGACAGCGGATTCATACAGTCATGAGGTGGGATGAAGTCTTGAATCAATGTTACAGCGTTATCTCGAACAGTTATCTTGTTGGGAAACATGAACTGGATTACCAGAAATGGAAAGATATCACACAGATATTAAAATGGTTAAACAATGATCTCATCAGGTGACAGAGAAACGAAGTGACCTTGCATTGTCCTGACTGCTCGGCTTTTAAAGAGACATACTGTATGTCAGGATCTTGTTTAATATACAAAAACTGTCACCTGTAACATACATTTGACAAATGTGTATATTCCATCTAAGTCCTGTATACAGCAAAATAAATGTCAATAAATCCCCATTATGATAAAGGAGTATGACTTAAGACACCTGCAGAAAACAGTATTATGACAACAGAAAACTTGACGTGATATTATTGGCAACTCTGAAAAGCTGTGCAAACGAACTTGCTCCGGTTCTCACTGATTTTTTCAACCAGCCTCTCAATCAATGCAAAGTAGAATACCTACTAAGTCGAACCTCAGAAATGATAGACATTTTTGAGTACCTTGTTTGTAATCACCTAATGCAGATAGTCTAGACTTGGATCAATTTGCATACAGACTAGCAAGTCTTTTGAGCATTATAGGACCCTCTGTCGACAATTTATCCTGCAGCACTTGAACATCGCTGCTAAGTCCGCTCAGGTTCCCTTTCTTGTTTATAGTTCGGCCTTCAACACAATTGTACCCATAAACCACTTGATAAATGATGCCATGCCAAATTTTCGTCAATCCCTCTTCCCCTGGATTTGGGACTTTCTATAGGACAGACCTTAAAGTGTTTCTAAGATCCTGACCATAAATTCTGAGGCTCTACCAAGCTGTTCTATGAGCTTTGCTGTGCACTGTACACGTACACCGATGACTGTATTTCACAATGTGGTATTTAATAGGAGTGAACTACACAGTTATTTCTTCAGTCCCTTCAACACCACACAGCCACTCATTCAGAGGGGAGTAGATGAGGCGGACGGAGGTGGTTGCCCTCTTGGTCTCCAGGGTGGAAACTACCTGGCGGTTAAACCACCATTTGTGTTGCTGCAGAGCTCTGTGACTGACCGTGTTCATCACAAGGTCTCCCCAAGGAAGGGTCCCCTTCCTGCTCTCTCACCTTTGATTTCAGAAACCTGCCATCTGCAAAGAAAGTGGCAAAGACAAGGATACTTCCCAAGCTACTGGTCGTTATGGACAATTCCTGCAAAACATGGCTGTGGTGAAATGGAGCATGTTTAGTAGCCTAGACTAGTCACACCCCAATGTCATAAGGAGTGCTATTGGATGCCTTTCTTACCAGCAACCTTTAAACTCTGTGATGGCTCACTGTGAGCAACAACACTGACAGGGCTGCGTTACTTACTTTCCTCCATGCTGGACAATCTCCTTCACTGGCTATAATTATGTGTTTGAACTGCTATTTGCACTATTTAGAGCCAGTGCTTCTGTATTTATTGATTTACAGGTATGGTTGATCTGAATAGCTCAAAGACAAAATAGTTGGTGATGACTTACAAACAGGTGTAACTGGTCCCCTACCTTTGACCATCACTGACCAGGCGGTATAAAAAGCGAATAGTTTATTAATTGAAACAGCATCATCCTTGAACTGACACAATAACAACACCATCAAAAAAAGCACATCAAACATAACTTTTTCTTAAGCCAGCTCAGAAAGTTTGGGGTGTATAGTAAAAGGATGTTACATCTCTACTGTGATAGAAATGGTGTTCTGTTCACCTGTTTAATAACTGCTTGGCATGGCAGCTCAACAGCCCAGCAATTGAGACAGCTGGCTATCCACATCCAAAATCCCTGGTTGCAAATTACATTTGATCTCTGACATCTATGAAAACCCACATTCTGCTCAAAGGGTTGAATGATACTGTTGGTCGCTTTATACTTATGTCAATGTTCTTTGTAGTTTTCGCTCGACATGCATCACTTAGATAACCATAACAGTTTCCAAAGTAAAGTCTGATGTGTTCACCATTATTGCCAGACCAGCTACGTCCACTTAGAGGGTGTGCTACCTGTAAAAACAGCAACCACAGATGCTATCAGATATTGGGTTATGTTCAGAGACAGAGGCGAGGCATTATGACTATTGTTATAGTAATAGCACCACAGCTCAGAAACTTAAAAGTGGAGCGGTGTGGGTTTAGAAGAAAGTAATCATTTCTAGAAGTTTGAGATTTACCTAATAAGCTCCATCACTTCACACGTTGTGAATCTTTTGTGTGAACTCTAATGCACATTTAGGTACCTCAAGAGCAAATGTTGTACAACTTGAACTTGGAAGGTTACTTTGGCAATTGATGGTTTTCATCTGTTGCACAAATCAATATTATGTTACAGTGGTGCACAAGCACAGTGCTTCTCAGGTGATGAACATCCATGTTGTCTTGTCTCAACCTGAGGGAAGGTGTGTCTTTTTGTTGTTGAGAAAGACAGTCAAGCATATACATTCTGTGATATTGCTGTATCAGGGGGTAAAGTTGGAGTGGAAGTTCTGATGTAGAAATGTTTCTCTACTAGGTCCTATGTGCTCTCGCATAAAAAATGTGCTTTGATGAAATGTTGGTGCGAGCAAGCTAAGATAGCAATTTTGTTGAGGCGTACAATAGGAGTTAGGTGAGAGGGAGTAGGCTTACGGACCTAGGCACAATCTTAAAAGAGATGCTCTCTACATACCTTAGAGTTGAATAGACATGTAGTATTTACGGATTATGAGTTGAGTTTGAAAACGTATTTCTGTGCTGTTGAAGTGGACGCTTGAGCGAAATGTTACAAAGGTAATTATATAGTATGGGAGTCTGTGCGTCAAATGTTGTGAGGTTGGAGGGTTACGTGTGTGAGTGGGGGACGGGTGATGTGGAATCATGGGTGTTAACAAAAGACTTACTGAGGTGGTGTTCTATGAGGATGTCTCAATAAACAAGCTGTGAAGTCTCTCTCTTTCTCTCTCTTGGATGCCTTATCTTGCTCTCCCCCCTCTCTCTCTAAGCCGGTGTGCAGTTTGGGAGATGGAATGGGTAGAGCTTTACGAGGGATTACACTGGTTAATGCCATTGCTTGGCTCTGAGAGGGAGAATTAAGGCAGTCCCAAAACAATATATCTCATGAGAAAGAAATGTTTACACACCAGACTAAGCCTTGGGCCACACTGGTGGTCAGAACACACCACTGATTTGGACGTTTTATTTTATGTTGAGTTATTCAGATAACTTAGTTTATCAAAAGACCCACCCTCTGTTTTCATATTTGTCTCAATGTGCAGTTATCTTACAGCTTGAGCAGTGCTATGTGTGTGACCTATTTTGCAAGCATCCATTAGAAAACCACTACTAAATGCTGGTTATAACATCACAGCCTAACCCCGATGGAAGTTTATTAAGAACGGAACGATTTATATTTGTGTGTGTCGAGAGGGGTGAGTGGGTGAGTTGGGGGTATACACTCTCTTGATCACTTAGGAATATTAAAAAGAAAGAGTATTAACCTTTAGAGCCTCCTAATGAATGGCTTTCAGTTCCATTTCTCTCCGGGGTCATAAAGTCACTCATCCAGGAAGTATGGAGTAGTCTGAGGCTGTTGGCTTTCCTGCAACAGTGGTATCAATGGCTTAGACAGCTAAGCCAGAGGTGGATGAGCTGCGTTGCGAGGCTGAGCTTTTGGAGATACGGACAAACTAATTAGTTGTAGCTCTTTCTTTTATTAGGTGAATGGAAAGGGGGATATTCCTTCAGATGACAAAGGATGATCTTATTATTGCATTGTGGATTTATTTAAAGATTTTGAATGGGCTAACTTGGCAAGAGAACAGGATATTAGGTATATTTATGATCATTTTGCCAGTAGATCAAGGCAACAACAGTATTGTAATAACGCTAAGTTATTTTTAAGCGGCATTATTCTTATCTAGGTCAGCTACATCAGTGTCAAAGTTGATTTCAATTCCTGTTTTCTAATGTCATAAAAAGGACCAAAGAATCCTACTCAGGATGCTTTGAGACAACAGATCTTTTACGCTCTCCGTGAGAGCCGCCTCAGCCCTCAGCATGACTTTCTTTAAATCCAGAGAGACAAATAAGAGTGGCACCGTGACAGCCGAGTTTCAAATAGCAATAATCTAAATAAAGAAGAGTGGTATATCGGGTGAGGTGGTTCAGAATGAGGACGGTGAGGTGAGGATTGGAGAAGAGTGAGTTAAACTGTTCACTTGCTCTGAGGTACCGTCTGAAACAAACATTGGGTGAAGTGTTTATTTGTATTTGCATGTCCCGGTTAATACAGTCATGGCAAGGAGAAACTGCAAAATGATTGATGATGAAATAATGCAGATGGCCTGTGTTTGTGTTGATCTGACTGAAATGAAACCTCTCAAGCACCCTTTAGTATATTCTATTTTTTTGTGAACCACATGTTGTTGACTAGCAACATCGCTAGTCGGTACATAGAGCGCATTGAGTGTGATTCCTGGGTGTCATGGGACTGAGAAGTGAGGGAGGCGATCAAGACTCGAAGCACTGACATCTGTGGTAATGAAGTCCTTTGAGCGCTTGGTGCTGGCACACCTCAAAAACATCACGGACCCCATCCTGGACCCCCTACAGTTTGCCGACAGAGCCAACAGGTGTGTGGATGACGCAGTTAATATGGCCCTAAACTTCACCCACCAGCATCTGGACTCCCCAAACACCTACGCCAGGATCCTGTTTGTGGACTTCAGCTCTGCCTTCAATGCCATCATCCTGGCTCTGCTTCAGAACAAGCTCCCAGCTGAACGTGCCTGAGCCCATCTGCAGGTGGATCACAGACTTCCTGTCTGACAGGAAGCAGTGCGTCAAGATGGGAACGCAAGTCTCTGACTCCAGGTCAATCAGCACCGGAGCTCCTCAAGGCTGCGTCCTTTCCCCTCTGCTCTTCTCCCTGTATACCAACAGCTGCACCTCCAGTTACCCGTCTGTCAAGCTCCTGAAGTTTGCAGACGACACCACCCTGATCGGGCTCATCTCTGGTGGGGATGGGTCTTACTACAGGAGGGAAGCTGACAACCTGGTGGCCTGTTGTTGCCAGAACAACCTCGAGCTAAATGCTCTGAAGACAGTGGAGATGGTTGTGGACTTCAGAAAGGACCCAGCCCCACTCTCCCCCATCAACCTGTGCGACTCCCGAAACAACACAATGGAGTCCCTCCATTTCCTGGGCACCACACTCTCCCAGGACCTCAAGTGGGAGCTCAACATTGCCTCGCTCATTAAGAAAGCCCAGCAGAGGATGTACTTCCTGAGGCAGCTGAAGAAATTCAACCTGCCAAAGACAATTATGGTTAAATTCTATACAACCATTATTGAGTCCATCCTCACCTCTTCCATCACCGTCTGCTACGCTGCTGCCACTGCCAAGGACAAGAGCAGACTGCAGCGCATCATCTGTGCTGCCGAGAAGGTGATAGGCTGCAACCTGCCATCCCTCGAGGACCTGCACACCTCGAGGCGAGTGAGGAAGATTGTGGCCAACACCTTGCACCCTGGACGCTCTCTCCCCTCTGACAGGAGGCTGTGGTCCATGAGGACCAAAACCTCTCACCACAGGAATAGCTTCTACCCCTCTGCTATTGCCCTCTTCAACAGGGCCAAGGACTCAGTTAGACATCGCCACAAACTACCAACACCCCCACACCCCCATTCCAGGATCCTACTACTGCACTCTGCACAAGCCACTTTAGCACATGACATGCCAATTTAAAACTAAAACTTTAAAACCACTGTGATTGTGCACTGCTGTGTATATACCCCCTCCACCTGTACTATATATACACCACTTATTATAGTTATATTACCCTCATCTCTACAGCTAGGGTCCACTTTTTATCTTATTTGTATTTTATAATAGATTTTTATTATATTTTCATCTACCTTCATTATGTTCCATATATGTTCTATGTCTGCACTTTCCTGCCACAGTAAATTCTGTGCTTGCATATCTTGCATAGCGAATACAACTGATTCTGATTCTGAAGTTGCAACTGCATTCTGTTGTAGAGTTGGCCCTGTACCATATCTTACAATGTCAAAAGTGTGGCCTCGACCAAGAGCTCTAACTTCTGCAGCCTTCCCAAAGGTTGAGCGCTGCCCCAAATAGAGGGATAGAAGGCCTATCTGTACAAAGCTGATCACCCTAGTCCCAATCAGACCGAACATTACATTCCCAGACAGAGCCAGTGCGAGAATTTACAGCAACAATTGTCAGGTGCAGATTTACAGATGGGTAACTCCTTTACATGGGTAGTAAGAAAATCTAAGAAGAGAGGGACCAGTTTATGATGAAAGGTAGACACTGTGACCTACAGAAGTCACCAATAGTAATAGTACCAATAGTAAATAACAAGATAATAAGGAAAAAACGACGGTATAAAAATGAAAGTAGGGAGAAAATACACCCTAGGATCACACATTTGTTGGACCTTTTTCAACTTGAAGACCAATAAACACTTTACATCAAACTTTGCTGAGTTCCAGTGCTGTAATTGGAATATTTAACCTCTTCTAGGACTTTGAAACTTTCTCCCCTCTTAGGCTCGGTCATTCTTTTCTTAAAAAACGTAGAATATTTTACACCACTAAGAGACTTAGAACTTTCTTCAGTGAGACTTTGTATAATCTTACAGCACATGACGAGAGCCAAGTATTTACTCAACAAGACAACAACATAACAGGTATGCTCACATAAAAGCCTACAATAACCGACAAAGACTTAACACAAAACAGGGACTTGAATGCAAAACCAAACAAGACGCAGGTGACACAAGTGACCTCAAACAAGCAGACTCAAAACCTCACCCACGCTTAACGAGACACAGGTGCAGGCAATTAGACACAGACACTCCAACAGGGGAAAACCATGAACTAAACATTAACTAGGGCATGGCTGTGGCCATGCCATCATGTTTTGGTTTAATGTAATTTGTAAGAGTTAGTTCAGGTACATTGGAATAATTTGGTTGTGCCGTTCTTGACAGTGCTCAAGCAACTATAATAAATGATCTTATATAAACTGCTGTTCTTATAAACGTTACCCTTTATGTGGAACAATACCAAAGAAGTCATAAAACAACAGAAAAATGAGAAAACTTCAAGTATCTTTAAGTGACTTGCACTGGCAGTTGGTTAAAATGGAGCTTGATGGAGTATGTGTGTACTGTAGATGTGACCAAGGTGTTCTGTTATAGTTTGTCACAGGTGATCCTGCCCTACCACAAACGCACACTTCTGAAAAGGTGATCCATGTTTCCATTCACACATGGGCACCAGGTACTCTCGGAGGACAATGTGTGATTAACCAAGATAACAATCTATAGCACATGTTGCTAATGGCCTGATGTCATGAGGAAAGGGAACCAGAATCACTTCCAACATAATCTCCAGGTCCCCTATTTGATGACATTGCGAGACTACTGCAAGAGAGTACTGCTAACACAGATGAGCTCCAGCACTGACAACCTGCACGCATTTGATTGGTTCCACAGAGTGTCTAACCAATCAAATGTGTGTATCTCACGGTCAGTGCGTGAGAGTTGGCAGCGCTGCTGCCCAGGTACAGCTTCTTTTTTTACCAACTGTGTGACTTCGGTCAAGGTTCTGTAATTTATACACATTAATCAGAGGAATACACATCATATGAGGAATGGGGCTCCAGAATAATGAATAGGCACTGAAATGGTACACTTTTAAGTGTCTCTGAGGCATGAAGGTCAGAAAACTCATTTTCATAGTGAACACAGAAAAAAGCTTGTCTACAGAAAAGCTGTGTGATGAGTAGGAAGTCAGATATGTCAAAATGCTCACAGAATGATTTATCCATTTCTTGCAATAGAAAATAAGTGTCTGTTGGTTTGGTTCCACCTGAGGTGAAACTCCCTGCCTTCGAGCAGCTTGCATAGCACAAGTACATAACATGACACAACAGGGAGTGTCGTGTAAAATTCTTCAAGGTCACAATGTACTGTAGTAGGTTCTAAGTCTTTTGGTAGTGTACAATATTCTATTGTCTGTAAATTGAGAAAAATGTCCCTGAGGCAAGAAAGTTTCTATGTCCAAACACAGCACTGGAACTCAGCAATGTTTGATGCAAAGTGTTTATTGATCTTCAAGGCAACAAAAAGGTCCAACAAACGTGTGATCCCAGGATCAAACTGATGTACTTTCTTAGTACATTCACCTTTATACTATATTTTTTCCCACATTATTTTGTGTTATTTTACTATTGTCGTTTGCTCTTGGTCACAGTGTCTATGCTTCATCATACAATTGGTCCCTCTCCCCTTAGAGTTTCTTAATAAAGGAGTTGCCCATCCGGATATCTGAACCTGACAATTGCTGATGTGAATTCTCACACAGGCTCTATCAGGGACTGTAACCTTTGGTCTTATTGAGACAAGGGTAACCAGCTTTGTATGGACTTTTATCCGCCAACTTGAGGCAATGCCTGCCCTCGGAGAAGGCTGTAGATGACAGCGCTCTCAGTCTAGGCCTCACCTCTGTCATTGTAAATTATGGTTCAGGCCCAACTCTACAAATGAAATGCAGCTGTAACCCTGTCTTCCTCACCCCTGTGATGGAATTCTAGAATATGGTTACAATAAATGTGTTTCAAGAGAAGTCTACAGTTGGTTATAAAGCTCGATACAATCTATGTTAATTGAACTCCGTTTTGTAGAGAGGCTACCTGTAGTTTTATGACACCTAACTAGCAGACGTTAAGTCTAAAGACAGTTGGTCTGAAGCAACTGTATTGTTAAAGACCACACAAAGGTCAATTGGCCATTTGACTGGTCAACAACTTGTGGCTTTATTTACAGTTTTGGTGAGAGATGCCACATTAAAGAACTGTGGGACAATTGGTTTGGAGATGTATTGTTTCAATCTGTCACTGAGTAGAGTTAGCCAACAGAGGTTGCTACATTGATTGATTGACCATATGCAATACCATTTGTTCTAAGTGTACTTAAAGTAGTGTTTCAGGATGTTCAACATGACTCTTATGAATGACTTGTGGCTATCATGTCCTCTGTAATGACTGATCACAAAGCACTTTGTTTAAATCTTATGTGAAGTGAAGTGAAGTGATGTATTGTGACCCATACTTGAAATGAACCCTCTGCATTTAACCCATCCAAGTACACACACACACACACACACACACACACACACACACACACACACACACACACACACACACACCAGTGGGCAGCTATTGCTCCAGTGCCCAGGAAGCAATTGGGGGTTTTGTGCCTTGCTCAAGGGCACCTCAGTCATGGTATTGAAGGCAGAGAGAATGCTGTTTGTTCACAATCCCCACCTTCAATTCCTGCCGGTGCGAGAATTAAACCAGCAACTTGCAGGTTACAAGCCCGACTCCGTAACCATCAGGCCACAACTTCCCCACATGTACTTGTACAAGCTAAATAAATTGTATTGACACTGCCATTCATAGCTGTTCATATCTACACAGTGCCATCGGAAATTTCTTTCACACTCCCCAGTCCCATATCCCATAGAATTCACACTCAATGCTCTCTATTTACTATTCAGTTAAGGTACTAATTAGTCGACCCCTGAACAGGTGGTTCACAAAAATATAGAATATACGAGGGTGATTGTGAGTTTTAATTTCAGTCAGATTAAATACATAAACATGGCCCATCTTCATTATTTTCCACATCAGGAGCACAAGACATTATAAATCCTTGGTAGACAGGAATCCTTTCCAATTTGGGAGTATTGACGCTTTTAAACAGAGCAAGTCAAAAGGCTCCACTTCATTCACAACATCTTATAGTGTCAATATGCAATATAGTAGGGAGGAGGGTGACAGGGATTGCACACTGTGCGGGAACATGGAATGTGATATGTGAGCGTATGTGTTCGGGTCTGTAAATACATGCAGCGTTCAAGTCCTCTTACCAAGGAATGCATGGGCCTTTAATCAGCCAACCTGCAGTTGATTGTGTAAGTGACATCAACTGGTCTTGTGACGCAGAGCCTTGGTGTTATGCCGGAAACTAGTCAATTCTTCGTATTTTGTGTCAACAGAACATCCTGATGTTCGCTTCCAGGACAGTCATGTTCATGGTTACCACAGTTAATTCCATTTGCATTTGGAAGCTGTTGCTGTGAACACAGAAGTGCTGTCAAGGAGCTCTCAAAGCAAGTGAAACGGCGTTCTGAGAGATCACTGGAACATAGTTGAATGAACAGTTGGGTACAGTCTGAGAATAAAAAAGTGCGCTGGTGAGCTCTGCAACACAAAAAGGCTTGGTTAACAACAGTGTTGGATGAGGATCTATCTAATATCCAGTCAAGTGAAGAACAATCTCCAGGATATATATCTTTATCCGAGTCGACCATTGAGACAAGACTTCACGAAAGCAAAAACAGAGGGTTCATCTTAAGTTTCAAAGTCTCCAGAACAGAATTGGCAGACTGGACTTTGCTCAAAACTTTTTTATTAAGCCAGCCTAGTTCAGGAACAGCATTTTTTTGGACAGATCAAACTTAGTTTAAACCTGTACCACAATGATGGGAAGAAAGTATGGAGGAGGCTTGGAAAGGGTTCATGATCTGAAGTCTACCACAATCACTAGTGTTCATTGATTATGTGACAGAAGATAGAAGCAGTCAGTTGAATACAGGGGTGTATAGATATACACAGTCAGCTCGGATTCAAATAAATTCAGCAAAGCTGATTGGGCTCTACAGATGTACAATGACCTAAGACATATTAGAAAAGCAACCCAGGAAGTGCTGACACAATGAACTGGAATATTCTGCCATGGCCAAGTCAGTCACCTCAGGCTGATCCCACATGCATTTCATCTACTGGAGACAGACTTTAAAGCAGAAAGGCCCCCAAACAACTGTAGACAGCTGCAGCAAAGGGATAGAATCAAGTAAAAATAAAAAATGACCTTTTATTCAGGGTGGTGTTAATTTGTCCAATTACATTCGAGACACTTAAATAATGGGGACTGTGTATAATGCCTCCAGTTGCTAAACGTGTTTATTCAACCCCTTAAATTAAAGCTGAAAGTTCGCAGTTCAATTCTGTATTGGTTGTTTAATTTATGATTTATTGTTGTAGCATTCCGAGCCAAAATTGAAAATAGTGGCACTGACGAAACATTTCTGGACCTAACTATGTATATAAATAAAAGAATACTTAAATATGAAATATATTTAGGGTAAAACAAAACAGCATGACAAGTGGAAGGATATTTAACTGATATTTTATCTTATGAATTTACTTGTGGACTACATTGCACAACGTGCTGATGAAGATAAAAATGTTTTAATGTCGAACAATTATTGCATTATCACAGAAAGGGCATGTACATTTCTGAAGTGAATCAATACATGAGAGAATGGCAAGAAATAGAATATGCTACTGGTGGTGTTCACAAGGAATTACAGTAGCATTTGATGAGGCTATCTCAGATCTCTGATACTTTTTTCCTCATCTAAAACTATAATGCAATGAGCTTGCTTTTTCCTACTACCATCGTATTTAGCCTAAAGATGTGTTCAGTAAATTCTCAATTGTTGGCCTGTTTCTATTTCATCCATGTTTTTTTGTCTTTCTTTTCCTGGGAACTGTATTCGAGTTGAGACGTGGGTGTAAACACTAATCTAACGAACTAACGAAAACTTTTTTTCACAATTTACCTCGTCTCTTTAATCGGAACCTCCACAACCTAATTAAATGAGGCTGCACTGCGACAACGAAGGCCAGGGCTGTCTTAACGAGCACTCAGGCAATCGATGACAATGCACCCGCTACGAGGGACACCACCAATGTCATTGAGCTCACTTACTATGTAAAGCTTCCACCAAGAATGTGAATTATAGGCTATTTGAGTTGTAATGCTTTTTGCGGATGGATGATGATGAGGTAAAGATACTCCTTCATCTCATACATCTTACAATACTGTATACATTTAGTGGGATATGAAATGAGTGGGGCAGATGGATTTGCTTCATTGGTCAGAGATGAATAATTAAAATCCTAATTAGCTATGATTTGAAGTTTCCCTGCTTCCCCAGAGAGAGAATATCAAAGAGAAAGACTTAAGGGGGTGGAGGGAAGGGAGAAGAGAAACTGAGACAAACTGAAAGAGAAGGGGAGGGAAGAACAAGAAGAGGCGTGAAGCGACTAAGTGAGAGACAGGCTAAACGAAAGCAACAACTTGAATGGTAAATTCAAGCAAATCAGCACCTGTCAGTTCAGCCACACAATGATGAATTGATGGGTTTGCGCTTGGAACAAGGCGATTGATTTATGGCACCACCTTTCATCGATCCAGAGTGGTTGTACACTATGATCGCCACTGTGATTTTCTGCGTGAGTCCTAGCTTTCTGCTGTATGTGTGTGTGTGTGTGTTTAATCACTAAGGATGTGTGTGAGGAGGTGGTTATGATAAAGCAGTCAGGACGTGTAACATTCTCCTCTAGCTTGTTTCATATCCCTGCAGTCCCTGAACCCAGCGTAAAGGAACATGAACACTTTACTTAAGAGACAGTAGGGGGTATGGAGAGCCAGCAGGGGAGAAATTGGCAGGATTATTGCTGTGCAAGGCAAGCACGTAGATTATGAGTTTGTCACATTAACATGATATAAGTCAGGGGCTCAGTCTCATGGAGATAGGCACATTACTCGGTCCTTATGGTAAATATATCCTTATTCCTTTAAGAGTATTTAAACAGTTTTTATTCAGTTCATTTGTCCATCTGAAAATGACTGTCAGTCAAAAATGACATCATCAGTCTCTTAATCTGCTAATAAGACCCAGAATAGCATCTTTTTGAATCAGGATGCCTTTTTTGTTGGTTTGGAGCTGCAGACTGCCAGTTTACATTGTATTCACCAGAATTTGAATCATGAACAATTTTAAATAGTTCCTGTGCTGATAGGGTGTTGTGTTGAACCTGGATAATTCACTTTGGACTCGAACAGAATATTGAGGTTACAGAGATTGAATTGTGTGTATGTGTATGTGCTTTATTTCTATAAAGCTACACATCCAGATTTCTATCTGCCAAGTGGTTTTGCTTGACAGAACATCTCACTCCAGGTTTCCGTTTAAGCTTGCCATCTCACTTCATGAAATGTCCCTCTGAACAAGAACCAGCATTGTCTTTTTCAATGCATATTGTGGTTATTTTGTTCTGATTGAAATGTCAATGAACCAGTCTTTCTGGTGTTAAAATCCCCACTTAGAAATCTACATGCAGAACATACTGAGTGTATGCCAAGGCATAGAGCCGTGTCAGGAAATGTCATATATGTAAGTTCAGAGTCATAGCAAAGCGACAGGAGCTACAATTACTTTGTTCCACACTCGATATGAGTCTGAAAATCTATATCTCAGCAATGGTCCATTCCCAGAAGACTGCATTATGAAATGTGGATGGGGGCTGGGGTGAGGGAATGAAAGAGGTCCTGGAAAGATCTATATCGAGGCTTTTACAGACATGGAGCAAGATAAGATGATAGCTGAAAAATGGTGGGTAAATTTCTGATGGACAGGCAGGCAGGAAGACATGTGAAAGGTGAATAGCAGAGAGAACTGGAGACTTTAGCAAGAGAAGAACACAACATAGACAGTGTCTCTGCAACTCAGTGTGGTTCTGTTTCTTGAGGCAGAAGCATAAATGGCATAAATGTGACTATTAACCGTGTTTGTTGTTCATTTCATCTTCCTTTCAGATGGATGACAAAATATTGGAAATCATTATAAAGTGAAATATTGCCTTTGTCATTAATTAGTGCTACTGTGAGATATTCAGTGAAAAACATAACAGTACATATCTTGAGTTGAATTAACTTTAACAAACAGAATTAGTAAAAAATGACAGCAATAATAGTTATTTAGATTGCACACAGATTGAACATGCAAATGAGAAAATTCCCTTCCTGTATGTGAGCCAATGAAAGGACACAGAAAGATAAGGATTGGGTAGAGGGATGCATAGAAATGAAGATAAATAAAGTAGAACAGGAAGGTGTGGAGAGAAGGAGAGAGAGAGATGGATGACAGCAGAGAATCTATCTGTCATTTTACTATTGATCTTCTGGTGAAATACAGTGGAGGACTGATTAAAATGTGTCCCACAAAACACCAGTGATCACTACCTTCAGTTGGGATTCTCATCAGGGTGACTGGCAGCCGTGCCTGCACTTGCTTTCTCTGTTACAGATAGACACAGAAGGCAGGAAAATTACTGATTGGCCTTGAAGAAAAATCGATTTGAAGTATTTAGCCTTGAATCTTTCAGCTCTCCGTCTAATCCCAGATCAAATCCGTATCAGTTCATTTAAATATGGTCTCAGAAGACTGCAAAAGACCTCCAAACTCTACATTGTTTAAATCAGGGCAGATATCAGGAAAGTATGGACGTTGCGTTGCTAAAGAGGGAGAGAGAGGGAGGACCGAGCAAAGAGGTTTACTCGTCTAACAGCACAACACACACGTGTGCAGGGAGTGGTGACGCTTAGTGCACACGCACGCTTGGAGTGCCCCTGAATGACAGAATTAGGGACAGAATATTCGAGAGAGGAGTACGGGGGAGAGATAAACATGCTGAGCAGTGAAGTTGGTGCTGAGGAGAGATGATTATTAAACTGTGTTTCTCACCCTCGACGCGTGGTGAAGGGTCGCTTTTAACCCCCCAAAGTGAATCCATGAGAATATGCAAGTGTGCTGTATGTTGTTGTTTGTATGAGTGTATATGCATTTACACCACTCACACCAAAGGCTCATATTTTTATATTCGTTTGCCTGTGTGTGGATGAACAGTCTGTTTGTGTGTCCACTTTCAAGCTAGTTTAAATGGCTACAATGTCACAGTTTGATTTGGGTTCCGTCCCACAGGGGTGGATTTTTTTTTCTTTCTCTTCTGAAAGCTCTCCTCTCGGCTGAAATGACAGCTTCGATGGAGCATATGTTAGATAGGCAACAGACTAGCAAGGAAGACACAACAGGGGTTAACCATTCAGAGATACAAACTCTTTCATTGTGTACTCTTTGTGTACACTTTCTACTAACCGGTGAAGCATCTGTTTGTAGTCTCTCACTGTGATTTTAGAAAACACAATATGGTCATTTTCTCTACAATTCAACTGGGGCAAAAGAAACCACATGACACGTTGGAAATGTTGTTTTTTGTTGTCAGTGGTGTGTGACTGTTCGTAAGCCTGTGGTGAAACTATCCAAGTTATTTTGAAGCTCTTTAATGTATTTTTGTTTTCATCATTCTTATTCCAGGATCACATTTTAATTTCTTTCTCTCCTTCAAGTTTTCATCCTCATCCTTTTCCCCCTCACCTCCTCATCCTCCAAACCTTCTATCTACACCTCTAAGTTGTGGAGATTCTGATTCCGTCTTTAGCTTCCTTGTTGGCTTTGTTCTCTAAAACATTTAAACAGTTTGGTGTGTTTGGTAAGCCTTTGTCTTTGGCAGTGCAAATAAACACAACTAAACACACGTCCTGGTAATGGTTTAGGCCTATCATGCAAGCCTGCTTGGAAGGTGCTTTCACACACGCCATTGTGTTGCGACGTAATTAACTACGGTTTGCAATTATCACAATTACACAATTGAAGTTGGAAGCTGTTTGGTCATTACCATGCAAGCGTGAAAAAACTTGACAAATGAATGTAATTTACTTACCTTTTTGGAAATGGTCAGACATTGGGAAATGCATTTAATAAAAACATTAATGCAGATATGCATTCACACCCCCCCCCCCCCCCCCCCCCTCCCGCCCGGTTTCTTTTTGTTGACTTTTCCTAACACCTAACGTTGAACTTTTTGGCTAGTGTAGGCCAGCGGCTGAATCAATTCTCACATTCTGACGCGTACCGATCTGTCTCTGGCAAGCGCTGTTGAGGCCAGGTATCTCTTCTGAATGTAGACAGTGTTGGATTACTGAAGGAGATCTGTCTGAGGCTGATGATATGTGGTCTGTCCTAACCACACTTGCTTCCCCAGACCAAAGATGTCTACTCAGGTTCATGGTGTTCCCAGCTGTTCAGTCATCGATAAGTACATTTCTTTTGATTGGTCCTCGGCTGTTGGGTGTGTTTCTGGGTGGGTGGGTGTTTGTGTGGCTATCGATATATTGATGAATTGTGCCGGGTTGCTCTTAGGAGGAGTGGAATAATTGAGAGATCTGGTTGGTCAGCTCGTCAGGTGGTTGTTTATGAACTGGTACAAGGCCAGACAGTTGGATGCTGAGTAAACAGATGGTTTGAGCCCTTTTTTCAAGCTCTTGCATCCTGGTGTTATTTTACAAATGATACAAACGCACACCTAAAAAGACACAAGGTGCATACAGTTTGGGACTGTAGAGACCAGTGTGCACAAAGTATCTGGAGTCAGTGAATGAATAAATCCCAATCCACATCATGGTGTTCTCAGTGTGTATGTGTGTGTGTTTGGTGATTGCAGTATATCAAATGTAATCATACATCATGCAGCATTACCAAACCAAACTCCTCTGCTTGACTCACATCCTTCACTGGTAATTGTTGCTTTTCAAGTGAACTTAATGTTGGGAAAGTTTTGTTTTTTTCAACTAAAATTATTCTGGATGGTTGGTTGAGCTGAGATTTCTACAGGCTGGTACAGAGACAATTATAAAGTGGATTAAGTGGGTGGGTTAGGCTGGGTTCAGTGGGCTAGAGACTTTACTGTGTGTACACTCAACGAAGTATAGTATTACTGTGGTGTGTATGGTTTAAAATGGCTCTTTGCTGTATATTGATTTCAGTTGAACCAATGTGTGTATAGGCATCTTTCATGTGTGTACTTACACATACTCCACTAAGAGACTGTCAGGAGGGCCTGTCCAATGACGCCCTTTACCTACAGGCTAATTGGGGTAATGTAATTTGTGCTGTTTCATTTAGTGAGGATATTACCACAATCAATGATTAATCCTCCCCGAGCCAAAAGACCATGAACCTGGTCAATACACCCAAGACAGAAACAAGTAGAAAACAAGGAGCGAGAGACAGGCAAGGATGGATCTTCTTCTCTTCTCGTCTGGGAGGTGGAGAACAAGTGGACCCAAATGCAAGAAAAATGCAGACAGGAACTGATATTTACTAATATGCAAAAGCTACTAAATGTGCTGACTGAAAACTGGGAAGCCGTCCAAAGAAAGCATGCAGGGGACAGATACTCATAGAGAGACAGGTTAACACAGACAAACAATCAGACCAGGACTTGACAAGGGAAGCCCATACACATATCCAGGAGGCAGACAAAGATTATCGACAACAGCTGAGCAGTGGCTTATGGTGCCAGCAACTCATTTGCTATTTGCTGACATCTTAGAACTTTAAAGCTGGAGTCATCCAAAGATTGGGCATGCTTAAATATGTAAGAGTGGCTACAGATACGCTCTAATCCTCCACGTTCTAGCCATTCATTTCTGTTTCCCCACAAAAGCGGTCATAAACCACACAATGGAACCTTCCATTAAATAATCACAATGCAATCAAGAAAAAGACACATATTGACTTGTTGAGGGTAAATCAAAGGGATTGTTAGACTAATCATGACATGTATAAAATGAAACCTATGCCTTCGATGGTGTTGGTTTTTACCTTTCTCATTTTAATTCAGTCCTTTGACCTTTACATTTTGTTGAGACTTTGCTTGTACCACAGAACACATAACCTAATCTGATAGTCATGGCATTCTATATGGGAGGAAGTGAACGGAACTATTGATTTAGCCATCTAATTATCTATCTCCTTCTACTGTCTCTCTCTCGCTCTCTACGTATCGATGTTACATTCACACTGTGAAGGACCTCTCTGTCATCTATTACCTGCCTCTGAACCCTAAAAGTGGTACCCTATCTTTCTCTCTTTCCCTTGCTCCCTTCTCTCCTCCAGGCTTGTTGGACTCAATAATTGGCCCTGGGGTCAGAGGTCAACGCTAATGGGAGCTTGTTAATGAGGAGAAAAATGAAGAGGTTTCTGTCCTCTGTGTGGAAGTCTTGACTCTATACCACAGGGACAGACATTGTGAACACAGGATTCTAGAACAAATGCTAGAATAGTCTCTATTGTAAAGAGGAATGTGTCAACTCATGTCTTACCTTATCTTAACAAACCTGCCTGGTGAAATCAATGCATTAATGAAACAACTGCACTGGACCTAGAAGGTCTGTCTATCTCCTTGACTAATCTTAGTTTCTCAACCAGCCATTTTTTAGATCCTAATATTAATTTAGTTTTCAAGTTCAGATCAGATTGCAAGAGTCCTGCGGGGATCTATGCTGTGACTAGAGTGGAATTGATTTTCATGCATTGTGTTCCATTTTGTGCTTTAACACAACACTAGAACAACACTAGCCTTTGTTGCTTCAATGCTTCCAAACTTTAGTGACACCATTCTCATTCAAAATATGAATGTTTTATTTAGGAAAGCCATAAGTTACATAGGCCACTGTGTTGCAGTAGATGCAGATACATGTGCTTTACAGAATTAATGCTTCTATGTTCTCTGTCTCTGTAGTATATTTTTCATACTTCGCTGTAGCAAGCCTTAATTTCGGTAATAAGCTGTTCATAGAGAATGCATTGAATGTGATAAAGCGTATCTTATTAACAAAACCAAAAAACAATCCCTGCCCTTCCCTGGGTGATAATTCTAGCCATTGGTGCCACAGTCCTCCTCTGTTCTTCCACTAATAGCTTTTCTGATAAGTTTTAATGAGGAAAATGAAGAAATATTATGAATACAGATAACATTCATTAGCTCAGCTGCAGTAATGACCTGCCTGTCAGAGGCAAATACTTCAGCTGTCTTCATTACTTTCAGGTCCCCTTGGGGAACACAAACCAATCACAGCTGTGCTGTACAGGTGGGTAAATAGTATGTCAAAGCCTTGGTTACCTCTTTGGAATGCTTATAAAAATCACCTTTGTCATTCCAATCATCCAGCATATCCACTTCCGGTATTCAGAGGAGGCTACATTTTGCCTCCATTTATTAATGTTTGCCTTCTGGGACACTGGTGACCAAAATGTGTAGCTCTCTGCATGAGTCATGAATCTGATGTCATTTATAAGACTTTGAACCTAGCTATTGATCTGGTCTAGACCAAGCGATTAAAAATGGGCTGAGTTTTGGCTAATTCATTTTGAACATCATTGTTGAGGTCACACACAGACACACACAAACACACACTGATTAAATAAATGTGTCATTTACTCGCTATGAAGCACCTTTTAGAGTTTTAATAACTGAGATATTGCTGTTATGATGACAATAATGGTTGGGGTAATGTATTAGTGTTTACAATGTGTGCCTGTGTGGTTATGCATGTTTTCTTTTTATTCTGTGTTCCTATTGTCCAAAATGAGCACTCTGATATAATTCATTTATAAATCCATAAATATGCACATATACTCACCTAATGTTGGGTAGATATTTTCATGAACTGGACTTTTTTTGTGAACGTTACGTGTCTAGAACTTTTGAACTATTTATATCTAAAAAGCCTCATTAACCTGACCTCATATAAGCACATTTCTGTTTTCTGTGTTCATGTTTATGTTATTTTGGCCAAAACAAATTTGCAGATGAAACATATTGTACCATTTATCACAAACATGAGGGGAGAGTGGGAAAGGAAATATTTCCATCTAAAAATTAGGCAAGGGCCTGACATCAGCACTAATTTAGTCTCATCCAAGCATCTCTAATGCCGGGTCATATTTGAGCAGGAACACCACAGGTCTACAGAAGTGAAATAAAATATAATCTTAAATTTTGAATCTTAAAACAATGAGATTGAATGAATTACATGTTTCAAGAATAAATAATACCTGAATACAACAAACAGCTAAATAAGAAATAAAGCTATATTTTGGTTCTTTATGAGATCATCGGAAAATATTCAGCACCCTTATACAGACTGGAGAAAAAACAGATTTGAAAGTATGGCTGATTAAGTGGACCATCTCCCTGGAGATTGCAGCACCTAGCAAGTCCAGTTCAAAGGTTTACAGGGCAAACTAATGTTAAGTCTACATCACATATTGAGCCTGGTGTCTAAATGAGATTCCAGCCCACAACCCATTCTGCATTGTTGGATACAAATATTAAGTGTCATGTGAATCATTGTCCGACACTAATTGAACCTTATATATTTCTATAAGTCCTTTGCTTTCATTCTGTAGCTTTAAACTGGTGAGATGAAGAAGCAAATTGGTTGCTGTAAATGTTGACGGCATGGTATGCTACATGGCATACACATGTCAATGATTTGACTATGCATTGGTGTAGGGCGTAATCAATATCTCTTATCACCTCGTTATAGTTCTTCAGAGGTGAGAGAGTGTGGGTAAAATGACCAACGAATGCCCCACAACCTGCGCCATTAGCACACAAATGGTTCTTGCCCGACACTAATTCACCGAAACACCTTAGCCTTAACATCCCCACTCATCCAACCAACCTATTTTATTCCTCGACCGAAGCTTTCCCCATATTACAGTGACTGCCGTCGACGAAGTCGTCATCCAATTCATCGCCAAGCGTCTTCCTCCAGGTTTCTAAAACTGTGAGGAAGAAAAAGGAAACCCCGATGGTTATTCCATAAGGCCAGTGGTGACAGAGCCTGCGATTCCCCTATTCCGTTACGTTCACAACACTTCGTGTGGTGTCCAATTTTCTATAACGCAGCAACCAGTGTGTATTCCAAATCTTGTAACCTGGCATAAATGTCATTAATATATAGCCTATGTTTAAGCAAGTTCTCGTTTGACTGCAGGCAGGATTTTTTTTTTTTCAAATCCTCTGTACATTCCACTGCACACCCACTGCCAGTCAAATATTTTTAGCTTTCATGTTTTGGGTGTGTGTGCATTTGTGTATGTCCTTCACCATGCAGAGCTTACCTGCTGGGGGAGTGAAAGATCCTGCAGTTCTCCACCCATCAGGCTCCTGCCTCGCTGCCAGAAACAAACTCACCCTCACCTCTCTTCTTCTTTTCTCTCGCCCCTGTCATTTCTCCCCAACCCTTGAAGACGCTCATCAGGAGGCTGCTAATGTCAGCTACACTCACCGCAAGGTGAATTTCCCTCTTTCCCCTTTCTTCTCACCACACCTTGCTCCCCTCCTCTCTCATTTGCTCTCCACTATTCTCTCTTTCTCCTGACAGATCGGTGTTGTCCTCCCCTGGACAAATTGCCTCTCTGTAAGCAATTCCTTCTCTTCTGATCCTTTTCATTTGACCTATTCACTCTCACTCTTGTCTGTCTATGCCACTGACTATGTACCCAGTACCACAGATGCCACCTCTCCAATGAGAGAAACTATTGCTCTGCTCTATATATCCTCTTACCCTTTCATCCCCCTCCCTATCTAACCCTTCATGGTATATACATTCTATAGACATACTCTCCTCTCCTTTGTTTTGGTGATGTATACGTGTGCTTCCTTAAACCTTGTCCTGGGTCTCCATCTGCCCTCTGCCTTAGCCAGAAGTCCAACTGCGCCAGTCAGTTGGTCAGTTAGGGTCTGACAGTGACAGTATCTCTGAAAATAGAACTTACCTTGAGTTTAAAACGTTCCCCAGCTGCCCCTGTACCCGCCACCACCACTTGCTTCGTTCCTGCTGCGGCAGGTCAGCCAAGATGCTCCGTCCTCTTTTCGTCTCGCCACCTCCAGTCTTACAGTGTGCAGTTGCCCCTTTGTTCTCTTGTCCATCTCTTTATCCATTCTAAAGTCTGTCTTTTGTTATCTCTCATCTATTATGTCTCTACAATGCCGGTCCCAGCAGCTGTTGGGCCGAAATAAGTCTTACTTAGTTTGACATGTCACACTTTTAAAAATCATGCAGAGCCCTGACAAATATCGTTTATCCAAGTACTACCCATTAATTCCATGTTGGAAATGATTCTGCTCTCTTAACTGAGGAATGTCAAGTAGGCCTGTTAATGCACGTGGTATATTGTATCATACCTGAATTATTCTTTGGGTTATCTAGGGTTTACTATGCCTCCCAGCCCCTCCCCACCCCCTTCTCATGTCAGTTTATATACGTAACATGATATGTGAGGGAAATACATGAACAAATACCTGGGGACTAATACACCCACTCGACTGGGAAATATTAAATTATTACTCAGGAAAGAGATGACACTGTTTTCATGTGCATGCCCATGTCTGCACTTGTCTTCTGTGTGTGTGTGTGTGTGAGTGTGTGTGTGTGTGTGTGTGTGTGAGAGAGAGAGAGAGAGAGAGAGAGAGAGAAAGACAGAGACAGAGACAGAGACAGAGACAGAGATAGAGAGAAAAAAAGAGCACGAGAAGAGCGATTAGATCACAACATCGTTCTCCATTTACACTCGGTTTGCTGGATCATGGCTTCTGGTGTTAATCTGCCTGTCTGATGTAATGTCTTTCCATTTTCCCTTGCCTTGAACCCATGAAACCTCCATTTGGCTCGAATTCATTGAACCTTCACCTCATGTAGACCCAAAACTGGCCCAAACTGCTACTCCTCATGCACAGGAGTCACAATGAACATCGATGACTGAGCAGATGCCCTAATCCACTGTAGCGCTGACAAAGCAGTTTTTTCTAGCTAACTGTAAAATTGACAGTGTACCCTTTTGACACTATACATTTTCATTTGGTTGTTTTGTTGTGTGTGTGCGTGTGGTGTGTCTCTCCCTGATCGATATTTTGAAACTACAGAGGCTTTTAGGTAGGCTACTGTCTAAATGCTACTGTGTGGGCAAAATATAAAGAATGAACAGTCATGTTGGCTCAGCTCTTTCTTGCATTTTCTTTTCTTGGTTTTCTTAGTCCTCTTGTTATGCACCTTTGATCTAGCGTTTTTTTGTTTTTCTAGGTTACTTTCTGGGTCCTCCATTTTCTATGTTCAGTATGTTTTTTTTGTCTGCTGCTTGTTGAAGCATTTTATTCACCCAGTTCAGTTTCCCATGGTGTCATTGAGGTACTGTTGTATCCACATAACAAACCAAGCCTTTTATTGACAATGAACAACTAATTTGAATTTATTCTAATTTAGATTACCTCTGCACGAGGTTTTTGTACACTTCAGTTTTACTACAGTTTTACCTTGGATTTTCCTGCTACTAGAAAGGATGTTCACTGAGGCCTGTTGTGATGTGTGAGGCATGTTTATCGTTTACGCAATTGGAAATGGATGTACCCCAAACCACTGTCTTCCAACAGGCTAAATGCTACTAGCTAGCCCTGTTGGTCGGTCCAGAGAAATTGAAGTGGTTTCAGGTATAGCAAATGGCTGATTGTTGATGAAAAAATTATTAGTTAGAAAGCCCCTTTGGTGACCGCGACCCCAGTATATTGCCTGAAGTATGCCTAATGGTCAACTACCTATCAAGCTGCTTGTCAAAGCTAATAAATTTGTATCTGGGCCTATCCAATCACACATTTACTTTTGACAATATTTATCATAAGCCACATTTCATATTTAATAGACTATTCCACCTTGACCTTCTTGTCCCTTTCCACATTGAATTTGCACCATATCAAATGATGTAGCCATTTAAGGTACCATCAGAGAGCCAGCCATAAAACTTGATGCCGTCATGCTGTCACAAAGTGGATTTCAGAAGAAAAAGAAGATACCAGGTTTTGGAAAGTTTGCCTAAACTGATAAAAATCTGTTCACTCCAAGGAGATGAAACAAGCTCCAGCTATTAATGTGGTCAGCAAAATCTAGAAGACTTGGATACGCTTTGCCTGGGCCCTCAGAAATTACTAGGACCCCTATTTGCACATCGAGTATGTGCTGTACACACAATATTGAACAGGAAAAGCCACTGCAGAACCAGTCTAGAGCCATGTTCCGTTGTACCAGATTCTCTTCTGCTTCTCTCTAAAGGACTGTAGCGTGTTGTATTTTGGCTCACAGTAGCTTCCAAAACAGCACACACACACAGACACACTAATCAAACGTTGAGGCCAATTTATTACTATAATTACTCATCACTCATGTTACAATGCCAGGGATGAATTAACTCTTAGTCATAGTCACTGATTGCTGGTGTGGTTGAGAATGCCCTTATTATAATATCTTTCACATCAATTACACCAGATGATCTCCAGCCTGTGCGTGCGTGTGTGTGTATGTGTGTGCGCATGTGTGTGTTTGTGCATGTGTGTGTGCACAGTTAGAATAAGTGTTGTTTGAATCTCTGTCCTGTTATGTGCTCTGATTTCCCATAAGATTACTTTGCATGATTATCTGATGAAGTATCACTATCTAAAATTAATAGACTTTCGGACAAACAATTGCACGCTGTTATACTTGATGAATAACACAGCTGGGATAATCAGATTAGGAGGCCTATTGCGTAACGATTTATTTAAAAAAACATGTTACAGTAGTATATTGAGTTATAGCAACATTTCGGTGGTTAGTCAAGGAACGTTCTTACTTACTGGCCACATCAGGTCAAAGCCAATGTGGTTTATTTGGCATATGCACCAAAGCATAGGTTATTAGGACAGTGACATTTGTACGACCTGGCAAGCTGCAACTATGCAGTAGTATAAGAGAAAAATAAATTAAAGAATTTAGAAAAAAACAATGACATATAGCTTACACAACAAACGTACTGTTTGAACTACCATCAAATGGCCATATATTTGGAGTTTCCATGGGCATATTTAGATTTTACAACAGATTTTTTATAACAATTTACATGAGATGTCTTGCAAGCACACCAAGTGTGACAGCACTGCATCTATATTTAGAATTAGTGTTTTTGTTTCGTTTTTGAGTGCAAATGGATTGCTCAATGGCTGCGATCACTGAAGATCAATCAAGTGTAGACCTGTAGGTCAGTCAGTTATGAGCTGAGAGCAGAAGTACACTACATAAATAGATGTGTGTGTGAGAGAAAGTGAGCGAGAGAGAGAGAGAGAGAGAGAGAGAGAGAGAGAGAGAGAGAGAGAGAGAGCGAGAGGGGGAAATAAATGCTGAAGGTATCAAATAAGTAAACATTGACAAAACAGAGCAAAATAAAAAACTTGATGATCTTTCTGTGTGACCACAGCATGAGTGGTTATGTGCACTGTACAGTTTCCTTCTATGGGGGATGACAGTGTGTGTCACATTCCCCCTACACACAATGAAAGCCTTTGTCCACATCACACGTACACACACACCCAGATGCACACAAATGCACAGACATGCAAACACAGATACACATGCACCCATCTGGACACACACACTTGTAATGTACTGCAGACTTAGATCTCACACTAAGTCATATCATTGTGCAGCTTTATCCGAGAGCATTCCTGTCTTCAGATATTACGACATTGAGACTCTTTTGTATTGCTAGACTAATTAAAGTTTTAAGCAAGTCCCAAGGGTTTAGAGACCATGTCATTGATAACACGATCTAATTGCAGATATGCTATTCAATTAAAATTTCAGGCCAAGAAAATCCTTCTTTACCAATGAACAGTTGATGTTACCGAATGAGATTATAAATACTATAGTAGCAATGGAAATTATTTGAGGATTTGACATTTCCACATTAATAAATGTCTGTTTGACTGCTGTGTATAACATGTAGCTGTCAAATGAAATAATAACATAACACGAAGTTAATACTAATAAAGCTGTAATTGCATTGACACCAAAGGCTGTTACAGAAAACTCTATTTTCCGTAAACAAAGAAAGAACAAGGGTACCAGAGGTATTAAAACAACTACTTACAAGACACAAGTACAAATGAAACAGAGCAGTCTACTAAATCTCTGGGTAGGCGGAGTACTGCTAACTGGTAGGCTGATTGACGGACATGGGTAAAACAACACCTACCCACCGTGTCCCTCCAGAGGGGTCTAGAACAGCCGAGGTGGGAACCCAGGATTGCTTCCCCCTTCTCGGGCAGCAAACGTGTAGTCCACCAGGTCATGGAGGGGACCATGCCGGTTGTGAGCAGAGAAGGAACCCTGGGCGGGGTCATCCTCCCATCAGGTGCAGAAGGGAAAGCAGGAGAGGAAGGACCAGGTGCAAGATTAGAGGAACTTTCAGCTGGACCAACGACAGACTTCAACTGGATGACAGGGAGTAAAGACGAGATCCAATAGACAATGGACATCAAACAGTAAGCAACAGAAAGCATCTGTTTGACAAAGGGAAAAGGATCAGTTTGTTGTGGACTTTTGGAGTCCTGCCGTTGATGTCCCTGCTGGACTGTCTGACCCAATATTCTACTTGGTAATCCGGGAAAGACCGCTGTCAGTCAGCCTGAAAACTGAGTGACTGGGAGTTTATGTATTCCTGAGTTGAACCTCGGGGCCTTGTCCGACACTGTCTGTTTCCTCTCAATTCCATTGTGCTAGATTAAGTCTGAAGTAATCCACTTTAGATGTAATTCACTTTCATTGTAATCTCCTCTCAGTCCAGTCATTTTGAAAAAAATACTATCTTAATCCTCTGGCCGTTTTGTCCATTTAAACGGAGCAGAAGGCATCTGCTTGCTAAAGACAGGGATTAAGATCATGTAAAACATTGTGTTTTTCATTTCTTTATTTTGAGTGCGAAAATAGATTTGGTTTTACCAATAATAATTAATAAATCTCCTAATTTTCAAGTTTTCGTTCTGTTCTTGACGTGTTTATTTTGCGCGTGTAGACATGGCATTTCTTGCTTTGACGCGGGAGATCAAATCCTTTTGATTGCTAGAGAATGTTCATTCTTTGCTCATCCACCGCACACCCACTCCCTGGCTGTGTGATGCATGCTGAGGGATTACCAAACCTCCCACTGTGCGACACGGAGGAGAGCGATAACTGTACACAAAATCACCTTTGAGCTCTCAGCCTGTTCAATTAGTGGGCGTACAAGTCCTCTCACTGATTACACTGTCTCTGGAACAATCAATCACCCGCTTTTCTGTCTCACCAACCCAACATGGAGGAAAGGAGGGCGGGAGGGAGTTGTTTTGGCTACGACCCTTGCGGGGGAAAACAAAACAAGCTGGGAGATGTGCATTAAATGACAGTCATCTGGCTTTGACGGTAAAACAGAGGTGGAGTTCGGGGAAATGAAAGAAAGTTAACACATCAAAAGTTGCTTTTGGAAAGTTGGAAACATTTGAACTCTAACAAAAACATGATCATGAAGATTTCAGTGTGTGGTCAAGTCAGTAAAGATATGGCAATAAATTGTGCTTGTGTACATGTGTACACATATGCAAGGCCGAGTTGTCCATGTATTGTGTTATAAAGCTATATCTTCATGTTGTAAAACAGTACAGCTCAGACAGATCTGGATCAGAAGTGACAAGGAAAGGCCTCTCTCTTTCACACATGTGCACAACTAAGGTTAACAGTATTTGACTGCACATAAACATCACGGAGCCCAAGTCAAACGGGGACGAAAACAAATTGGCGGCTGTTAGAAAATTGCTTCAAGAAGAAAAGTGACAAGCACAACAATGTTACAGTTTTTTTGTTCATTTCATTTTGAGAACTTGATTCATGTAACCGGGAGTTACAGAAGAAGGTAGTGGTAGCAGAAACACACACTACATCCAAGCTTACGAAACAGCCACAGATGCAGACAACTACTTGAAACACATGGAACCACATCGTGTGTCAGCCAAATCTAGGCTTTTTACCGGCCGGCTAAAAAGTAATCAGTCTGTTAAATCTGATTGATCCAAAGAGACAACGAGAAAATAAGAGAGTGAGGGAGAGTGTAAGAGGATGAGAGCCAAAGTACAGAGACAGACCAAATGCAGGTAGCTAGATGAAGTGAGTGAGTGAGTTGATCTATCCAGTTTGGTATTGATTTTTGGAGCTGTGTTACATCAATACAGTAATGACAACCTCTAAGGCCTGTTTTTTCCCAAATGGTGTATCAGGAAAATGCAAATGAGCCCAGTCAAGTCATCTGACGGCCAGGTGTGGATATTTTCACCTTCTTCTTCTACCTTTCCCACAGCAGAAGACGAACACAGTAAGATGTATAAGTCGAAAAGGGCCACTTCCGGAAGAGCAGATGCTTGCTGACATCATCTCATCCATGCAAAAGAAAGCAAATGTGTTCACTTGCACACTCACGCACAGTAACATTCGTACAAAAAACCCAAGCACATTTCCATGTGCGCACATTTAAAAATACTATCATATTCCATGCAGCATGTTGCGCATTTTCACATGCATGTGTGTGTGCGTGTGTGCATATTGGAGGAGCCAGTGATAATGTTCCCTAGAGGCTTACGAGAATTATGGGTTTGATAACCTTAACCCATGACAGTCAGTGGGCTGGTTTGTAACACTTGCATTCAAATTTGATCACAGATACGGAGCAACAGAAGACGCACATCTGAATAAAATGTAGCCATTGGAACACGTAGACGATACGATCGCTTATACTACTGTGCACGCGGGTTCTGCATTTTCAAACGTGATAGGATGTTAGATCATTGGTGATTATCTACGCTGTGATGCATAGCCACTTTTGCTTTATCTATAATTGACGGAGGAGAGATCATTTGTAAATGTGGAAACTAAAAAGTGGTAGGTAAATACCATGAGGAACTGCACCCTGAAGCTCCTTGTGTTTATGAATACTATGAATATGAATACTGGACAGGGAACTCTCCATGCAGGACAAAGCTCTGACTTTAAGATCATAGCACTGTAGTTTTAAATAACATCAAAACAGCGCTATAATACATCCCCACCTCCTGTCTTTCATGGTCTTAGCCAATCATCAGTCATTTTGTGCCAAGGCTGTGCTTACAAAATTTCCTTGTCTATACAACTGCTGGTAGCTCCTAATCAAACCGCTGACAACATGAATTTGAACGTACTTAATTTTCTCTAACAATTGACTCAGTTCTGGGAGAATATTAACTGTGCTAACTGCACATGAGCAAGAGAGAGTGAACAGCACTACTGCTGAGTAGAAAAGGACATACACAAGCCACCGACCCATCTTTAGAACTTCCACTGTCCTACAAGCAGCAGGATCCCCTGCACTTTGTCTCAACCCAGTGGCTTTCTCACAGGCATCTCCGTTCTCTTCGTTTACACGCATGATGGATGGAACGTGAGGAGAACGCTGAGAACAACAGAGACAGAGAGAAAGAAGAAAAGACAAACAAAGAGAAAAAGAATGATGTGCTTGAATGTGTGTGTGTCTCTCTCTGTCAGATATACATGAGCGTGTTTACTTGCCTGGAGTGTGGAGAGTATGTGTACAGTACATCTGCCTCACAACACTGAAACATATAGCCAGATGGAGACAGTGACATCCGCCCCATTCTCCAGAGACCTGCTTTTCAGTTGACAAGACACTAACCTCCTCCTCTCTCTGCCCCCCTGTGTGATGGCTTAGACTCTCATTAAGAAGTTTCCATGATCTCACAGGATTAATTTGCTGCTCAATTTAGTTTAAGTACAAATCAAGCACAGTTATTTCAGTCATCTTTTGCACGCCTTTTTCAAAAGTAAGTGTTGGACAAACAACTTAAAGTGACAAACCTAGCTTGGTTGTTAAATAAGTGTCAGGTCATTGAATTAGTGAGAATTACATTGTTTGAATAGTTTATCTTGGGGGTGGGAAGGGAGAATTGAAAATCTTGGTTGAACCCAACCCCTCATAATGGGCTGGGAACAATTGTTTTCATACAACCTTAGGTATGTCTTGCAGGCCTACTAAAAACGTGTTCAGTTATTCCCATCCTGAGGCACAAATCATAATCATAAACGAGCTACAATTTAGAAAAGACAAACATTCCACCAGCTTGTCACTGACAAAGAATAAAAACACTGTTAGATTCTGTTTTTGAGGTATTTTAACCCTCAGTGGTTACTGTTTGGTTACATCATATTAGCGGAGAAACGCATGGCTACTGATCAGTACAGGCTGTCTTTGTACCAATACAGTCAAATGTAATTGCAATGTTTGAGTATTGAATTGCTGAGGAATCCTCATGAACACCAAAGTCATTTTGAATAAGTACTGGGCCCTCCAGTGCTAAATCAAGCTTTCTCTGCAGTCCTCAAGGTTAGTGCTGTTCCCTCGCCTTTCCCCCAGATTTAGGAGCTGGACACTTCCCTACAGTTGTTTATAAAGGTGAAGCGTGCAGAAAACTGCCCTGGCAGGTGAACTGATCATTCAAGACATTTTATAAGCCTGCTGGACCACTCAAGGTCACTTCGATTTCTGATTGCCCATCAGCTGCAAAGCAACGTCAGCCACAATTTACACTTTTCCCTCCAGCTTCCGCTCTCTCTCCGCTGAGCACACACACAGTGTTCCCTCTCTGTCCATGCAGGACGTAAAGGAAGCGTTGAACGAAATTGGAAGAGGGTGGGAACATATTAAGAGGCAGAAAGGCAAGGGGACGTGGTTTTTGTCAGTCTGAACATCTGATAGGAAATGGGCAGCGGTTAAGTGCTGAGCGTCATCCCCACACACTTCCTGCTCTATCAACAATAAGCATCGTCCTCTTTGGACGTCCGATCGTTTCTTGTGAAGTCTAAGGTCGCCTTACAGAGGATAGGTACTGTAATATAGAGACAGAAATACAACACAAACAGCAACCAGATAACAAATAGCAGGACCTGAGCATTTCAAACTTACTCCAAGTCCTAGTTCCTGGTTAGGACAAGACAACATGTTCTCTTAATGCGTGAATGTGGAGTATTATACATTTTTGTTATTTTCATCGTCTGATGCATTTGATTTCTGTTCTTGCAATCACCTAACTTCCTGGCCTCCACCCTGCCACCATCCTTGTGGCCCAATGAACTCTACAAGCCAAACTAGGTAGGCTGTGCCGTCTGTCTATGTGATATCAGACAGAAAAGCGCAGATGACCTACATGGCTTGTCGTGACTGAGAGCAATGTAGACACCCAAACCAGCCAGCACATTAGTGACGGGTTAATTTCAACTGCTATTAGGGATTACAGGAGGATGACATCAGCATAATTACCTCAGATCAAAGGTTAATCCTTTGATACCCGTACTGCTGTGAAAACCCCTTTTCATATTACAATGGATCTTTTCTTGAGTAAAATCTGTCTAGTGTAACATTTCACTTTCATTGTCTAATTTTAGGTGTCAATAATGGATGTGAAAATGGCCAATATAATTGCAGCACTTCCAAATAGGCTATTAACACTCTTCTCAGACCCATGTAATTGCTGTGCACAGCATTAGTAGGTTGTTTTTCCAACGTTGTTATTTATTTATAATGCAATTAAACCTAAAAGTAAACTTTGAATTGAAGCTCAAATCAGATTTTTGTGAACAATACCCCACAGCCTCCTCTGCATATTAAGATAATCAAACTATGACTTTTATTGCAGTAGAGACTATACATAAATATTTTAATTAAAGCTGTCAGGCTTTCCAATTTTATTCCAATTTTGTGTATTCAGGAGAATCTCTGTTACTACCTGAAGGAAGAATATGAGGACATTAAGATAATACTTTGAAGAATTCTATAGATCAATTCCAATAAAATCAAGGTCTCGAAATATTTCTTGTTTAACTGCAACTTGACCTTAGTTAAAATGGTTGTTCAAGAGCAGAAGGACACTCTCCTGGTTTCATACAACAACAAGGTATGTCTTGCAGGCCTACTCAATACATGTTTAGTGATTCCCATCCTGAGGCACAAATCATAATCATGTACAAGCCACAAATCACAATAAACAAACATTCCATCAGCTTGTCACTGACATATAATAAAAAATACGGTTAGATGCTCTTTTTGAGGTATTTTAATCCACAGCGGTTACCGTCTGGATACATCATATTAGCAGAGAAACACATGGCTACTGATCTAAGTACAGGGTGTTTCTGTGCCAATATAGTCAAATGTGATTACAATTTTTGAGTATTGATTTTTCTGAGGAATCCTTATGAACACCAAAGTAATTTTGAATAAGTACTGGGCCCTCCAGTGCTAAATCAAGCTTTCTCTGCAGTCCTCAAGGTTAGTGCTGTTCCCTCGCCTTTCCCCCAGATTTAGGAGCTGGACACTTCCCAACAGTTGTCGCTGTAGTCAAACAGTTGTTTGGGTACAGATGGATACCTTCCTGGTTCAAATCACAGGTCTGAAAGAATAGAAAACAGAAAGCATGTAAGACTGAAAAACAGAGACCACGTTTCCACAGAGAATCTTTTCGTGTCTAAGTGTCTGGGTATGTGTGCATTAACGATTGTATGGCTGACATTGATTGTCTCTTATTGATCCATGTCAGTAGCTCAGAAACAATATGTTATTCATCCAACCCTGAGATTCGCATTCAGATTGTGAAAATGAACACATGATTAGATAGAACTGGTGTTTTCAGTCCCTCAGAAATAACGGTTATCAATGTTACTGCAGAGAAACAAGGCAGACAAACCAAAAAAAAGAAGTGCTAGACTGAGCATTGATGCTTCATACTGATTTAAGATTATTTCCGTTAATCCACACAAGCTAAATGAGCAGACATGGTCAAAATAAGCATGGAACTTCATGGCTGATAATCACAGATTTGCAGTAGAACCCAGTAGCAATTGATCTCATAATACTGTATTACCAGGAACCTGCGTGGGCGGTGTAGGGCTCTGGACTCAAGGACATGTAGTGTAGATGGGCAGCATGAAAAGGACAGCTTTCTGAACAGGCAAGGGAGACATTGCCTAAGATTGACAAACTACTGTGTAAGTGTGATGAATTTAATGAACTTGCATGACGTCCGTAACTGTCTTGAAGTCAAGAAGGGAATAATACTATTTACTAAGTGGCATGGCATTCAACTAACTTTCTAGCTATCCAGTTTAAAGAACACATATATTACTGTGTTCACTCACCTATATTTAATAACCATTTAACTTGGGCATCGAACGGACATTCTACCGAACTACAAGAACTAACAACCAGTCATTCAAATTCTAATTGTATTTCTATTTGTATAGCCCCTTTCGCAAGCAATGTCACAGAAAGCTTCACATATATGACAATTTGCAAATGGATGTTGAAACACAGATGTCCAGGGTTTAACTTGCAGCTCTAAGTTAGCGCTTGGTAGCTTCAAGGCTGGTAGCTTGGGATCGGCACAGCACCACAGGACAGCTATGTGACAGACAAAAAGGAACCAGTAAGACACAGGACACCGATGTCCACTTTGCGACCAAGTCCAACATTGGCAGTCATAGTGTAGTTGCATCAATGGTTAAGGTTTTGAGACACTGTTTGAAGAATGTGGTTGCACATCGTGTCTAAGTGAAATGTTCATTTAGTGTAATTCAGTGCAATCTTTTTTGTCAGCAATGTACGAAAAAGAAGCTCTGTAATAAGTGCAACACTCCAAGGACCTTATCGCAAGTTTACAAGCTGTGGTAATCATGGTAATCTAAAAAGAACAAGACAAGCACTGTGCTATCTTTACCAACCAAGGTTATCAACTAATATTTAATATGCCCATTTTTTATGGACATTTTAAATAGCATTTTGTTATTTTCAAGTACCATTCAAATTCTACCCTTCAAATTGTGTAGTCAGAACTCTCAGCCCTCAGCCTCAGAACTCATAAAAAAAACGTAAAATCCCCTTCCTCTCTCCACTGCTCTTTTCCATTTCTTTTCTTGCTATTTTATTTTCCTCCTCTTCTCCCTACTTTGCTCTCCTTTGCTTCCTCTCACTCATTCTGCAGGGACCTTTTTTCCTGATGAGATTGAGCCACAATCGAAACTCAAGGCGCGTTAGCCCACCATGAGACCAGACTGTGCCAAGCCCGGCTTAAAATCTCAATACTGTTTATGGGAGACCAAGGCAGAATTAGAGTGAACGCACAGCTTTATGGGCAAAATGAAACTAAACTGTGTTGCAAAATGAAACATTATTTTAGAAATAGTACCCCAGTGCAAATATTTGAGGATATATTGTATTTTGTTGCCACATGTTGGAAATCTATTTCAACTCTTTCTCTCTTCCTGCCTGTCACTTGTCTTAAACTACAGACACTTCAGTATTTTGCATCTGTTTTTCCACTGTGCATCACTTATTTGTTTATCTGTTCTATGACTCGCTTTCATTTTCACTTTGCCCCACATCTTTCTCTTAGAATTACAATTTTGATGATGAATGATGAAGTAATTAAGGACTGCAAAGGTCATGATGAAGTGCACTAAATAAACAGCTGTTTATTCCAACAGGAAAAGCATGGACAATCTCATTAACTTGTTTTCATAACCAGGTGTTCACTTTAGCACTAATATCATTGCACAAATTCAACATAATGTGGTTGACTCGTTTGCCAATGATGAACAAGTATGTAGCTGTTGGAGAGTAATCTGCTTTCCCCAGAGCATAATCTACTTTACCCGTTGTAATTATAAACAAGTGTACTCTCTAACTGCATTGTAAGGGCTTAATTTAACCGAAAACCAATTAATCTCTGTCCAAAGCTCGCTCAACATTGAGTCAATATGTATGTCAAAGCATTTGACACAAAAAGTCAAAATAAACAAGGTGCAAAATATTCTGTGCAAATCTTGTTGATAAAGGGCACCTATCTAAATAAATATTTAAGCTGTTCATTAAATGTCCAATTAATATAAACCCCAAAGCCATCGTTCGCTAGTACCAAAGGCAGACACAAGACTCGCTCCATCGTAACAACTACACACGATCTATATTTAATGGACATAAGGGTCGGATGTAGTTCTGAGTATTCATATGAGTATAGTATGCATGTTCATATGATAAGGCTGCAGGAATGTACACATGTGTGGGTGCCCACTTCACATTGCCCACATTGCTTAATGAAGAGAATAACATGATACTGGCTTTTAGATTAATGTAATTTTCTGCTTTTCCTTCAGGGGGCCAGATAATGGGCCAGGATTAAGACTGTGTGTGGGCTGGTTCATGATGGGTTGATAAAGAGGGCACATAGTGGAGGGTAGTAGCAATAACAGATGGTTGTGAGGTAGCACTGTGTGTGTGCTGTGTGATACCAACCTTGACTATTGTTAGGGAACGTGTAATGAGTTTGGCTTTAAAATCTTTTTTTTTAACCCACAATTCCTCCTATGCATACGCACACACAAATACTGAGATACATGGTTTACCACTTAGATGCATCCATGTTTTGGCAGGTGACGTCCATTATCGGCCATTAAAGGCTTTCCTCATCTCCTTTCTCTACTGCATTTTTCTCTGACAATGGAAACAGAGTTGGAACTCAACTCCTTCATCCACTTTGCCTATGTGAAATTGCAGTATCTAGCTCATTGTTTTGTTGCTCACCCTCGCTTATGCAAAATGTAGCAAAAAAGAATCAATCTATTTACTACAGTGCTGATCACTTTGTAGATATATCAGCGTGCTGGTAGGAACTCCTCATGAAAGCATGAACATACAAGAGCTGGCAACTGGACTGCTGTTCACTTCAGGTCACTTTCTGAGACACACTTTTGTCTTTCTATCTCTTTGTCTAGTCTCAGATACTTTAATGATGAAAAAGAATCAAAGGACATGCTCTATGAAACCCAAAGAATGACACCTTCAAACATTTATACAACCACTTCCACAAACATCTGAATAAGGTTAAGGGTAGATATGGTAAATGATAACAGTAACATCTTCTGCATGTGGAAATGATCTTCAATGTGATTGGGGATCTATAGGCCTGCTACCTCTGCATATAGAATGAATCTTTCTCTTCCCTTATCTCCTTTACACTTTATCTCTCTCACGCTCATCCAAACACTCTGCTCCAGCTCTGGTCTAAAGTGTTTCCGCTTACAGAAACAATAAACTGCTGCGTACAGCCGGGGCCACCTCAAAGATGGTCACCATGGAAACTGCGCCTGTATTTCGTCCCGCACACTGTCCAGTTCTAAAAAGGTGGGCAATTATTGGACAAGATCAAAGACAGGCGACAGCATGAATAGGCAACAATTGAGTTGAAGCCCATTAATCAGGCAGGTGGAGGGGGGGGGGGGTCACCTTATTCAGACATGTCGACTAGCCAATCTCACGAAAACAGGGATGGTTAGATGATTTACAGGCAATATGACCTCCATGTTTTGATCTTGTTGCCCTCCCTTTACAACCGCTGCCGTTGCTCACCTATTGTCAAATATTGTATGCTTGAAAGCAAAGAGGTCATATATCAATGATAACATCTGCACCAGTAGTAGTTTCTTTTCTAGTATGTATTGTGCAATAATCTTTTATCTGCTTTTGCTGAGAGATCACCATGCATCGAACTGCTGGATCATGCATTGTTGACCGGAACGAAGCACCAGTGGCATGCTGTTTTGATGTGAACAGGTCTGATCATTTGTGCAATGATGGAAAGATGACCAGAAAGTGTTTTATGATGATGGAGTAAGTTCCAAATAGTATGACACAAAAAACTTGGCTCACCACTTGTACTGTACTATAGCTTTCGATCCTGTTTACTGGGCTTGACAGATAGTCCAGTCAACTTATGTACTTATATACTGTGAATGTTTGATGATTCTGCATAACACTCTTTTGTTGATGGGGTATGTTTTTACGTTTTACCCATTTAGCAGACACTTTTATCCCAGTTCCCTGCCCATTCTCTTGCCAGTATTACTCTCACATTGCAGTATACTAAAGTAATGCCTCCCTATTTTTAGTCTTTCCTGTCTAATGTATTAAACCTGATGAGAATTGAGGCCAGCCTCATTGTAAGTCAATGAAGTTTGAATTACAGTCCTCTTCACACTTCAGCAGTCCAATGAAATTGGCACATCTCAACCATCACATTACCATTGAGCAGCACCAAAGTAATTATGAGGGAAAGAATTTTCCTTTTGCAAAGTTGGACTTTCTTTTGGGAGCTTCATCCGTTTCTGTCTGGGTGATTATTGCATATTCTCCACCCATCCTACTTCAATATTAATAGATGTTCAACATGTTGAATTTGCGCGCCAAGTTGAGGTTTGCCTCATTTTGTCTGCTTCTAAATGGATTCCTGTGTGGAATCGTTCTTTAACTGTTATCTGTTTGGCGAGGCAAATCCTTTACGTCCAATACACTGCACAGATGAGTGTAACTGAGTGATAAAACAGTTGACTGCATATTAAAAGGTTGCCAGTTCAAATCTCCTCACGGCACAAATCCCAGTTTGTCTCCTGTGTGAGGGAGGCAAGGTTACAACAGACCCACAAGCAGCTGTCAGTCAGTCAGCAGGACAAGGAGAGCAATACCAGCAATAGGACAAACCGAGGAAGAAGCTTGGTAACAACTCAATAAGAAACTGCATGGAATTTGAAGCAAATGCTGAAAAGACAGTGGAGAAAGGTGAGATGGAGTACCTTCTGGAGGGAATGAGAAGCTCAAAGGTGTGGGAGAAGCGCAGAGGTGAGGCTGCAGAGGTGGCGGTGTTAGCCAGAGAAGACCCAGATCCATGTGGATTCACTTCCGAATGATTTAGTCTCTGCTTCGAATCATGGTGGTGTTTTCTGAACAGAAAACCTGCTAGTCCACAGTCTATCTGCCATTGTGCCATTTAAAGAAAGTTAATGGAGGGGGATGTGTGTGTGTAAAGGGAGGGTAGAAGCTGTAGTGATGAGACCCCCAAAGCTATACTCATTAAGTGGTTTCAACCTTCTGATGTGTAGCAATATTTGTCATATGGCAAAAACTGTTATTATCCAAAAAATGCTTGCGGCACGCAAGCCCCTGAGAGCACTTTGTGTGTGGTTTCATAAAAAATTGTATATTGTTAATCCAAGCACATAGAATTATTATGAGTGGTACTATTTGAATTTAGAAATGTCAGCAAAACTTTCCCCAGTCACAGAACTTTCTGTTGACCTCTGATATGACCATCACATGCCTGATCAAACACTTGACTCCCTTGTTGTCAAGGGTAACAGAAGGAACTGAAAAATACAAAATAAGAGGCAACACATGGGGATCAGAACATGAAGAAATCAACTGCTCTCAAGTGGTAAATATAACAGATTTATATGAGGAGGTGATGACAATTTAAAATGAGACAAGTCACATCATGCCTTGCATCAAGTCAAAACGTGAAAAAGTACAACAGAAAATGCACTTTATGCTTTATAAATACTAACAAACTTGTAACTGACTTTTCCTGGCCAGATTAACCATGTCTTCCAGGTCTTAATGGTGTCTTGTAACAGTACATCTACAAGGGTGGCTATAGCACATTGTGGCAAAGGAGCTCAGTTTTGTCTGTTGGTTTGACAGTTTTGTGAAGGTCACAATATCTGGCAGATGCAGCAAAAAAATACTTGGTTCCACTACAGTGTTCCTATCAACAGCCGCATATTGAAAAACACACTGCATCGCCACTCCTTTTCTGAAGAGATGCATAACTTTTGGGTTTTGGGCCATTTCCTGTTCTGGTTTACGACCAACAGATCATAAAATACAGAATGACTATTGGAGACAGTAAGAATACTTTATCACACAAACACACACACACACACTTTACGTCTCTTTAACGTTTTATTGACAACATCGTTCATGTAAAAAGTTTGAAATGGTAAACAAGTTGTCTTTAAAGAAGTATGACAATGCAGTTATCTTACACATTATAAATTTACTTCCTGTTCAAAACTAAAATATTTGAACGAGTGATTGTCATTACTTCAGAAAGGGTTAAAATGATGATTGCCTTGACACAGCTATATACAATAAAATGATTTAATACTGTATTACTGATGTGTTACAATGGATGAATGAACTATTATGTTGCAACTGCTTTAGTGTTTAGTTGTTAGAAAGTTTTTCCATCATCATGAACTCCATTCCTTCAAACAGTAGATACAGTTTTATCGGAAATGTTGGAAAATATTTTTCAAAGGCTGTAAACGCCCAAAGCACTTATGAGCTACAGTTAGCAAACAACAGAATATAAAAAGCTTGATTGCTTGGCTAACAGCACTATAACTATAACTGCACTAATTGCACTCAGACCCGCACTTAATCATACCTGAAGCCCAATTATTTCTGTCATATATTTCATCTGTTATTTCAAGAAATACTTTGCTTTGAGAGGCTCAAAAATTATGTACATGTACAGTGTTTTATCGGTACCATGGACAAAAGGGGATCCTATTATCAAATGTGAACAAAT
Source organism: Plecoglossus altivelis (assembly GCA_036571765.1). NCBI lineage: Eukaryota > Metazoa > Chordata > Actinopteri > Osmeriformes > Plecoglossidae > Plecoglossus > Plecoglossus altivelis. The sequence continues at coordinate 9,199,310 of BROE01000008.1, read as the reverse complement.
TTGACAGATGTATGAACTGCATAGATACATCTTCTTAGTATCAATTGATCGCAGCACTTTTGTACACTACTGTGACTTTCTTGTGTTTCTTTTTTTGCATTCTTTCTTTTTTGATGTCAATTCTCTCTCCTCTTTCATTGAACCCACTGGACCTTGATTTGTTGTGACAGTTGTGAAAGATGATGTTGAGCTACGTAAACCAATAGGAAGTGGTGATGGAAAAAGTGAGTATGTCTTTCCAGATTCACCAGTCTGCTGTGGCCTTGTCTGGCTGTGATGAAGATAAATCTCACATGAAATGTCGAAACTGACAAAGCGTAATACTGAACTTCTGGGGGATATCGAACATGTAGATTAAATCAACAGAGCGAGGTCAGATAGTGTATGTACACATGCGAAATGCATTTGGAAACTCTGCAGAATGTTTAAAATGTCGCTGTTTCAGAGAAACCATAGGTTACCAGCATGAAGGTATTAACATCACACATGTTGAGGTTGGTTTTGACTGTTTTCCTTAACTAATCCTCTTGAAATGAAACACATAAAGATCCTCTCTCCCTCTGTCCTTTTTTCTTACGCTCTCCACTTGTCCATCCCTCAACCACTTTGATAAGCAGTGGGGTACATCACATCTGAAATGTGACAGGACTGTAGGATTATCATTTATTCCTTGCTAACTGGTGGCTTCTGGAACAAGATATAATCAATAAATTGAAATTGAAATTGAATCAATGCTGCAATGTCCCCCCTTTATCTCCCTCTCTACTTCTCTCTCTCTCTCTCTATCATCTACTTTATCCACCTTGCCTTTAATCAGATCTTCTTATAGGTAGACATATGCATACAATTCAGGAAAAGTTGTAAAAAAAACAACAACTCTGTGAGCAAAGGTTTCGAACAAAAGATTGATGGGCATGCACCACCACTGAGATAAAGATTTGAAATTCAGAACTAATTACATGAACCATACCCACACACATGCATACGCATGCATGTTACACTGTAACAACCTCAGAGCAGGAGGAGGTGAACTTGCTTGGGTGAGATCATTACCAAGCTGAATTTTCATCTGCTTGCCACATGACCTCTACCCCATGACCTCTACCCTATGACCCCTACCCCATGACCCCTACCCCGGCTGCAGTCATTTAAAGGCAGATGGAATGCCTTATAAGGACTGAAAATTCATGTTGCGCATGGAAGAGACTGAAGAGGTGTGGAGGATGGAGGGCAGCAACATATGGAAAGACTCGATACTGGACCCCCTCTTAGGAGGGGGAATTCTTGTTCCTGTTATTGTTTCTCGTTCCTGTTTTCTCTCTTTCTCCACTTCTGAAGGTGGCCAGGGCGGCTGCGTAGTTCAGGATAGGGCACAAGAATCCTCTGTATGCAGAAGCAGTGTACTGGATGTTCTTTGTTTTCTCTTTTTTATACCCGCAAGTGTGCCTCTCTGGACGCCTATTTCTGTTGCAACTCATTCTCTCTCCACCCCCAGGTGTGCCACAAAACAAACATTTCAAATAATATACAATAAAGATTTTTTTTCATACTGTGTATTTTTCAAAGGTGTGTTTGCTTGCACGTCTGCATGCATGCGTATGTGTGGTCATGGGTGCAATTCTAAGATATTGATCCTGCTTGGGAAAAGAACAGGGTTGATTAAGAGTCAGGGTCTAATGTAATATCAGATTTGGGGTCTCTCTGTGACAGAGACTAATTGCATAGATAGAACTCTGCCAAGGGGTTGACACCGACCAGTCCACAGTCCCGATTCAGCCCACCAATGTACACGCATGCACACACATAGATAAAGATACAAACAAAAACACATACAACATACGAGCACATTAGCGTAAATGATGGGTAGATGCAGATGTAGGATACACATGCACAAACACACACAGTCAGGAGTAGAATTCAGATGCATTATATTTAGATCTTGACATGAAAACACCACGAAGCCCTATGGACATACATTATACATGCATATCTTCATGTCCTTCTTGGAGTCAATGTTCCCACAAAACCCTTTATATACAGCAAGCATCAGATGTAATTGAATAAAAAGTGTGAAATGCCTTGGATGCTAAATTCATCCATGTTTACTTTTCCATTTGATTTGACTTCATTCGTGAAAGCGGTGTCTAGCAGTCCATCAACCCTCTTCTCACAACCAAACCACTCAAGGAAAGGTACTTAGAACTTCTGACTGCTGCCTTTGATGAAGGTTCTGCTGATGTCTTCTGTCCTGAAGACGTATTACATAGTAAACAATTGTTGTGAAAGTGCCAAGCCAATGAAGTTCAAGACAAAGTCTAAGTACAGTTAGTATTTGTACATAAGGTGCAGGTGTCTGATATACTCAATGTAAGCATCTCAGAATGGACCTGGAGTACAGGAATTGGGGCAGTTAAATGGTTTTGTTATCAAACATCAGGGGAATAACAATCAACACAGCCTTTTTCAAGCACAGAAATATGATGCTTCTTGCTAGATAGCTTAGATGTTAGATAGGGTTCTGGAATTGGCCCCTCCTTTCCCCTACCAATTCTCACTTCTTCATCCAAACAGCTTTCAGGACAGTTCAGAGGTGTTTGTTGTTTGTTACTTTACCTTCCATGTTGTTATGTCACGGTCATCATTTCGAATTCCACCTTCAAGACATTGCTTAGATATGTTTCTTGTCATTTTGGGTTGTTTCAAAACGATCTAGTGTGAAGGGAAAAGAAAAAAGAAGAGCAGCAAAGATAACGAACGGATCAGTGTAGAATGGTATAGATTAACTGACTGGCCACCCTTCAGTTTTCTTAGCTCACCCACATAACATGAAATGGAAGACAAATGATAGAAACACATTGTTGACTTGGTGTCCCTAGAAGTTAAGAATGCATGCCAACCTGCTGGGTGGTTTGATATTAACGCTTCTGATGTCATTGTATATATTGACAGGGGGTCAGAGAAACCAATGTTGGAAGTATACTGGCAAAATTACATGTGGCCACTGGATGCAAGCACCGGGGTAATAAAAGAGTAAGACTGTTGTCTGAGGGTTGCTACATAATAGTTCTTAGCTGTCACAAACGGATTGGTTGTGTGAAGACTATGTTTTACCAAGTAGCATATGTAACATTTGTCACAATTCCTTATGAATATAATGTCGCTTGTAACTTGACATTTTATTTATTCAGTAAATGCCTTTATAGGACCATATAAATATAGGAAGATCCAAAGTGCATAGTTATTGCAGTCTCTCGAGACACAATCTGTATTTTAACAGACACAGTGCAACAAGAACAGCATCATATTGTAAGGGTGTTATCATAAACAGTTTTGTGAGCGTGGTGTGATTACGAGAGTGCAACAGGTACACAGGTACTTAAAAACAAAACGCAGAAGAACACCTTTTCGTCTGTACCACAAGAAAAAGTAATTTCTTGCCAAGTGGAGCTTTGAGTGCCCTAAGGCCAAACAAACAAGCAATTAGCTGGCCGCTGGAGATGAGTCCTCAGGCCTGGAGGTGAGTCTTCAGCCCTGGATGAAAAGACTGGTGGGAGGTAGATGATTCCCCCATGTGAAGAAAAAGGACGGCATGGTAAGGTGTGGGAGAACCTTTCTGTCTTTGTGCAAGGGTCAAAAAATGAACCACTGTGGCAGAGGGACAAGCTGGGGCAAATGGCTGGATAATATCGATGAGACCAAAATGAAGTCTGTCATACATGCTGAGAACCTTCTTTGATCTGGGGATCAGAGGGTGGGAAGGAATGAAACAGTTGAGTATGGACAGCGTGAGCGAGGTAAGTGTTAACTGAAAGACATGATTTAAAAAGTGTGTGTATGTTGGTATGTGTGGAATGTAATTTGTCCAAATGAACTCATTAAAACTGCACAATGCATGAAAGTTGCCTAATGCACTGAAAGTGCCAAAAGTGCTCGGAATATCTAGCGTCCATCGACTGACTGACATATTGAATGAATTAAACGAGTCATCTTTTTCTACATGAAGTATGTTGACCTTTCCGACCGGAATGGGTTTGTCTGCAGCAACCATGTCTGCTGTTTCTTCGTGTCAAGAGTAGTTTTCTGCTGCTCTTCCAATGTGTCTAATGTGTGGACAGCGAGAGCCTCTGGCAAGAGCTAAGTTATGAGCATACTCTATGACAAGGAGGAGGAACAAGAAGAGGAGAAGCCTCAGGCAGGATGGCAACGCTTGAGCAGGACACATACTTATTTTTCATTCTGTTCTCTCTTCACTGTCTTTTTTTCCCACCAATCAGCTTCAAAAAGGAGATACAGATCGTTCTCTTCTCTTCGCACATCCACTTTTGATGGCATCAAAAATAAGGACCTGATTTGAGGAAAAGGGGAAATTAAATTGAATCTAAATGCACAAAAACACATTGAGTTTTGACATGGACCATTATACTAGCAGTGTTACGTGCTGCTGCATCAATAACTTCCCTCTATGACCTTTATATCCCTCAAAAATTGGTGCCACTCTATGCCAGAACCGGGCTGTAGATCATTGCACAGGGAACTACCCTGCATCCTTGATCTTCACTAAATCTTCTTTTAATGAAAAACTATCAGCCAGTTGACAGGCAAGCCACAATTTGTGTGTAGGATTGTGTAGGAAGTATTCAACTGATTAGATTCGTGCAATTAACTTTGGATCAACCCCCCACCCACACCAAAATATGAATGAACATAAAGGCACTCCCATAGGTACTCCAGTCTTAACTATAGCTGCAGAGCATTCAGCTGCTCTTTTGGTGGAACATTTGTGCACCACACAAACAATAGTCTACAAAACAAACATTGGACTTCTGATAACTATATTGTAACCAAACATCTGAAACACATTGTTCTTGCACCTAAATGTTATTTCCATTACTACTAGGGATCGTCAATATGGCGTGATGAGCCAGGTCTTTCATAGATAATCAATGTTCCCTGTCAAACAATCTGTAGAGAGCTTTGTTCTGGTGGACAGTAAGAGATTAAGAGCATGAAGAATCGGGTCATGAGCCAGGTAAGTAGACATGAAAGATGGAACAACCAACTGCCTGCACATGCTTGCAATACTAACCATCACAGTTCACACAGATGACATAGCTGTGCTCTCAACCGATCAATGCGCTTGATTGATTGGTTGTCACTGTTCAAAATGTGGCCTCTGATCTAAAGGAGATTGTGTTCGAACATGCAGATGAGGAGGTCATTTGGTGGAGGGCCAGCGCAGTTCTCATCGCCAGCTTCCCCTCCCAAAACCCCCTGCTGACCCCCCGACACCCGCACCTCCCATACGCCCCCACGCCTGCACCTCCCATACGCCCCCACGCCTGCACCTCCCATACGCCCCCACACCAGCACCCCACACACACCCCTCAACACCAGTACCCCCCCACACACACACACCCATACACCCCAACACCAGCACCCAACACTTGGAGGAAACACCATGACATGCTTCTGAGATTGTGTGAAAATGGTTCTCCTAATACAACTGTAAAAACCATCCATCCATCCTGTTTTGTGCACAACAGTTACAGCTTGTATTGTACCATGCGAGAAAAATCCTTTCCTTTCTGCGTGGAAAGAAAAATATCCTGTGTCACACCAATGAAAACATGGAGCTCCAACAAGACTGAAGGTAGTGAAGACAAAGTGTTATCGTTTTTGACATTGCTTGTCTTGGCAGTGTCTTGGCTTAGCATATTTTTACAGTATTGGTATTATATGTACATACAGTTCAGAGAACAGGGAACTTGTAGGACAAAAAATAAAAATTGCATGTTTATGTGAATTCACAACCATTTTTATGGATATTCATCTTCTTTAGTGGCCTTCATTCTGCTTAATTCATCAAAATATGCTTAAGGAAAAAGCAAGGAATTCAGACCATGTTTTTCTCTTTGTAGTATACTGTGTACAATAACTGTACTATCAACAAATGACAGACAGATATAAAGATGTAAAAAGTAATTGTTTAAGATGTTAGTGTACCATTGTATAGTGGTTGATTTAAGAAAGATTGTCATTAGATATCAGGTTGTAGGATTTGATGAAGGTAGTTGATTTGTGTGTTTTGTTGGAGGGGGGTAGTTGTATTTAGAGAGTCTATGTTATAGTTTGTGGCTGCATGTGTCAATTCCATTTGGAGGAGGGGGGAGATATCCAAGCAGTTGAGAAAACTGTACTACTAAAGTTGTGATTGACGTAATTCCCTCTGGACAATGCCAGTTTTGGACCAATCTCTGAGCACCAGTTTAGTTAGGGTAACAGGCCACAGGGAGATCCCTACTGACAGGGTGAACACTACAACTTGCGTCACAACTTCCCAGATAGCACAGCCCTCTCTCTCCTCTCCTCCTCCACTCCACTAGCAATGATACATGTTGGAAGACAGAGGGATGCTCCCTTATGGTTTTGTGCTTGTAGGTGAAAATACTGGAACGTATTCAATGGATGTGCTCCTTTCCAGTTGTTCTGCTTTTATGCAGTTGTCACACTATGTAGTCTCACGATGGTCCTGATGACATTCACAATCTGATCAAAAAGGAGAAACGTTCATTATTGACTTTTGATCTTGGATCAAAGTTCCAGAATGATGGATGTTTTCCCTATAGTATTACTCCTTGAGTAAAACTATATACTTTGTACATGACTTGGGTAGAAACGCTGTTTAAACCTGTCACACACAGCACCTCTGTATCCTTGCTTCCTGGATTGTATCTGGAACAATCTGAACCGTTGGGTTTGTACCTGACTTCAAACTCCGCCCACCTGACATCACAGGTATACTCAGATTATTTTGGGAGCTTCTATTACGGAGAAAGATCAAAGTACAGCACTGTGTTACATCGGCAACCATGTAACAACATAGCAATACAGAACGTTACAGTATTGCATGTAGTTACATTGGAAATGCAGCTGTCGATGTCATCTCAATACACTGAGGTTTAGGAGTACAAGTTTTCACACACGTGAAACTTGACATGGCAGTGGCTGTGCTTTCCAGGGTTCATCCCAGAGTACTTCTAATGTAGATACACTTCAAGGTTCAAATCCCCTTTTACACCCACATCTTAAACTGCTCCATATTGTGCCTTGTTCCACTCATGTAATGACCTATAACTCCAACATTTTTAATTTGTTACCATTAATAAATGCACAATACAGCTTCACTGTTTTTTCTGTTTGTATTCCATGTCATTACATAATAGTTAATGTAACCTCAATGTTACTTACTGACTGTTAAAAGTACCAAAAGTACATCTTGTCATAGTTGATACATGCACTTTTTCAGGTGTATGTATTCCTTCATTCAAGATGTTTTTACACTAAATAAAGTTTTGTTCAGAAAGAAAGAGCAAGAGAGAAACAGAGGGAGGAGATGAGAGAGAGAGAGAGAGAGAGAGAGTGTGTGTGTGTGTGTGTGTGTGTGTGTGTGTTTTACGTGTGTGTGTCAATCTGAGTAAATTTCTCATTTGTTCTGTCTCAGATATAATTAGTTGGATGTGGATTCTAAGAAGTGCTTCACAATAAATTGGAAATCTTTCGAATGCAAATCATACTATCTTGCAACGTTCAATCATCTACTGAGCATCTTAGCCTTCCGACCTACATGCAACCTATTAAAGGATACTCGTGTCTTGATTCATGAAATGAAATAATTTACCTGTCTGAAAGATTACTGCAATAAAGTCAACCAAAAGATGTCCAATACATGGTAAAAGACCGGATCCGATTTTTAAATCTGATTACCAGTGACAAAAAGCGCACAAACAGACATATTTGATTGTGTTTTATTGGTTTCAGTGCTACAGAGATAATGATGTAAAACGGAAACCTATGGTCGCGCATTCCATGGAATGCATGACTTCGGCACATGTTATGACACATCTTGCATGGTGAAAAAACGATGCTTTGCATGTTAAGCAACAACATCGAATATACAAGAGCAGCTTATTCTGTCAAGTACAGGCCTAAACATACAGCCTTCAAATGGGTGGCTCTTTTCGCGTAATTTACATCCCGCCATAAACGGCTGTCGGTTTACAGCCAACTTTATTTCAGAAACACTCTCCCTGAATGAAAGTCTGTAGCTTTTGCTTTACATTACCTCAATAGACAGACGTATGTCTCCATCTCTTAACTGGGTTCATAATTCAAGTTTGCACTCACACATACTATGAATGGATATGTCACGCTCTGTGGAATTTGCATTTGATGATTTTTTTGAAAGCACTTTGGAAGTCTTTGTTGAAATAGGCATATATAATAGGGTTAAGGAGAGAGTTGGAGTAGCCCAACCAGTTTATTACGTCTCCAAGCCAGTCGGGCATGTAACAGCTCTCTGAGCAAAAAGGCAACACTAGTGCCACAATGAAAAACGGCAACCAGCAAAAGATAAAAGTTCCCATTATTATTCCAAGTGTTTTTACAGTTTTGCGCTCTCTAGCCAAGGCTATCTTTCTCTTCACGTCTGTGCTCTTCTCGTTTCTGTTTTCGAGCACATGTGTTGATTGTGGGGTATTTGGTAGTGGAAGGTGATTTTTGGAATCCTTTTGAACTTCCGTGATTTCTAAAGACTCGCTGTCCACCCCGTGCTTAAAGGCGCCGTTCATGCATGGAGAGTTGGGATTGGGGTCCACGTTGCGCTTCCAGTTAATGCCCCCTGCCTCTCCGTTGGATTTCTTATGGAATACAGCTGGGGAAACTGACAAACACTGGTCGGACCCTTTTGTTTTCTCCGTTTTCTTCACTGTCTTTCGAATCCTGAAACGTGCTGCTTTAAATATCCGTCCGTACAAGACCAGCATCAGAATGAGCGGAATGTAAAATGCCCCGAATGTGGAGTAGATAGTGTAGCCCGGGTCCTGGCTGATGGTGCAAGCGTCGGGGTCAGCCCTGTCTTCAGCTTTCCTCCAGCCTAACATGGGTGGAATGGAGATGGAGAAGCCAATCAACCATGTCAAACTTATCAGGAGCGCAGCTCGCCTCGGTGTCCGTTTATTTACATAGTCAATCGGGTCAGTGATAGCCCAGTACCTGTCTAAGGCAATGGCGCACAGGTGCAGGATGGACGAAGTACAGCACAACACATCCAGTGAGATGAATATGTCACATATCTCTTGTCCCAGGGTCCATTTATTTAGGACTTGATAGAGGGCCGCCATGGGGAGCACCAGAACGGATACCATCAGATCCGTCACGGCCAGGGAGCCGATAAGATAGTTGGCCACGTTCTGGAGAGACCTCTCCAACGCAATGGCTGCGACGACGCACGCGTTCCCAAATATTGAGCAGAGGATAAGGGCCCCCAAGAGCAGTGAGGTGATTATCTGATAGCTTAGCTCCACATCTGGTAGAGACCGTGAAGCCGCCGTCCCGTTCTCACTTTCAGTCCAATCTGAAACCACATCCGCGGCATCTGGAAAAGTGGAGGTAGTATTGTCGTTACTGCTGTTTGTAAAATCCATATTTCGTCCACCGGGTACCAAGAAGCGCGGACCTGGCTGAGGAGACGACGGGGATGTCAGGGCTTGGACAGTCAATACCTCACTCTGACGCCGGTAAGGGTACTGCCAGGGTCTATCGGAGTTTCCGAGCCCGTTCCCTCGTTCTGAGGACGCATGACGCAGTCGTTGAGAGTGTTTGGGTTACGGGTGTTGGGCTGGGCGCTCACTGGTAGCCTACTGCGAATTATCTGAGTCTGGTGACGCCGTGAATTCATTTATACCAGCAGCGTTTGGTACGTCAGACTGTTGGAGGTCGCCAACTAGTTTTGTTGCTCTGTTCTTTCGGACGGAGTGTCTTTTGCTGCAGACCACAGACGGTGAGCGGAGTATTCTCTGTGCTTTTATCCAAGTTGTGTTGCATTTTTTCTTTAAGGTTAGGATGACTTTCTTCCGTTTTCAAATACATTGTACTACAATATATGCTAGATATAGATTACTTTAGGGAATTTCTGATCATTTACCTTTAAAATAACAAATTATAACACAGGGTCCATAAACAACTCAATACATTGTAATCAAACAACACCAACAAACGCGAAAGGAATTTAGTAAATTACAGTTAATAATTGCGAATAGAACGTGTCTTCAGTGAACGCGGAGGCAGTGTGCGCTCAACTAATGTTTCAGCACCGCGGACAGCACCACGCGACAATTCTGAGCGGGGATTTGCTGTCCTCTGCTGTACATAGAGAGAAGCAGCTCAGAGCGGCGGACGCGTCCAAGCCTCGTGTGAATCAAATGCATGTGGTGCTGATTAGACAGTGATCAGTGACATACTAAAACCAGACCATTTAAAAATGTATTAAAGAACGCATGCGTTCACTTATTTTATATAATAAATGCTAAATCCTATTATATCTCGAGGAAAGGCGAAATCGACTGTTCAAAAACTGTGCTTGTCACGATATTTCAACGGTTTGACGGTGGTAGAAAACCGTAGAGCAGGCTAGGTAATTTGGGGAAATGACTCCAGTTCATGATAAAATATGTATCTGTAATTATTATTTCACATCAGAACCCCAGAATAATTCATAAAAATAAAATGTTTGTTTCGATATTGATGAAGAATGTGATTGCATTTGGCTGCATCAAATGTACTGTAATTAAATCCCACGTTGTTGTTTTTTGAGGGGGGAGTGTAGACAAATTTTCTTTATATTTTCTTTAAAAACATTTCCCTGAGAAAGATTGTAATGGCGTCTGTAAAATGTCAAGGCATTTAGAAGGTCAAATGTTACACTTTTAGAATGTGAAAACATTCCTGTAAAAGTCAACCTTATAAAACCTCTTCCATTGAGAAAACCTTTTCTAAATTTAGATATTAAATCAAACTAATTCCAATTAAAAAAATTTTGTGAATTCAATTGTAGACTACATATACCCATTTGGTGTTTTTGCTTGTAAGGTAATTCATTGACATGCATACACACACGTACACACACACACACACACACACACACACCCTGCTGATCAATCAGAACGTAAAAGGGCTGACATCACATTAGTTGGGGAAAAAAGTGGCTCTAGATATTTCGCCTTATTTCTGTTCTGTGTGTTCAGTCGCTGCATTGTTGTGGCATGTAGCTGCTGTGTTTCTATAGGCCCCCCAGGACAATGGGCAGGCTGTGAACTTGCACCTATTGTGGTGGGGGTTTGCTAGGGGGGCTTTAGCTTTGTCAACAGTGCAGAATGTCCCAGGGGCCCCCACAGGCAGGCCGGGGCAAGGCAGGGCTGGGTGCTCAGCGAACACCTCTGTCAACGCCTGGGGGGGTCAATGGTGGACTGGAAAGCTCCCCACAGTCCTCAGAGAGCTCTATCCTGACATCCAGAACCACCACAGAGACCGGAGCTGAGGACAAGATGTGTGGAAGAGGTAGAGAGAGGGCCTGAAAAGAAGACAGGAAGAAAATAAGAGAAATATGAGCAGGAAGGTTAAGGGAGCAGAGAGGAGCACATAAACACGGAAGAGGAACGAGATTAGTAGCAAAAAGAAGCCCTGGTGTGGAAGGTTTAGACCCATTCTCCTGAGTAGAGAGAGAACCAGGTCATGTGTTCTCGTGTGGGAGCATCTGGTCTACATGGTTCTGGTTGGTCTCCTCGTGGGACAGAGTCGGGAGCCAGCGCTGAACTGGACACTGGCAATGAACTGGCGCTGGAGGCTGAAACTTTGGGCCCGGAAGGGACAACTCGGTCACAACATGTAGATATTGGCACTACAGGGAGAGAATTTCATCTGGCTGGGGTGGAGTTAAAGCTACGGTCTACCCTACCTGGACGAAAACACTGCCGGAAGCTACACAGCGAATTAGTGGATTACAGTGAGCGCGTGGGAGAGAACACTGGGGACGGGGATAGAGAGAGAGAGACGGTGAGGGTGAGAGGTTTAAGTAGAAGGGAAAGGGAGCGAGACAGAGAGGTCCACAGGAACAGAGAGAGGGACCAAGAGAGAAACAGAGGAAGTGACAAAGAGAGAGACAGGAGCAGGACGGTAAGAAAGGGGCTAAGGACCGGAACTCAAAGTCTTTCGAACAGCTCCAGCACCCTCCCAGCCTACAGCATGGAGGATTCTGAGGGGCTCGAGAGTCGGCCAAGTGGAGCACCCTCCCCTAGGACGCCCTCCGTCAGCTACAAGGGCAACAGCATTACCCTAGTCCGCTGCCCCCTTCACCTTGCCCCGGGCTCTGCCTCACCCGCCCTTCCCCGGCCATCCATCCGAATCAGGGCCGCCGCCATGTCTCCACAGAGATCTACCGGAGAACAGCACTGTGACAGGCCCTCCTGCTCGAGCAGTGAGCACGACGCTTTCTGGGTGCGGTCGTGGACGAAGATAGGCCAACCCAGGCAGGCCCAGAGGACTCAGCCACACCACCCTTCCCACAGCAGCTCGGAGCTGGGGGAGGAAGAGGAGGAAGGGGTGGAGGGAGAAGAGGCAGACGAGGTCGAGGAAGGGGGAGAAGCAGGGGTCAGCGGGGCGTGTCAGGCAGTGACCCAGACTCTTGCGCCAACTGTGTCTTCATCTCATGCTCTGGGGGGTGAAAAAAGGATGAGTAAACGGGAGAAAAACAGGCTAAAGAGCCTGAGGAAGAGGCAGAGGAGGAGGGAGAGGTGGAGACAAAACCAGCTGCAGGAGAACATGCAGGTAAGGCCCACAGAATGGTGTGTGTCCATGTTGTTCAGTACTGCTGTCATAACATTAATTTCTGATGCAAACATCCCCAACCTTTTCTATCTTATAATGTTGCCAAACACCTCTACCAATAAGCTGGTTCTATAATGTAACAGATTTGTAGCAATGGTATTGGAACAAAAACTTGACTTGCATGCCTTGTATTTGAAGTGAAGTATTGTATTCCTGGGTACGGTACAGATCTGTAGGTGTGTTTCAGTTTCTATGTTCCATTTGTTCCATGCAGTAGACACTTGGTAACAGACTGGTTGTAGACAGACCTTCCAAGAGATTTGTGTACGTGTATCCAAAGGGAGGGTATGTCGAGTACACGTCCTTGTGCATGTGCTTGTGTGTGCATGTGCTTGTGTGTGTGCAAGTGCTTGTGTGTGTGCATGTGCTTGTGTGTGTGCATGTGCTTGTGTGTATGTGCTCACTGCACATCCACAATCAGCCAGGACCTCTCAAAAGCTATTGTCTGCGCAGTAAAAGTGGGGTTACATCTGAGTTGGCTGCATCATGAGGCTTGTCCAGAGAGCTCTTCACTCCCACCCAAACAAAGAACATATTCCAGTTTGATTGGTTTTACTGGAGCAAATTCACAGTCACGTTGATACGATGGAATTATTTAGACAAGAGAATTAATATAACAGAGTGCTTAAAAAGGGAATGTATCTCTATTGTATTCTACAGTGATTCAAGAGTTAAAAGTAAAACACTCTTCAGGGCATTCTAGACACAGTAAAAATTAACAATGTCTACAAAATAAAGAATATAACATTTCCACCGTTCTGCACCATACACTACTGCCTCTGCAAAAAAGATCTGTTCCTAGGTTAGACAGCTTCTGCAATCATTTATTCAGATGTTGTGTGTGTAAAGGAGAGAAAGTGTGTGCGTGTTCAAGAGCATTGCGAAAGAAAAGGAACTATTTCAGGAAGCCCCAGAACAGTTAAGTTAGGTAATGCAGTCACCCTCTCTGATAAATATGTAGTTTCAAACGTCCATCTAGAATATATTTTGGTCATCCACGGGTGCTTGTATGATTGTATACATGTGTGTCTGTACATTAGAGAGAGATGTTATGTTTGTGAGCGTGGCCACCACCTGGAGACAGTGGTGTCTGTGATGGGAAGAGCGTTCTGTTGTCTGAGCTCCACACTAATGACACACCTTGGGAGGAGACGCTGGCAAGCCTGGGAGGTCCCTAGAGCTCCACCTGGGTGCAATAGTGATAATTACGCTAGGAGAAATCCAAAGTACCAGAGGGCTAGACCGTTTTTAAAAGTGTTTGAGTCTCAGAACTGGAATTTTACAGGTTAGGAAGCTGAAGAATGAATTGTGCGTGAATCAGAAGGTAAATGTGTTTGATCCAACTATAGAGGTTCCTTATAGTTTGAAATACTGTATGTGTACAATACACATTTAGATGTGATGCATCTCCAACCTATTCTTTCAATATGACCTTGTCTATTACATTCCCTTCACGTGTCTGTTCAGGTGTGGGTGGATGTAGAAATACGTCACACTTGTTAAATGGATAAGCGCGAAGGACAATGGAACAGAATGACGGTGGAACTATACATATTTTACAGAATATCCAAAGAACAGATGATTGTGTGCTGTGTGCACAAACTGAAAAAGGCTAGAAACATCTTTCACTCATCGAAGCCTAATTTGACACTTGTGATACAGACATTATTATGATTGTTTAGGAAACAGTGAGAGCAGCAAAGATCGATGATATCCTGCTTGAAAGTTGTTTTACATTCGGTATTAAAATGGGACTGATTCACCATTGAACAATATTCTGAACTGTCCCTTTTTCCAACATTCTTCCAGAGCTCAACAGGGAACCCATCCAGCAGCAGTGAAGATGAGTATGTAAGCCCCAGGGACAGGGAGAGCTACATCTGTGCTGTGTGTCTGGATGTGTACTTCAGTCCATACATGTGTACTCCCTGCCACCACATCTTCTGTGAGCCTTGTCTGAGGACCCTGGCAAAGAATAACCCCACCAACACTCCCTGTCCACTCTGCAGGACCATCATCACACATGTCTACTTCCAGAAAGGTAAGGTCTGGTTGTTAAAGTGACGGGGTGGGGGTGGATGCCAGGTTTTGATTTGTGTTTCCCTAAAAAAAAAAAAAAAGTGTATCAGGTATTAATATGTTTTCATTCAAGATGTGTATATCACATGCGATCTGGCCACAATACATGATGGAAGGGACAAGTGTAAACTTGCTGACCTTACCATAGAGCACCTAGAGATGGCAAAAGCAACCTTCCTTCTCCAGTTTTTGGGAACACATCTGAATGTGTGGCCAGGAGACATTGTTGCTCGTAGTTATAATGTTGTTAGGCAGCATAACCTCAAGCTGCTGATAATGGACGAACCGCAGCTGCAGAACTCCCTCTGGGGCCGAAACCTGGGACCAGATGTGTCAGTCCTGCTTCCTGTCTCCAAATGAATATCTGATGATATTATACACATCCATGTCCATAGATAGATTATGATAATGGATAGGTTTTAAGGAAATGATAAAGGATGTGTTAGCCTGCGTGTGTTTGTGTTTTTCCAAGTACATACTGAATGCAGCAATGTACACCGACTGACTCATTCACATCAACTCACCGATGTGATTGTCTGGTTAGGGTTGGAAAACCATCATAGTATGTGATGGAGTTGTTTTTAGATAATGTACAATTGTGGGCCAAAGTAGTTTTTTTTCAACAACTCAAATTTCCCCTAAAATAACTGAAAGATTTAACATATATTATGTAATATATCTATTTAGTTTCCCAAACATTTTTCATGATGTTACTATTACAGAACTATTGTTCTGTAATAGCAACAGTTGTACAACAACACAATAGTAACTGATTTTGATTCAGGATTAAATATATCAATTTACATCAGAAAAGTTGCAGAAATTGCATTAAGAATTTGAATGACATTCTAGACTTATTATTTGGTTGCACCCAGCCTTTGCTCGACAGAAGTGCTTCCTATAAACATATATGAGCTTCCTGCTTCTGTATTGGCCTGCTCCTTTTTTGCAAATTGCTCCAGGTCTCCAAGAATTGAAGGGTACTTTTCCCAACTTTAACTGCTTTTTTTAGATTTCTCCATATGTTTTCAGTGAAATTCAGATTTGGAGACCGAGTTGGGTAAAGCACAGACAATGACACTACCATGACATTAGCCTTAAACTGTTACACACTATGGGAACAGGATGACCAAAGTCTCTGAGGAAAAACTTGAAATTGTCCATGCTACAATCTTGGGTGACCTTCGATTATCCTCTGGTTGTCATTCTGTCATCCATGCAAATATTGTCACACGTGGAAAAACAAAACATAAGAATGAGGACTCCTTTGAGGTATTAGCTCAAATGTTGCAAATTATTCAGATTCAACTTCTCACCAAAGACATGTGAACGCCAAAACGTATTCAAATGTAAAAGAGAATCTGGAAGAAATGGTGCATTATTTGAAAAGAGCATAACAGTGCCAATATTTTTGGCCACAACTATAAGACTATGAATACGCAATGAGGTTATATAACACTGTGATTTGTTATTATGAAAGAGAGAGATGGAGGGGGCATAGCTTGGTAGAGAGTAATGGAGTGAAGATGTTGCATTCTATAACTCCAACGTCTATCTCTCTAAGAGTCAGTGCTTATGAGGATGTTGAACACATTGAGGGTTCTTGAGCATGATTGGGGAGCCTGGATTTAAGATGTGTCTTTTGTTGATTATTACAGCCATGGTGACAGAGGACAACAGCAAGAACTGGGGGTTGAGATTCTGGGATTCGAGGGTTCTGGTTTTGTTTTAACTGGGCCATGATAGTGCCTTACTTTTTATACTGTTTGTCAACACCTTAATTAAAAGGAGAGATTTGTGAAAGTATTTATGAAATAATGAAAAACAATCAAAGTAAATCTACCAATAGATGGAAATAAAGCCTGGCTGCTCCCTCCCCCTTACTTCCACTCAATTATTATTTTCCTTCAGTGCTCAGTCTGGGTTTTGGAGTATATTTACTTGTGGATCAGTAATGGCGGTGGAGAAGGATACGGGCAAAGCCCGTTGTGAAGTTTGTTGTGACACTACAAATCCAATACTATGAAACTTCAAAAGAGTACCTGCTATCAAGGAAGTAAACTCTTAGGGAGCCCAGACTCTGTATGAATGAAATGTTCGAGAGTCTGGTAGGACCAGGCTGGATGTAACTGGGTTATGATGGAAAAATAATCCTTTTATGTACGGCTTTTTGCAGAGTTGAACCACACAGCCCGAGTATTCTTCCCAAAAGAGTATATTTCCCGAAAGCAGAACTTCCAGAAAGCCAGCTGTGCAAAATGGCCTCTTCCAAGTTGCAGGAAACTATTTCGTATTTTTGGAGGTAAGTGCAGTCATTTATCTACATGTTTTATTTCACAATGCCATAATAGCATGGGCTTTTACACAAGTCATATGAGAAACAGAAGAAAAAGATGAAATGCTGATCCATGAATAAAAAGATAGGTTTCAAACGACATAATATGAATGTATAGCACAAAAAAATTTGAACACCCAATCCATATGATTTCTTAAACAGGTTTCCAGAGACCTGCCAGCCCCATTGCCAGGCGTCAATTTCCTCATGGAGGTTACCGTCTAGATGCCATGGACTTTGAGGACGATTCTCGGGGCTGGCGCTTTGACATGGACATGGTGATCATTTACATTTATTCAGTCAACTGGGTCATCGGTTTCTTTATATTTTGCTTCCTCTGCTACTTCTTCTTCCCCTCATTTTGAAGACAGTGGTAGGATGGATGGATAACTGGATTGATTAATGAACGGAACGATGGGTGGTTTCAAAGATACATAGCCTAGGGCTGTGAAACTATCTCTATTTTCTGGAAATGCCCAGGACTGCTATCTCTGTTAGTCGAAATCTGTATTCATTTAGGTTATGGGATGGGTGATTTGTTAATATTTTACAAACTCGAAAGCCTTCATTTCCTACTGCGTTAAATTTCAACAGTGAAACATTTTTTATCTAAATATCCTATTCAAATATTTAAAAACCTATTCAAACATTCTAAAGTTATTCCCTCAAATGCCTCATTAACCAAACAGTTGTAATTTGTTTCTCAGTAGAGCATCTTTGATGTTGATTGTTGATCCAAATCATGCTCTTTCATGGTCGACTAGGTCTTCTGTTTATGTTGTGTAGTTTTATTACAGTCTACATGTGTCTAGTCTTTATGATGGGGCAGCTTGAAATACTCTGTATGACTTCATAACTGTATTTGCATACCCAAAAAACTTGAAAGACAATGTTGACATTTTACATGGAATGAACCAGAGTGATTAAATTTTTATTTCTGAGGAAGATTTTAACAACGTAGCAAAACCAGTGTGCTTCACAGATGATGGAACTACTTTCACGAAAACACAGTATACGAGAGCTCACTGTCATTTTGAGTTCAATACCATCATGTTTAAGGATTTTTGCTGAAACTCACAATAAAGCAAAATAATGGGCCTCTCCTGTGCACTCTGTCCTTACATCTTTGAATCTGTTGATGGGTACTTCAGTAAAAAATGAAACCTGAGTGCTGAGATAGTATTTCCTCAAGTAATCATAACAATACAATAAAAAACATTAGAATTATAATGTTATTGACAGTTCTCTGTGTTGAAATACCAGCATCGCAAAGCCCTTGTAAGACTTTACCCAGGCCAAGAACATTTGATGCGCTGTTCCTAGGTTTAAAGGGGATTTTGAAATAGTTCCAATTTGGAACAACAAGAAGAAACCTCATCGTTTTAGCCCTCAGTTTCTGATTGGCTCTCAGTGAAGATATGGTATATTCTGCCCTCCACTCCAGGTACCACAGCCACAGATGTTTCTTCTCCTGAGAGCTTCTCGTTCACACGTTTCTCGATGGCTGCAAAAACACTGAACACTTCAATATTGACTCAAGCAGAAATAGAAAAAAGGCAAGATTTGATGACAAGTATTTCAACAGTGCAAAGGTTTGACCGCAAATACATCATTTTCTTTAAAGGAATATATGAACGTAACAAGAGTGCATGCACAAAACAAATAAAGTCCAATCAACCAGTGGATGAATACATGTCACATCTGCTTACCAGACACTGAGGGGTTGTCAGAGACTTTGATGAGACCCATTCTATGACCAGACCTGCAGGGCTTCAGTCCTCTGACTATCATGCCTGACTCAAAGTGATTGATTAGGATTGTAGAGAGGATTTGGGCATTCTCGATGTCAAAGCTCAGAGGGCAGCCTTGGAACATTGTATAACCATCTTTACCCTGAAGACCAGATCAAAAATATAAAACCATTTGACACATCCATTTGCAGTGTTGATTGTTTGGGAACGAATTAAATCAATTCACGTTTAGTATATTTGAAAGCCTGCTTTTTTTGCATGTTTATTCCACCAAGGTTATAATGATTTGCCAAGTTTAAACAGAGGAAAATGTATGAAGAAATACCTTTGTTAGGTACTCTTTCATTGCCACCAAGTACCTCCTCGCTCGATCCAAACTCTTCCCTTGAACTTTTACTGAATTAGCAATGACCCTCGCTCCAGGTTGTTTATTTGGATCAAAGCCAAACTGGATTCCTGCAACCTGTGGAAATCTGAAGTCACATTACCAATTATGTTTTTCATATGCACATACATGCGCAAATATGTTGACGCAAGATTATTTGCCGGTTAAATCGAAATAAATTATTACATTGTTGTCAGAAAGTATTTTGTGGCAACCCACTCATACACTCCCAATGTGCAAACTGAAAATGAAGGGGCCTTCTGTGTTTGATATGGCTGTACGCAACCAAAGCTACCTGCCATCCAGTTGTGGGTAGTTCCTAACCCCGTTCTCTAATCCCTCATACAGCTGCTGTCCAGTGGCCTCCACCACCAACACCAGGTCTTTGATGGGCAGGATCTGCAGCAGGTCTCGCATGGTCAAGGGCCCAGTTGGGTGGATACGATCTGACCGCAGGGTACCTGCAGCACATGACCATAAGACAACCTACACTGAACTCACCCCATTGGATTCCTCAGTATGACGACAGTTAGTGATCAAAGGAGCATCACAGTCCAGACATAAACCTTTAGCTACAGACGCGATTGCAGCCTACATTAGAAGGGTTGAGGATGTCAGTATTGACCTGAGTTGAGAAGGGCCACCTCAGCATGTGTGGCCTCCAGCATGGCATTGGCAACAAGGTTTCCAATGTTGCACTCCCCTCGCCTCACTGTGGCGCAACGTCCATCCAGTTCTGCGTCCATGTGACAAATGACCTCTTCCAGCACATGCTGACAGAGAGAGAGAGAGGAAGAGAGGGTGTGAGAGAGGGAAAGACCGAAGCTTTCTTTAATTCAATTGAATAGAGGTCAATTTGTTTGAATTGAGAGAATGGGGAATAGATAGATGTATTCATACGGTATGCTATGTATGCTATGCTATGAGACAGGGAGAGACACTGAGAGAGAGAAGAAAGGAAAGAGAGAGGGAGAGAGTGAGAGAGAAAGAGAAAGAAAGACATGGGAGGATTTTATCTGAGAGCTCTTTTTTCACCTTTTCAATGCTTCTGCATCCTCTCATCACTACGCTTTTTTTTTGCATGTGGATGTTACAGTTACGTCTACGCAATATGAAGTGGGAAATCAATAGAAAACACGAATATTCCGAGAAATAGAACAATATGATACTAAATTACATATCATATCCTCTACGGAGTATAGACCTGCTGCACCTAGACCTACCTGAATGTTGTTGGTGTATCCATTCACAATCTGCATGATCTCAGTGTCTTCCATCAGGTGTTTTGAGATGGAAATCTTATGGCAGCTATATTTAAAAGTCATGTTGTGGTCCCTTACCACATCAATTTTGGACATATATCTGAACTCAGAACCACTTTTTACAATCAGGACCCCGTTCACCTCCAGAACTCCGTACTCATGATCGTGGCCCCCTAGAATGAGGTCCAAACCCTTGGATTCTGACGCCAACCTGATGTCGTTACGCCACCTCATGTGTGTCAGCGCAATGACCAGTTTGGCTCCCTGCTCTCTGAGTTCCGCAGAGAGCGAGTTGGCCGTCTCCACGTAATCAACGTAGAGGATGTTGTTTATGTCGACAGTTCCCAGGGTGTCCAGCCAATCCTCTTCCACCAGACCCATCAGGCCAATTTTCTGACTGTTCCACTCCAGGATGTGACTCACAAAACCATGCCCCAGGGTTTTATTGGTAAACCTGTTTGCCAAGAAATTGCAGAAATGAACGGCATCCCTATGCATATATGGGCTCCTCTAAAATTGCATAGGCACTCTGTTAATTCCTCACACTATCTTTAATTATCGATGCTGCTCAATGGAATGTCATTGCACAGTACAGCATTTATGTAGATCTATGAACAGT
Organism: Plecoglossus altivelis; assembly: GCA_036571765.1. Taxonomy (NCBI): domain Eukaryota; kingdom Metazoa; phylum Chordata; class Actinopteri; order Osmeriformes; family Plecoglossidae; genus Plecoglossus; species Plecoglossus altivelis. Next base: position 9,178,159 of record BROE01000008.1, on the reverse strand, counting down.
TTGTGCATAGTGGGGGAGGGGTGGGGGAGTACCTGTCATAGACATTGCTGAGAAACCAGGGGAAGGTCATGTGTGGAACCAGCTCCTCCAAAGCATCCACTCCAAAATCAAACTCATGGTTGCCTTTCATAGGTTAAAACACGAACAAAAAAACTTAATGAGAGGTGTGTGTGGGTGTGTGTGGGGGGCGGGGGGGGGTCTTCCTTGCGTCTGTACAATGACATAAGAATGGATGGAACAGTGCTTACCATACACAGCACAATGGACTCCTAATTTATTGAGAATGTCTACCATGTGCTTCCCTTTTGTGATTGTACTAAGTATGGAAGGGCTCAGACAGTCACCACTGAAAACCACAAATGGATTCAATGCCTGGAATTCTTTCATAGCAGTGGCAAACCTGGAGTTAAAGACAATTTTGCGTGATTATTTTGCTCAGACTGACAGAAGCAAATCGCTGTCCTTTGACATATGCGATATATTTGAATGATATAACTAGCCTAGGTTCAATGGTACTTAGAAAGATCACGAAATGTTAGATTTTCAATATTCTAAAAGACGAGGCCTAACTGTACTATATAACGTTTGGGTTAACAGTACAGCGTAGGCCTATTGTAGAGCTAGCCATGTTGGTGCGCAACGTTACCTCGTAGCGCCGCCGACAGGTTCCTCCGATCTAGCCTCTATTTCGTACACATCATTGAAATGTAAAATTGTAAGTACTACTTCTGGTTCTTTACAACTAGGTACAACTGGACTACTTTCACTTGACATATTCGACATTGGATTGCTATTGGAAGTTAAGAGACATTTAGCTTCATCTTTTGTCCCGTTGATGAATCTCCTTGGAAACTGCGCTTCTAATTGTGATGAGAACTGAGCGCGTGAAAGGCAACGCTACAATTTACACCTCTGGCGTATGCTATTATCTGGATGAGACATAGAACAGAACCGCGCCAGAACCGTAGCCTGTAAACCACGTAGAAAAGCAATACATTTACTTATGTTAATAACACTTATGTTTGGATGAAATGTTATTTGCTCAATGCGTTTAACAAAGTATACTGTAATTGTCTACAAGGCTATAGAGTTTCAGAAAACTTGGGGGTCTGGCTTGCCGGGTCGTTTTAGTATTCCTGTCCTATGGGTGTGCAGCTTTGCAAGCCACGTCAGGCCTGTAGCAACTGCTCGTCTCGCTCACCAAGGTTAGATACACTCGACTGAGACACTGGAAGAAAAAGACCTTGGGAACTAAACCGTGATCTTGGCACTGTTTTGTGCGTTTATTTTCACCCAAAGCCTATAGATGAAACACGCGTGACGGATATACAGTGACATTTTTTATTCTATGTCTATTAAAGCGACGTCTTTTGCATTGTCGGGACAATACTTAGTTTTTTCCCAAGTGATTCATGGAAACGCGAAATCATAAGAAATGGTTGTATTTGGTGAAAAGTCGTGAAAGCAATTGTATCCTCGGACAGCCGCAGCGGTGCTTAAGGAGAGAGAGCTTCACGGATCCTGGAGTTGGTGATTGTCAAGTCTGTATCTTGTAAGCTACCGTCTGCTGGAGTGAAGGTGACTCGCGCCCCCTTTGCAGTCGAGGCAATGCGGAGAGGATTCGCGAGCGCTCATCCGGTCCTTCAGCGCGCCGAGTGTTGCCTTCAAAAAGATTTATATATGTTTCTGCTGTAAAGAGAATAGGAGGAGGCAGAAGGAAAGAGAGTAATAATAGTAAGTAGGCTATAGCCCATCATTTATAGCATATCCCAGTAGGGATTCGCATCCTTGTATCTTTCCCAAATTGCCTGGTAACGGAGGAGACGATACACAGGACGCAGGAAACAAATACGGCGGTGGAGTTTTTGGAAAATAAACAACGTTCTGTATCAGCGCTGTTTTATTAGTGGATGTGTATGCATGAGTTCTGCACCGAATGGGCGCAAGAACCGCCCCAGATCCGCCGGGAACATCTTCCAGATCGGCAAACCTCCCCACCGAGACCCGGAGAGGAGAGAGAGCACCGAAAGTACCCGCAAAGCCCAACGCGCCGTGGCCGACTGCAGAATGGTAGGTTTGCGACAAGATAGCACTGGGTTTCTCTGATGCACTGTGTACCTTTCTAACCCACCTTTTCTTTGTTCTAATAGGCTTGAATTAAGGCATCGCACACGACTGGGATAATTTAACTGCAACTATACTGTCGAAATAAGCACCTGTCTGCTATTGTTGCAGTGTCCCTCACGTTTCCGCACGTCTACGACCGGACATGATTATTACAGATATATGATTTTGTATTTGGTGCACCACGTCGGCTATTAGAAGCTTAGTATAGCTGACTATGTGAGATGGTCCTCCGTACATTACATTTTTTTTCTGACGCTTCATGAGATGGACGAAACCTGACTCGTTTGAACAGGTTCGGGCATAAACGTCCATATGAATTCTTGATTCCTATCATCCATCTCTGAACGTCTCTGAATCGCAGACCACAGCGCAATGGCAACATTATCGTTGAATTTTACACGGCATTACCAAGAAAATGGCTTTGTCCTAATCAATTTATTTGAAGTTGTTGATTGATTAGTCTAACTTAGCATCATGGGTTCTTGACAATAAACAATTTATATCGCTTCGGTGTAGTTTATTTCTAACTTAATCCTGATATTAGATACATCAATCGTGATTGCGTTTGGCAAGTAATGATAAGGCCACAAACACAGATCCAGAATTACATTTAGTTTCAGGCTCGCAACGCTAAATACAAAGCTATGCACACGTTTTGTTTTGCCTTCGCAGTCAAGTCGTCATAGAGTCCTCGCTGATAAATCTGCTTACCACTGCATTTATCGTGTTCTCGACTTCTACAAGCCTTATACTGTCTACAAGTCTCTAGCCTCTAAATTCTCAGATTTGCATGTTTTTGTTTTATTTTTTATGGGATGGGATGGTCTTGTGTATCTGCAAAGTTGTAAAATGCAGGTTATTAAGTCATTACCAGTCCGAAAACAAGCTCTCCTTATTCTGCAGATTGTTCAGGAGTTTAACACCCTCGTGGCCCTGTATCGTGAACTGGTAATCTCAATAGGCGAAATCTCCGTCGACTGCCCCTTGTTACGTGCCGAGATGCTGAAGACCCGAACGAAAGGTTGCGAGATGGCCAGAGCCGCCCACCAGAGCCTGACAGTAATATCTGGGTGAGTATGGATTAATTGCTGTCCGAGGCCCTGAAATAGAAACCGCATCACCGCTCCTTAGTTTTCCGCTTATGGTTTTCCGTTATTTAGGGATTTTTTTCCTTTTGCCCTAAAGGTTTGGACATCATTTGAGGCTTTTCTCTACTTCCTCCCGATAGGTGTTGTCAATGGATGTTGACTGGATGATTTTAGTAATTCGTAAAAGTTTTTGTTAATATGCAAAATATGCGTGTACAAAAAGTGAGTGATTAAAATGGTACCCTGCACATTTAAGATCGTTAGACTGTGTCCAGTCCAATTTAGATCTCCTTCAAAGAGACAGAGGTAGCCTACTCATACCAATTATACATGTAGAATAGCATGCTTGTTTTATCTCATCTGCCTACATATTTTTCATAATAACAATGTGGTTAATGCCCTTTGCTTTACCTATCCATCTTTTTAATAATACATTTTCTACCATGTCCTTCAGATGATTTCATTACGTGTATCCTTCACTGTTTTTACACGCATTACAATCTCCCTCCTGTGTCACATGGCCTGCTATCCGGGATTCATGCATTGGTTTTTCTCAGCCCTGTATTGTCATGACTCACATAGTTTGTGATCGAAGTCCTGCCACCGTCTACACAGCCCAGACAAGGAATCCTCCAAGGAATCCTCACATACATCTTCTTACTCTTAAAATTAGTGAGCTAGAAGAGTCCTAATAGAATAACTGTTTCTGCATAAGAAGCCACAGTTAAGCTTCGACCACTACAACACAGAGTATTGCAGATAAAACATAAATAAACTGTTACCCATTTTAGTTACTAGTATTACAGCTACAGTACCATTGCATTTCAATAACTCCTATTTACTGCAATACCACGAAGCCTGCCTTACATTCCCTTGTCTGGACTGCAGTGCGCGCTGTAGTGCTATGTTAGCAGTTTTACTAACATGGAAAACAATCCCTTTAGACATTACTGTTGTACTCATCAACCATACCTGCATCTAAAATAAGTTCTGTATCAAGAAAACTATAAGGCAACATCTTCTTTCTCTGCACATGTCCCTGCCCTCTGATAATGCACAGCAATGTACATCAACTGTCACTTGTAGAATGCACCACTGGATTGAGCCTTTGGCAAATATGTCATGAATGTAGATTTGCCCGCTTTGGGCATGTTGATGTACCAAGTTCCTGTTTGTGTGTATTGATATTTTTACATTACATCATTGTCCAACTAATAGGAAGGTGTACATGCTTGGACCTTTTTTTGCCCCCCACCCCACCCCTATAAGACCTGAGGATGGAGAGATCCACCCAGAGATCTGTAGGCTCTTCATCCAGCTGCAGTGCTGCTTGGAGATGTACATCACTGAGATGCTTAAGTCGGTGTGTCTGTTGGGCTCCCTGCAACTCCACAGAAAAGGTAGGACAACGGGGTAGATCAAGCCTTTGCACTTAGCTCCACTCCTGGCTTTTATCAGAGGCCTAGGAATGCGTGTGTCTGTTTGCTCCAGGGAAAGAGTGGTGTGGACCACACAGCAGGATGGACAGTAAGGTGGAGGAAAGCTCAGACGTTCCCATCCTGGAGGACACCTCTTCTTCCCCCATGGACTGTCCTCATCTCTGCTGGCTGGTGGCCACAGATATAGACAATATAGAGAGGTGGGTCAGTACCCCTGAGCAAGTGTGGACAAAGACTTTAACATGCTCTGCTGTTCTTCTTTTTGTTACACAATGATGGATAGGAGCTGTGATCTGTGATTTGACAGAGACATGAGAGAAATGAAGAACCTTCTTAGCAAACTCAGGGAGACAATGCCTTTACCACTGAAGAACCAAGGTAAGACATCCCATGATGCAAAGTAATGTTGCGTCAATTATGTACAGTTACTTTCAATCTATGCACATACAAAGAACAATGACAATCAGGTGTCATCAATCAAGGTATATTGCTTATTGTTAAGACAATCTAGCATCTGGATAATGTACTACACTTTTCATCTGTCTGCATGTTTTCCAATAGATGACAGCAGCTTGCTGAACCTGACTCCCTACCCTTTGGTCCGGCAGAGAAAGAGGCGTTTCTTTGGGCTCTGTTGCCTGGTAACCAGCTGAGGGCCCCACCCAGGAGACTGCATATAAAATCAAATAAATGTTGCTCCACAGTCTTCACTACTTGTGTCTGGCACACCAATCTATTACTGCCATTTTCAATATACCGTAGCTCGCTCACTCTTACTTTGGTTGAAAAGGCTACCCATTTTATTTTGTAATACAAAGATGTAACCAAATCAATTGTCACGAGCATATATTTTGCCACCAAATTGCAAACGTTGCCAATATCTTGTTTGTCCAATCTACATGGAAAAGAGATTATGACATAATGTCTACATTGGATTTCGTTCATGTCATGTGCTATTGGCTGAATTTGAAATGACACCTGACACCAGTGTGTTACTGTAGAAATACGTACAAAACAGCACACTTACAGTATAGTGGGTATCAAGTCTGTTAGCATTGAACTGAGTGTGCAGCATTAGGTCTGCAGAGTGCTGTATGGTCTGTATGTCTTGTTCTGTTGTTATGTTTATTGCTGTCAACTACTACACATAACATTTATTTAGTCTTCCATGAACCAAAAAACTGTACCTAACTTTTACTTTCCAGCTTTAAAGCGTGAAACAATACAATACTCAAAAAAAGAACTTATTTGCACATATATTACATCTATAACTGGATACTTTAGACTTGCATATACTCATACTCTGTAAGTGATGCACAGAAAATGATTTTCCAAGTTGGATTTATTTAGCAAAGTCCTGGTAATTTGGCATAAGCAGGTAGAGTCCCCCTGTGTGCCTGGCACAGTTAATAACAGGGTGGCTAAGCATGGGTCTTGTTTATTACTGATAGTAATGTGTGTAGGGCATGGAGAAGGTTGTTGCTCAAGCTGGCAAAAGCTAAAACTCATTTTACATTGTAATAAAACTTTTTTATTTAAAGCAAGTGGCCTGTCTGTTGTCCTTTTGACAGAGAATAATGTTTACCATTGCCTCCACAGGGTGGTGCTGTATTTTTTATGAGTCAAACTGTCCAGATAGATTATATAGTAGATTCCAGAGACCTACTACGTTGTTTTGTCAATGATACATTTCAATGATGTCACCAACAATCATGTGGCGTCAAAAAGGCAAGACCCAACACCACAATGAAACGGTGTGATAGAACGTACCATCGTGAGTCAATATATAGACAACCTTTCCCTCTCTTAGACAAGATTTCAAACATGAAGCGTGCAAATGAAGCCCTGTTGTTGAGCAGGTCGTGAACAAATGGGAGACCAATAGACTCAAATCAGATCAGTTCTAGTGTCCTTTGGAATAATATCTTCCCGCAAAGGACAATACATCCTAAAAAATCTGCAACTGCAAACAATCTGCAAGCATTAAAGCTCAAACACCAAATATTATTTTGTTAAGCATTTCTTAGAATGATCACTATCAGAGGTGACACTAGCTCTCGAGTTTCAATGGCCAAAACACCATTTCTAAAACCTTGATCCATTTTCTGAAAACATGTAACACAAATCTTTGTCTTCAAGCATTATTCACAAAACTGCTGAATCCCCTGCTAAATGAAATTTTTCTTTTACCTAGGCTCAAAATCAAACCTTCGCCACAAAACAGATGTGCCTGCGCTAAAAATCAAACACTGCTCTCAAATTATAAACTAAGCAATCTACAAAATATACACTATCAAGCAATCAGTAAAAAGTCAGTTCTCAGAGAGAAGCACATTTTTAATCTCAAAACAAATTTCTTGTTAACGTATTTTACTTTTGACGATAACATGTTCTATCATCGTTGCTCAAAATTGATCAAACACTAATGCTCTGCTTTGCTCTTTGACCATTTACAGTTTTTTTTCCAATTGCTAACACACTAAAATGACGTGCACAGCACAATTCTTTTTTTACTGACACACAGACAACAAAACCTCTACTCAAGTCTCCTAAAGTCTAAACACATTTGCTGCATTTCACATTTAATATAAAAATTGCACTTTTTAAATGCACTGAACACAGTTATCTCACATTGGAGCCAATTACTTGTTTGTAGGGTGTACTGTACCATGAAGACTGGCACTTGTGAAAAAGAGGGGGAAAGAAATCTGCAATAATTGGAGGTGTTTTTATTTCTAAACACCAGAGGTCAGCAAAAGCTGATCTTTTTACCTGTTATAGGCTTACTATCTTGACACAGCAGAAGGTTCTTCAGACACATGCACCAAGCTTGATGAACATGTTAGTTAATAAACAATGAATGGAGGTAGCGCCGCAAAATAAGAATGTACACTTCAAGCACACCCCACAATTTCCCCCCCTTGTTATCTATAAAGGAAGCAATTCCTTAGAAAAGCTTTGTGGTTGATGGATCACATTTTGAATTTATTGCTCTTTTAATCTTTGACATCCATCACCTGATTCTACAGAATTGGATATTTACACAAGCAGTTCTATCCGATAGAGCTTTGACCAAGACTATAATGAAGGACATTCTGGACTACTTCATTTGGTAAACACCACATGATTACAAAGAATTGTATGTTTAACGCTGAGAGAAATGAGGAAATAATGCATTCCATGTAATTGAATCTGAAGATTCAGTCTCAGAGTTTTGGCTATTATGTTTGAAGCAGGTCTCCTAGTTGAATCTAGTTGTTCAGTGAATTAGTAAAGTACATTGATTAACTATTTGCAATTTAAAATAACACTTTTTAAAAGTACTTGACACAGTTTTCTGCATAAGACACAACAATTTGACAAAAATTCACGTTTGCTATTTCACAACACTGCCATTTAGAATGACACTACCTGAGCTAATTGTCGAATGCATGTGCCACCTGGCCAAACACCTTATTGGTTAATTGTTAACACTTCAATCGGGATGTAAGCACAATGAAAGACCACAGGTGAGCACCTTTTTCTACAACAACAATGGAAGATGCTGCAGAGAGAGGAAAAGGAAGAGAGGGGGAAGATTAGAGGGGTGAAGAGTGAGAGTGAAAGGAAGGGGTAGAGCTGGTAGAGAAGGTCATGGCCAAAGAAGACAACTTTCAAATGAAATCCGAGCAACCTTAGTAGATCATGTCATAAACCATGGGCTGACAATGCGAGAGGCTGGACAGAGAGTGCAGTCCAACTTGAGCCGTTTTACTGTCACCAGTGTCATTCGGACATTTGGACTGGAGCACAGGTGTGTAATCAAAATTTCATGTAGTACACCCCAAGCCATAGTGTATCAGTTGTTTACCTGTTTACTTCATGAATGGCCAATGTCATACCCTAACTAAACAGGTTTTCTGTACAATGTACTCTACTGTGGGGGAATATCTGTTGGCTGCATTGTCCAAGACTTATATTTTTGATTTGTTTTTCCTAAAGGACTGAGAGACGCAACCATGGTGGAGGAAGGGGCCGAATGTTCACCAGGGTGTAGGAAGCTAGCATTGTAAACTTGGTTTAGGAAAATAATTAAATCAGATAACGAGAAATTCAAAGCCACATCATCCAAGACAACACCATATTCAACAACATTCAACAAGTCAGTCTGACCACATTTGTTCGCATTCTCCAGTGAAACCAAATGAGAATTAAACAACTTTTATAAGGTGCTGTTTAAGAGAAACTCACTAAGAAACAAATGGCTCAGACAAGCATATGTGTATGTACAGTATTGACTGCAGTACACTATATGCAGCATTGTTTCCCAGTGTACTCGATAACACCATATTGACTGATTTTTGTTCTTTGTTTTCAGGGAGTACTTGAAATGGATGCTAATGCAATCCCACATGAATTCATCTTTAAAGATGAGGCTGGGTTCAACATTGCAAAGACTAGAAGAAGAGGAAGAAACATCATTGGCCACAGAGCCAATTATAAATGTTCCTGGCCAACGTGGTGGGAATATCACAATGTGCGCTGCCATCTCCAATATACATGATGTCCTCCACCGTCATGCCAATCTTGGACCATACAACACAGGCCATATTCTTACATTTCTGGACAGACTGTACAACATTCTTATACCTCCAGGCATATGAATGATGCAGATCATGAAGGTTTTTGGCATGGTGGTGGAATGTATACGACCAGCAGCCCTTTGTGTGCATGCCTCTTGCAGGCTATGGATGAGGCATGAGATGAGATTGATGTGGGTGCGATTCAGGGACGAATAAAGCACTCACGGCACTTCTTACCTCGATGTCTGGCCATGGAAGATATTGCCTGCGATGTGGATGAAGCATCGTAGCCAACCCCAGCTGTGAGGCAGGATGCTGCCTAATTATTTTTCCACTTTTTAAAATATATTCTGCCATTTTCTTTTTCAGTTTACTGTTTTTTACTTAGCATAGTTTTGTTCAGTCCACTGTAAATATATCTGCTGTGCATATGTTGCACTGACTTGTTTGGTGAAAATTAAAATAAGTGTTTCAACAGCATGTGTGTATCTGCAAATATTTGTGTATGTGAACAACCTAAATAATTGTTACATACAGTATTTTAGTAGTATGGCAAAGCATACTAAAGATGAATGCTTTTCATTATGTCCAACAGTGTGTAGTTTGTTTGACAAAACTATGGCAATATGAATGACGTGTGCCATTTCGTGCAAAGATTTGACTCTAATAATGTTATGGAGTTTGGTTTGCAGTGCTTAATTTCTCAAGATTTAAGGGCTATTTAGCAGTTTGGGTTTTGTGAATTGTGTTAAGTATTTGGATAAAACCAGGCTAGTTTGCAAAGTCGTGCGTTAGCAATTGGAAAAAAACTGTTTCTTTTTCCTCAGTGTACCAATATTTTTACAACAATGTACCCTGCATCTCACAACCTTGTCCTTCGTCTCTATGATACTGTAATTTTCTTTATTTCTTGATATGAACCTGCAACATGTCAAAATGTATTGAGCAGTCAATACTTTCTCTGTAACAAATGGAAAGTGCAATGTTTCGTGTCATAGTATAATCTCTAAGTGCCAATTCTGATTGGCTTGTGTGTTGAGTTTTGGCATTATGAGCCGAATTCCGCGAAGTGTGTAAGCAATAGGCTAAAAGTAGTTCTTTGTACAATATACAGTTTACAATGCACAGCTCGATGGTATACATTAACCATCTTATATTGTTTCATATAAATTCTCTGCCTTTCTCCTACTCACCTGCAACAACATTTTTGCTTTCTGAACTGGCATGTATTGGTTGTGTCACATAATTGGAAAAAAGTTGAACTTTGAGTGGTTGTGTTTAATGAATGACAGGTGTCCTCAATTTTCTATGATTATAGCGACTCTGCTCACCAGTATGGATGACATGAGCATTGGAGTGCAGAATGTGTTGAGAGTTTTTCTAAAAGTCAAAGTGAGATCTGCAAATTGTTTTTTACCATGTGAAATGGTTTAAGGTATGAGCAACAGACCCCACACTTTGCTGAATTAGTTTAGGCAACTGAGAGTTTTGTTCAGCCAATGGGTTTTAGTGTTTTAGCAATTGAATAAAACTGGCGAAGACCACAAGACAGAGCAAAGCCATAGCCAAAGCCAAAGAGTGTGTAAAATTGATTTAATTGATCTGGACTGTATTTGACTAGAATTGTGGTTTTATATGGAGGGAATTTGACGGTCATAAACAGTCTGAGTCTCCTGGCCAGCTTCCAACAACTTATCTACAGCGGTGCTTCTTAGGTCAAAGAAAACTGTGATCGGTAGATATTTTGTGTCTTTATCATTCTTAGTTTATGGATTGTGCATCGGCTGACATATTGAATGTCCTTGACTTTCGGGACAGTGAAAGATGCCATGGATAGCTCCTGGTTGCCCTCCCTGTCGCTCACACTAAGCATGGTTGGATGTAGAACCATACTTTTTTGTCCAGGTTTAAGTATTTATTTAAAATCAGCATTACAGATCTGCAAACTGGTGTCCATCATTGCATTTAATTCTGTTCAAGAACAGTTAAGATTTAGGTTTAGAGCACAAATACATACTGTAGGTTATGAAATAGCAAATGTGATTAGTGTGGTAAAACGTTCACCATTATGCTACGCCTAGATAAACCATGACTTATGAAGGTGGCCTAACCCAGACGTGGGACAACCCAGAAGCCATGACCTGGAAAGTGATAGAACAAACTGTGTAGGGCACACACAGACCTGTCTACGTCTGATAATAGCGCAATGAGTAACTTCTGAGGTTCAACCCTGCCTGAATTAGGAGATAAAAACATTGGGACAATGAAAAGAGGACACACCCTTGACTAATAATGTAACCACGTACTGCAAATAGGGGTTGTAATGTCCTCTCAGAATTGGGAGTCGGAGATTTCTTGTGTGTTGATCTTCTGAGTAACTCAAAATGTGGGCTTTTACAATCAGAAAGCAATACGTGTGGTCAGAAATCTTTACAAAAGGAGGAGGTGCTGATCGCTATGGTAACTAATTTAGTTATCTATCCCTTGTTTGTGTGGTGCAGACCTCCACTTGCAGAACAGCTGTGCCCAGCTGTTTTTAGTTGCCCTTCAAAAGAATCCATCTCTCACATAGAGAGGTTGACACATTGGAGCCAATTACTTGTTTGTAGGGTGTACTGTATCATGAAGACTGGCACTAGTGAAAAAGAGAGAGGGGGAAAGAGATCTGCAATAATTGGAGGTGTTTTTTTCCAAACACCAGAGGTCAGCAAAAGCTTATCTTTTTTTACCTATTATCTGAAGGCTTCCTATCTTGACACAGCAGAAGGTTCTTTAGAAATATGCACCAAGCTGGATGAACATGTTAGTTAATTAGTTAGTTAGTTAATAAACAATGAATGGAGGTAGCACCGTAAAATAAGAATGTACATTTCAAGCACACCCCACAATTTCCCCAGACAAAGATCCTGCCCTTGATATCTATAAAGGAAGCAATTCTTTTGAAAAGCTTTGTGGTTGATGAATCACATTTTGAATTGATTACTCTTTTAATCTTTAACATTTATCACCTGATTCTACAGAATTGGATATTTACACAAGCAGTTCTATCCGATAGAGCTTTGACCGAGACTGTAATGAAGGACATTCTGGACTACTTCGTTTGGTAAGCACCACATGATTACAAAGAATTGCATGTTTAACGCTGAGAGAAATGAGAAAATAATGAATTCCATGTAATTGAATCTGAAGATTCAGTCTCAGAGACTCAGCTGAACAGATATTCTTCATGTTCCCCAGAGAGGAACATCATCATTATTATGGTTGGAGCAGGTCTCCTAGTTAAATCTAGTTGTTCAGGGAATTTGTAAAGTTAACTTGGTATAGCAACATTCTCAGAACTAGTTCACAGATTCCTTCTCCACAAATAACCATAAAACCACGAAAAACATCAAACAAAAACGTTTTAAACACAAAACCTTTTTAAACACCAGGCAACCAAAATCCAATAAAAAAATAAGATGCTGTTCCATCTGTTTTGCTTAATGTATGAGAATGTTCGACTGAGGAAGGAGTCGCAACTTCAAAAGCACAATGCCTTCAGTGCAAGGACTTCAGAATTGTCAATATTGTGGTGGAAAATGTTGTTTGATAACCAGTCAGCAGTTAAACCTTGGTGCATTTTTCATTTTAATCTGGTTTAGAAGAGGCATACAGTTGGACAACATCATCTTAAAAGTGATATAGAGTAACTTGCACAGAAAGTTCCATCTCAACTTTGACCGTATGAAGAAAATCCCCAGCAGCAAAACTGTTTGTCTGTCAGACAAACATACACAAACCCACCTGTACACACAGTCAGATATAGGTTGTGCTCTCTTCATTTTCTCCCTCTGTCTTAAGGCTCAATAAGGCCCCACCTTGAATCCTGAAATAAAGCAGGTTAATAATATTTTTCCCTGAACCCTGTTGAGCACTGAAATGTGCAGCTATGCTATCTAGTTTACTCTGAGTTCTATCAGGCACATTCAATCTAAATGTCTCATTGTCGGGTGTGTGTGTTTGTACATTAAATACAGTTTTGGGTCATTCTGGCCCCTGAAGAAAACGCAAGGGCACCACGTTTAAGTGCTTTTGCAATCCGTCTGCAGATGACTAAGATTACACTGGAAACTGACAGTTTATATGGCACATCCACTAGGCTACTTATTTCAAAGAAGGTTGTAAAAAGAGGGCAGGGACTTAACTCTATATAAAAGACTTTGTTTCTTGTATTGCTGTTATCTGGAAGAATCAGTCTTGTGAGGAACACATCAGACCTGTAAGTATGTTAGTTTAGGCTTAAGTGATAAATGTTTTTCATCGGATTACCGAGGTTCTTACCGAGGTAAATGAATGCAGCCACTTTCATGGAAGCAAAAAGACAAACTTTACTGTAGGCTATTTATTTGAACATCATCTTTTGTCATATTGGTATGTGCAGGACCACTTGATGAGTGGATTCTAAACTTTTAGAACCTCTATCAGCAACTTGGACTATTACTTAATAGGTCCTTGGCCTATATACGGGTATATATATACATATATATATGTATATATATACAGGGCACCCTTTTGTTTTGTGGCAATCTGTATTAACAAATTCAATTTCATTTGAAGGTTCACATCAAGTATGTCATACCTGGCACCCATCTTGGTTATTGGAGGACAGGGAGGTTCTGCCTTTGACTTCAGTGGTGCCAACAGTGGAGCCACACTGAAAAAGATATGGGTGTGGGTTGTAAGTTCGCGGGTGAAGGCTTTGCAGCTCTGGCTTACTGATGGTCAAAGCCAAAAATTTGGAAATCCTGCAGGGGATTTTTCAGAATTTCAGTTCAATGATGGAGAGCATATCACCAAGCTTTCACTCTGGGGAAATGGTGCAGGAACACGTCTGGGTGCTATAAAATTCCGAACAAATACCTCAAGAGAGTTCTTTGCTAAAATGACAGAATGGGGGCTGAAAACTGAGTACCCTATTGATGTCGGCTCCGGGATCTGCATTGGAGTTTGTGGAAGGGCTGGTTCAGACATCGATTCCTTAGGTTTCCAATTTATTGACAACATCAAGTCTACCGTGTTAAAGAATGTCAAGTACCCCACACTTCATGACGTAATACCCCAGGTGGCTATTGAGGAAATCAAGTCTATGACCTACAAAAACACATCTTCTGTTACTCAAGAATACAAACTGGAAACGTCTAAAACCATCACAAAAAAGTCATCGTGGTCTGTGACCAACAAGTTAGAAACAAGCTTTCACTTTGAAGTAAAAGCAGGAATACCAGAAGTAGTAGAAGTATCTACTGGATTCAGCTTCACAGTGGGAACAGAAAGCACACATTCCCTGGAAGAAGAGACCTCCACTACAGAGAGCTTGTCTTTTCCTGTTACTGTTCCTGCTGGGAAGACCGTGCATGTTGACGCCACTATTGGTAGAGTTACAGTTGATCTCCCCTACACTGCCACAGTGGAAATTACCTGTCTCAATAACAGTGTTCTAAAGTTTAGTATTAGTGGAACCTACTATGGTCTCACTTATACAGATGTCAAAGTAGTTACAAAGGAAGATCCTTAAACTGTTGCACAAGGAGTAGCATATCACATATGTGATGGCCCTTTGTTTCACTAGATTAAATAGTTTTCTGAGGACAGATCAATGTCATCAAAGAACCCATAGTTTAAACGGAGTGATTAACTTGGAACGTAGAACCACAAGACAACAGGGTACTAGCTTGTTTAGTTTGAAAGAATGCTGGCTTTTAGGAAAGTTCCATTGTAACAGATTTGACAGTTTTTAACAAAGCAATCTCTTTTTATGTAAGATGATTTTTTTTCTTTTTTTAAATGTTTTCCTGTAGTTTGAAATGACAAGGACTATGTCTTAAAATGAAAGTAATCATAAATATCTCATATGTGTATAATAAATTCATACTAATCAATAGTTTATTTGAATGCGTCATAATTTCAGCTCCCAAAACATGAGGTTAAATGGAATTCAGTAAAAAAAATGTTTCTAACTTTTGACATTTGAATAATGTGTCCAATTTGAGGGTGTATAAAACCTGTTCTTATCAATGTTACTTCATGTGAGACATGGCATTTCATGAACTGTGCAACAGAACCCTCCACAAATCGATATCTTTGCATTCAGGACATCCCCCCTGCCTTCCCCACCGTCATCAGAAACAATATCACAACTGACATCTCACTTCATAGTCTTGCATAGACCAAAGTGTCATCAACAAGTGAAATCTGTTGGGGCATGGGAACATAAGAAGGAAGTATTTGACCACAAGTTTGTTGTTATTTAGTCTTTACCATTCGACCCTTGTACTCTCTTCATATTCTGCATTCTCCCCTGTCCTAATGGTCAAAAGGACCCACGTTCAAACTTGAAATAAAGCAGATGAATACATTTTACCCTGTACCCTGTTGGGCACTGAAATGTGCAGTTATGCTGCACATGAATTTGAAAGGTTTCAAGAGTTCAATCAAGCACATACAATCTAATTGTTTCACTGTGTGTGTGTGTGTGGTGTGTGTGTGTGTGTGGTGTGTGTGTGTGTGTGTGTGTGTGTGTGTGTGTGCTTTAAACATAGTGGCGGGTCATTCTGGCCCTGGAAGAGAACACTAGGGTTTAGTATTATTTAATGTGTGTTGGCTTACTAACGTTTTGCAACGAGAACCCAAGAAACAAATACCGTGCATACGTAAGATGTGGTCAAAGGACCAAAGTTGTTGTTTTAATATAACGTTTTGGTATACTTAATTTGACCATTCATTACGCAAAAATAGGAGGATTTGGCATGAGATATGAGCTACACAAGAGAGAGTCTAATAAATGGAAAGGAAAACATTCTATTCTTTTGGCATGCTCAGGCTTCGCAAGGCAGGATGCTGACAACTGTTATCTTCTCTCCGTTACACCTTCGCCGTCCCGCCTCACACTCCGTCATCGTCTGGGAGACGGAGGCATCGCCAACGCGCACGCACACACTCGATCCTGGGGCAACGCATTCGGTTTTGTCCTTGCAGCGGCACACGTTGGTCTGGTCTATCAAAAGAAGGCAGTTGAAAACAGTTGATAGGGTTAGTTTGCAAAAGTGTTCAGTCTAAGGTGCACATCTGTTTTATAGATCAAATTATATGTCATTAGTCACATCTATACCATTGCAGGTCTGCCCCAACTGGCACTTATTGCAGGGTGTTGATTCATGGTTTGGCCACTTGCAGCTGTTGTCCTCTTCCAGCCTCATATTCATTCCCATACATTGAGCGGCATGCATCTTGCACACGCTGATTACATCTGTTCGCCCTCTCTTAATATTGGTGGCACACACCTCCAAAGAGGACCTGACCAACACAGCAACAGGAAAATCTTACTCTTTGTACGTTCATTTAGTCGAAGAAATGAATGTGAGAATGATGAGAGAATGTATTTTAGGAGGACATACGGGCATTCATTGGGAGTTCTGCATACACATGCATGGTCCACCATTTTTTCCCAAGGTTTGCACTTAATACCTTCGGTGTGGGTGGGATCTGGCGCTACAAACTCTGGACAGAGGCATGGTTAGATATGGCCGTTGATTTGAGTCCTTATTATCTAGTTGTTAGCAAACTGATACAGGTTTTTAATACAAATATACAGAATACATTACATTGAGTGGGCACATATGTGAGACCATTAACGCAGATGATCAAGTGTATTTATGTTAGGTCTGCTCGGAGTTCTGGCCGAGGTAGAACAACTTACCCTCACTACATTCAATGTATTGTGGGTTAGGTGACCAATTTAGACTCGAGTCACATATGATCTCTGTTTCTCCGAGTACTGATCTACCCTGAGGACATGACAGTGTGATCTTTTGTCCTATGTTAAAGGAGGTTTCCCAGACAGACGGCATGATACGTTCAGCGAGGACTGGAATGCCACACATGGATCCTGGGAATGACAAGTAAGGAAGGTAAGTATTCGTACACTTTGTATAGTTTGTATCCCGTTTAGTTTATGTATAGGACAAATGTTATATTTATTTTAAATTGTTTGTTGTTTGTCTGTACTGTTGAATGTCTGTACTTATGTAGCACCGTGGCTCTGTGAGGCACGACATTTCGTTCCACTGTATGCACCCGCATGTAGCGGAATGACAATAAAGCACAACTTGAACTTGAACATGAGGTAGCAGATGAAGAAAGCCAAAGAGAGATTAAGGGGTGAATTATGCATTACATTTACATACAATTTCTTAATAAAGAGTAAAATGGTTTGTGTGCCAAGTTTCAGACATTTAGGAAAATGGGATGGAAAAAAACAACACTTTAAATTGGGGCATAAACTGTAGCACCATCTATGGGTGAATGTGGGTGTGGTGTGGGTCTTGTGGCCTGTAGTTTTTATGTGCGGAAACTGAAAATGTTTGACCAAATCATGAGTTGTTGGTCAGTTTAAGGGGTAGAGAAGATTAAATAATGCCACCAATGTTATCTCCTGAAGGAGAAATAAAAAAAACTGTGACCTTGGTATCCCATTTACAAAACATCGAGTCATTTTAATAGGGTCCCGGACCCCGTACTCCCGGCAAACCCCCCACAGGACACCGCGAGGTACGCGATCGAACGCTTTCTCCAGGTCCACAAAGCACATGTGAACTGGTTGGGCAAACTCCCATGAACCCTCAAGCACCAGATGAAGTGTGTAGAGCTGGTCTGGTGTTCCGCGACCGGGACGGAAATCACACTGCTTCAATGGAACACACCTGGGAGAGAGGAGGGAGGATGGAGTGATGGAGAGAAAAGAAAAACATGATGGCATGGAGATGGAAGAGATATAGACAGCGAAGGTGAAAGAGAAGCAGTGTGGAATGCAAAGTGAAAGTGTGAGATGTGTTGTACAAGTGTGTTTCTGCATGTCTGTACACAGTATGTGATGGTCATGCCAGACTGGTAACTCCAAGCACAACATTGGATCTACATATTTTCATTTTCTTTTATACAGCTCTGCTGCTAAGGTTGAACCCAAAGAGGATGGAGGAGGTGCGGTTTTAAAAACATCTCTGGACACCATACCACACAGCATCATTGTACCCTACACCATCTCACGGCACCACAGTCTGACATACCTGCCTGTTCCTCCAAATTTCTTATCAACGTATTTGACTTTTGATGAACAACATGTTCTATCGTAGTTGCTCAAAATTGATCAAACACTAATGCTCTGCTTTGCGACCATTTACAGGTTTTTTTTCCAATTGCTAACACACTACAATGAAGTGAAGTGACATATTGTCAAGTATGGTTACCCATACTCGAAATTTACCTCTGCATTTAACCCATCCAAGTGCACACACAGCAGTGAGTAGTGGGCAACCGCACGCACACACAGTGAACATACACCCAGAGCAGTGGGCAGCTATTGCTCCAGCGCCCGGGAAGAAATTGGGGGCTCGGTGCCTTGCTCAAGGGCACCTCAGTCATGGTATCGAAGGCAGAGAGAGTGCTGTTTGTTCACAATCCCCACCTTCAATTCCTGCCGGTGTGAGCATCGAACCAGCAACTTGAAGGTTACAAGCCTGACTCCCTAACCATTAGGCCACGACTTCCCCACAATGACATGCACGGTACAATTTTTTTTACTGACACACAGAGAGCAAAACCTCTACTCAAGTCTCCTAAAGTCTAAACAGATTTTCTGCTTTACACACATTTTGTCATTTAAAATGGCACTTTTTAAATGCACTGAACACGGTTATCTCACATTGGAGCCAATTACTTGTTTTTAGGGTGGTGTACTGTATCATGAAGACTGGCACTAGTGAAAAGGAGAGAGGGGGAAAGAGATCTGCAATAATTGGAGGTGTTATTATTTCCGAACACTAGAGGTTAGCAAAAGCTCATGTTTTTTTTACCTGTTACCTGTAGGCTTACTATCTTGATACAGCAGAAGGTTCTTCAGACACACACCAAGCTGGATGAACCTGTTACACACCCCACAATTTCCCCAGACACAGATCCCTTCCTTGTTATCTATAAAGGAAGCAATTCCTTAGAAAAGCTTTGTGGCTGATGAATCACATTTTGAATTGTTTTCTCTTTTATTCTTTAACAGTCATCACCTGATTCTACAGAATTGGATATTTATCCAAGCAGTTCTGTCCGATAGAGCTTTGACCGAGACTGTAATGAGAGACATTCTGGACTACTTCGTTTGGTAAACACCGCATGATTACAAAGAATTGTATGTTTAACGCTGAGAGAAATGAGGAAATAATGAATTCCATGTAATTGAATCTGAAGATTCAGTCTCAGAGATTTGGCTGTACGGATATTCTACATGTTCCCCATAGAGTAATTCATTATTATGGTTGGAGCAGGTCTCGTAGTTGAATCTAGTTGTTCAGTGAATTTGTAAAGTGAATTTGGTATAGCAACCTTCCTAGAACCAGTTCACAAAATCCTTCTCAACAA
This sequence comes from Plecoglossus altivelis, assembly GCA_036571765.1. NCBI lineage: Eukaryota > Metazoa > Chordata > Actinopteri > Osmeriformes > Plecoglossidae > Plecoglossus > Plecoglossus altivelis. Next base: position 9,158,497 of record BROE01000008.1, on the reverse strand, counting down.
ATAACCTTAAAACCATGAAAAACAACAAACAAAAACATTTTAAACACAAAAACAAAAAACACAGGGTTAAAGTTATAAACACAGGCAGTGCAAAATCCCCCCCCCCCCAAAAAAAAATGCTGTTCCATCTTTCTTGCTTAATGTATGAGAATGTTCCACTGAGGAAGGAGTCACAACTTCAAAAGCACAATGCCTTCAGTGCAAGGACTTTAATATTGTCAACATTTTGCTGGAAATGTTGTTTGTTAACCAGTCAGCAGTTAAACCTAGCTGCAGCATGTTGATTTTCTCATTTTCATCTGGTTTAGAAGATGCATACAGTTGGACAGCATCATCTTAAAAGTGATATGGAGTAACTTGCACAGAAAGTTCCGTCTCAACTTTGACCGTATGGAGGAAACCTCCAGCAGCAAAACTGTCCGTCTGTCAGACGAACATACACAAACCCACCCATACACAGTCGGATATAGGTTGTGCTCTCTTCATTTTCTCCCTCTGTCTTAAGGCTCAATAAGGCCCCACCTTGAACCCTGAAATAAAGCAGGTTCATAATATTTTTCCCTGAACCCTGTTGAGCACTGAAATGTGCAGCTATGCTATCTAGTTTACTCTGAGCTCTATCAGGCACATTCAATCTAAATGTCTCATTGTCGGGTGTGTGTGTTTGTACATTAAATACAGTTTTGGGTCATTCTGGCCCCTGAAGAAAACGCAAGGGCACCACGTTTAAGTGCTTTTGCAATCCGTCTGCAGATGACTAAGATTACACTGGAAACTGACAGTTTAAATGACACATCCACTAGGCTACTTCTTTCAAAGAAGGTTGTAAAAAGGGGGCAGGGACTTAACTCTATTTAAAGGATTTAGTTTCTTGTATTGCTGTTATCTGGAAGAATCAGTCTTGTGAGGAACACAACAGACCTGTAAGTATGTTAGTTTAGACTTAAGTGATACATGTTTGACCGGATTGCCGGAGTCATTTGCTTGGTAAATGAATGCTGCCTCTTCCATGGAAGCAAAAAGATAAACTTTACTGCAGGCTATTTATTTGAACATCATCTTTTGTCATTTTGGTATGTGCAGGACCACTTGATAAGCAGAGTCTGAACTTTTAGAACATATATATATATATAGGGCGCCCTTTTGTTTTGTGGCAATCTGTATTAACAAATTCAATTTCATTTGAAGGTTCACATCAAGTATGTCATACCTCGCACCCGTCTTGGTTATTGGAGGACAGGGAGGTTCTGCCTTTGACTTCAGTGGTACCAAAAGTGGAGCCACACTGAAAAAGATATGGGTGTGGGTTGTAAGCTCGCGGGTGAAGGCTTTGCAGCTCTGGCTTACTGATGGTCAAAGCCAAAAATTTGGAAATCCTGCAGGGGATTTTTCAGAATTTCAGTTCAACAATGGAGAGCATATCACCAAGCTTTCACTGTGGGGAAATGGTGCAGGAACACGCCTGGGTGCTATAAAATTCCGAACAAATACCTCAAGAGAGTTCTTTGCTAAAATGACAGAATGGGGGCTGAAAACTGAGTACCCTATTGATGTCGGCTCCGGGATCTGCATTGGAGTTTGTGGAAGGGCTGGTTCAGACATCGATTCCTTAGGTTTCCAATTTATTGACAACATCAAGTCTACCGTGTTAAAGAATGTCAAGTACCCCACACTTCATGACGTAATACCCCAGGTGGCTATTGAGGAAATCAAGTCTATGACCTACAAAAACACATCTTCTGTTACTCAAGAATACAAACTGGAAACGTCTAAAACCATCACAAAAAAGTCATCGTGGTCTGTGACCAACAAGTTAGAAACAAGCTTTCACTTTGACGTAAAAGCAGGAATACCAGAAGTAGTAGAAGTATCTACTGGATTCAGCTTCACAGTGGGAACAGAAAGCACACATTCCCTGGAAGAACAGACCTCCACTACAGAGAGCTTGTCTTTACCTGTTAGTGTTCCTGCTGGGAAGACCGTGCATGTTGACGCCACTATTGGTAGAGTTACAGTTGATCTCCCCTACACTGCCACAGTGGAAATTACCTGTCTCAATAACAGTGTTCTAAAGTTTAGTATTAGTGGAACCTACTATGGTCTCACTTATACAGATGTCAAAGTAGTTACAAAGCAAGATCCTTAAACTGTTTCACAAGGAGTAGCATATCGCTTATGTGATGGCCCTTTGATGTGTCACTAGATTAAATAGTTTTCTGAGGACAGATCAATGTCATCAAAGTTTAAACGGAGTGATTAACTAGTGAACAAGACCACAAGACAACAGGGACTAGCTTGATTTAGTTTGAAGAATGATGGCTTTTAGGAAAGTTACATTGTAAAAGATTTGACAGTTTTTACAAAACAATCTATTTTTATGTAAGATGATTTCTTTTTCTTTTTTAAATATTCCCTGTAGTTTAAAATGACAAGGACTATGTCTTAAAATGAAAGTAATCATAAATATCTCATATGTGTATAATAAATTCATACTAATCAATAGTTTATTTGAATGCGTCATAATTTCAGCTCCCAAAACATGAGGTTAAATGGAATTCAGTAAAAAAAATGTTTCTAACTTTTGACATTTGAATAATGTGTCCAATTTGAGGGTGTATAAAACCTGTTCTTATCAATGTTACTTCATGTGAGACATGGCATTTCATGAACTGTGTAACAGAACCCTCCACAAATCGATAGCTTTGCATTCAGGACATCCCCCTGCCTTCCCCACTGTCACCAGAAACAATATCACAACTGACATCTCACTTCATAGTCTTGCATAGACCAAAGTGTCATCAACAAGTGAAATCTAATCTGTTGGGGCATGGGAACATAAGAAGGAAGTATTTGACCACAAGTTTGTTGTTATTTAGTCTTTACCATTCGACCCTTGTACTCTCTTCATATTCTGCATACTCCCCTGTCCCAATGGTCAAAAGGACCCACCTTCAAACTTGAAATAAAGCAGATGAATTACATTTTACCCTGTACCCTGTTGGGCACTGAAATGTGCAGTTATGCTGCACATGAATTTAGGTGCACATCTGTTTTATAGATCAAATTATATGTCATTAGTCACATCTATACCATTGCAGGTCTGCCCCAACTGGCACTTATTGCAGGGTGTTGATTCATGGTTTGGCCACTTGCAGCTGTTGTCCTCTTCCAGCCTCATATTCATTCCCATACATTGAGCGGCATGCATCTTGCACACGCTGATTACATCTGTTCGCCCTCTCTTAATATTGGTGGCACACACCTCCAAAGAGGACCTGACCAACACAGCAACAGGAAAATCTTACTCTTTGTACGTTCATTTAGTCGAAGAAATGAATGTGAGAATGATGAGAGAATGTATTTTAGGAGAACATACGGGCATTCATTGGGAGTTCTGCATACACATGCGTGGTCCACCATTTTTTCCCAAGGTTGGCACTTAATACCTTCGGTGTGGGTGGGATCTGGTGCTACAAACTCTGGACAGAGGCATGGTTAGATATGGCCGTTGATTTGAGTCCCTATTATCTAGTTGTTAGCAAACTGATACAGGTTTTTAATACAAATATACAGAATACATTACATTGAGTGGGCACATATGTGAGACCATTAACGCAGATCATCAAGTGTATTTATGTTAGGTCTGGAGTTCTGGCCGAGGTAGAACAACTTACCCTCACTACATTCAATGTATTGTGGGTTAGGTGACCAATTCAGACTCGAGTCACATATGATCTCTGTTTCTCCGAGTACTGATCTACCCTGAGGACATGACAGTGTGATCTTTTGTCCTATGTTAAAGGAGGTTTCCCTGACAGACGGCATGATACGTTCAGCGAGGACTGGAATGCCACACATGGATCCTGGGAATGACAAGTAAGCAAGGTAGCAGATGAAGAAAGCCAAAGAGAGATTAAGGGGTGAATTATGCATTACATTTACATGTAATTTCTTAATAAAGAGTAAAATAGTTTTTGTGCCAAGTTTCAGACATTTTGGAAAATGGGATGGAAAAACCATCACTTTAAATTGGGGCATAAACTGTAGCACCATCTATGGGTGAATGTGGGTGTGGTGTGGGTCTTATGGCCTGTAGTTTTTATGTGCCGAAACTGAAAATGTTTGACCAAATCATGAGTTGTTGGTCAGTTTAAGAGGTAGAGAAGATTAAATAATGCCACCAATGTTATCTCCTGAAGGAGAAATAAAATTTAAAAAAACAGTGACCTTGGCATCTCATTTACAAAACATCGAGTCATTTTAACAGTCTTACTCTTGCAATGTTTGTCAGGTTTTGTCCAAGTTTTATCACTTTTGCACTCCGCAATCTTTTCACCAACCAGATGGTAACCGGCAATGCAGGCGTACTCAACCGTAGTGCCCACCAAATGCACGTCTCTGGGGTACTGAGAAAGAGGACAGTAGAGAGAAATGAACTCAAATATATCCTCAGGGATGTAAATTGAACAGATAGGAGAGATGCTCATGAATAGTACTATGCTACATATCTTAGCAAAACTTAGCACAGCTAAGCTTAACTTAGTCAAAATTAAGGCCCAACCTGGTACGAAGCTTTGAACAAAACTCACTTACGTTTTCGTTTCAGAATAACATTTTAAGACAAACTATATAGTACAGCACATAGGATAGACTATACCTCAAAAATAGTCACGATTTTCTGTTAAATGTCAATTTTACATTGTCTACACTGATTATCTCCTTTTATTTAGAGACTAAACATTTTACTAATTATTCACAAGTGTTATGTTTTGTCCAGTATGCCCTATCAATATTTACTGCTCAACATGTGTTTTCTCCCAATGAGTCAAAGTTGAATGATTAGTGTAAGAAGTGTTTGAGGCAGAGGTCCAACAACAAGTGCTCCTCACCAGGATAAATCCATTGTATAAAGGAGGAGGAGATGGGCAAGCCTCCTTTCCAGGCAGAGAAGCGTCAAAGCACTGAGGTTCCATGTTCCTATAGCAACAAAGAGAGATACAAACCGAAAAGTGCAGAGAGGTCATTTATAAGAGTACGTGTTGAAAACTCATGCACCAAAGAGACTTTCGAAGGTCCTTACTTGATGTCCTCCAGATCATCGTCGCAGGTTTCTCTCTCTGCTGTCAAGCCGATACAATGCTGACCGCCATTTTGGGGGGCGGGGTTGTTGCACTGTCGAGTTCTCCTCATCACACCTCCGGTGCAGGGAGTCCAGTCAGACCAGCAGGACCACCTTCCATGGATCACACCTGGGAGAGAGGAGGGAGGATGGAGTGATGGAGAGACAGGAAAAAATTATGGCATGGAGAGTGAAGAGATATGGACAGCAAAGGAGAAAGACAGCCGTGTGGAATGCAAAGTGAAAGCATGAGATGTGTTGTACGAGTGTGTTTCTGCATGTCTGTACACAATATGTGATAGTCATGCCAGACTGGTAACTCGAAGCACAACTCTGGATATTTTCATTTTTTTTATACAGCTCTGCTGCTAAGGTTCAACCCAAAGAGGATGGAGGAGGTTAGGGTTTAAAACATCTCTGGACACCATACCACACAGCATCATTGTACCCTACATGCCATCCCACTGCACCACAGTCTGACATACCTGCCTGTTCCTCCACATCTGTTCCAGTTTCACAAGCTTCACCTTTGGTGCCAGGCTTACACAAGCATTTACAGATGTCCTTTTCCCTCAAAACCACCCCATTGTTCTGGCAAGGCCTACAACGACAGGTGTGCCTCTCTGCAAGGTACTGCTCTATGGCCCGCCTCAGGTAGATCCTCTTTAGCCCAGCACATTGGACCTCCTTCACCAGCTCGGAGATGGGGGCCAGCTAACACACAACACCACACAACAGGATTTTACGACTACCCAACAAGTTGCGCAAACACACAAAACATCAATGAGAACCGGACATATAACAAGGATCAGCATCATCTTGTAGCACGACTATGGTATGTAAGTGACACAGATCATTTGAGCTTATGCATGTTGTGTCAGTATATTTGATTCAATCCTGAGTTTGTCTGTCTGACAACAGACAGAGGCCAACTCTCTCTTACCTTTTCTTTAAACACCTCTGGAAAGCTCTTGAGTGAGTCGGCCCAGTTCTTGTAGATTCTCCCATTCTCTTTTGGGTTTCTTAGATCTATGTGTTTCAGGCCTTCAATATGCTCAGTATGTCCTCCAGTTATAATGACATCCTGTACACTGTCGCTCTCTGAAAGGTCTGTTCAAATGATCAAATGCTGATGTTTCATTAATAAATAATCAAGTTGAAAATATTTCCTTCTTGATTGGCATGACAACACATTTCTGATGTGAGAACAAGTCAATTCTGATCGTCCTTAATACTAACATTTTCATTGTCTTCATTGTTTGCAGAGTTCTCAGTGTCAAAGGTACATAATCCTACCTTGGGAGAATGGTATTTTTTCACCAGAATCATCGGTGCAGGACTCAGATGTCCATGAAATGAATAGAAAGGAATGGCTTTTCTTGGTGCACACATTATAGTCCCACTTGACAGTCTCTGTTGACACATTCAACAGGGTCAGCTCCAGTGCAAATTATACAGGATTTGTAGTGTGTGCACTGTATGTGTCTATTTTTGTTGCACACATTTAGATTTGAAGTTGTTTATACTGTCTTTATGTACGTGTGCTGTAAGTAGTGTGATCATGTCCGACACTTACCAATCTTCTTAACTGTCTTCTTGCTGAGGCTGATGATAATTCTAAATTTACCCCCCAATGTTCCCCTAGTTCGGTAATGGGTTCCAAATCTCTCAAGAACCTTGCTGTAGCTGGCATAGTCATACACGTTTGGCAGCCGAGTCAGAGCTTTCCAGAACTCCTCTGAGAGAGTGAGATGGCGCGGGGCATTACTCTGGTACTGGGCCATCTCTATTTCGTTGTCGATTGTCATCAGCACGTTTTTCTGCAAGGAAACGTACATTAAATCAAGCTATCTGTTCCTAAAAAAAGTTCAGTCAACCTGAGTTTTCCAAACAAAAGAAGGGATAGACGATTGCAAGCGTCATCCGGACTGTTAACCAATTCCAAAATACTCTAATACTCTAAATGCTATGTTAGAAGTGTCAATTGAATACTTTGTACTCTGGACTGAAACTCACCTCATACTTGTTTTCCATCAATTTGTAGTTATAGTTATTGTAACCTGTTGTGGTTCCTGTGGTCTTCTCACGTTTATCAATTTCTTTGACATATGAAAATGTGCTTTCAAAAAACTCATCACTGAATTCATTTCGAACAGTGACCTGGAAGTAGTCATTATACAAAAAAGTCAGTTAAATTGATTGTGAGATCTTGGAGGTATTGTAAATAATCATATATACGTTCCAATAAGTATCCAATAATATCTATAACAAAAGGTAAACTGAGCTGGAAACAATTGAAAAGACTAGACCGCACTAAGAATATGGCTACATGGATGTGACATGGTTTTCATCAGTGGTAAAATTGCAAACTTTGACTCAAAAAAGTATGTGCAACACAGTCATCATTTGGTTTATGGAGATTGTGAGTTTAGGATCAGGAACTAGTAACTAGGATTGGGAAATGTATAAACAGATGAGGTTATTAAAATTAGATCCATGAATTATCCTGGAAAATCTGGGTTGGATTAGAAGAATAATCATGCTTGGCCATTGTCTGACCTCAGTGTTGTACTTGATGATGCTCTGGGGCAACCGATAACGTCTCCTGTTGTCACCAGAGAAGATGGTCCTGCATTGACCCCCAAAGCTTTTGGTATTGATGACACTTCCTCTAGTCTTACCTGTCACAATATCAAAACTGGCAAGAGAAAGCAAACACCTGCATTAGGAATTGTGCGAGAGCTCTCGTTTCTGCAAGAGACGGAGAGGAGAAGGGAGAAGGTGATGGGGGGGGGAGAATAGAAAAGTCATTTTACCCCAATCCTAAGTGTTCTATATTGGGTGGAGGCTGATCAGTGTCACACACGCTAAATGATTGGCTTGGACACGTTTGACTCAGTTCATCTTGGTTATCCTCTTCACAGTCCTGATCTCCATTACATGTTAAATACATACTAATGCACTGCCCTGGTAACACACCACACACACACACAAATACATGAGTCAATGTCAACGTGGATGTAATGATGGTACGGTCCATGGAAGTAATTGGTTTTTGAATCGACTGCTTACCTGAACGGCATCTAAACCTGTCCCCGCATCCACCCTGTAGGGGGCAGCCTTGTGTGGTCAAACATGCCCTTGTCTCAGTTGACGCTCCACCGCATGGGTTTCCCCCAAATTGGGCATAAATTCCCATAGGACGGACCCGAGACTGAAAAATGTAACACCCTACATTCAATCTGCAAGTATAGTTCCACTTTCTGCTGTACCATTTTTGAAAAATATAATTGCTCTGTTTTTTATAAGGATGGGGATACATTTTCAGTTCACAACCAGTAAAAGTGTCTCTCGGCAGAACAGGCTGTAGATATAAATATAAGAAATTATGTCCAGACTAGATATAGGCAAAGGTCATTTATTTTTGATAGAGTAGGCCATGTTAACAGTTCCTCCCAGAATGATTGGCTGATTGGTTGACAGTGTATCGTTTAAAAGTACTGTGATAATGGGCTTTCATTGGCAAAATAATTTGAGGGGTCTGTTACAAAAAAAAAATGTCTACAGTGTCTTCAACAATTGTGGATTGAGTCTATCTAGACATCATTTCGATCATATTTTAAACAACTATTTACAAACTAGCACTGCCAGTTTCATGACATAGCGTGACAAAATCCTGTGCACCATATTGTTGGTACTGTGTATTTTGTATCATTCTAATTTAAAAAATGCCTATGTACAAGGTGATGTGTTGTGGTAATTCGTGCTTAGAACATGCCTGAGATTTGGAGCCTCACATCTTACCTGTGTTTTGGAGCAACCATCACACATTGACCACTCTCCCCAAGCCCCCCATGTACAGTGCACCGGAGCAACATGGGCCACACCAAAACAGAATTGAGTAGTTTGGAACAACCTGACAAAAATAATGAGGATTTTAACATGTTATGGTTCAATACCTTGGCGAGTTCAATCACACCCTAACAAAGTCATACAAATTTGATGCAGTAACTTCAGTGAAAGTACAGTTTTAGGCTTACTTATGCTGAAACACAATGTAAATCATGTTCTCCAGTGTGACATGTCCTTGCAATAGTGCCCTCAAATTTCTGACTTAATGATATTGATCCAAAAAACTAACAGGTCGCTTTCACAACTCCCTCCCTGGTCCCCAACCCAAAAGATCTGAATAAAATAAAATGCATACAAAAGGGAATGCAAAGGTTTCCCTTACCAGGGTATTGGAAGTGTTACACAATTAGCAACACTTGGAGAAACCAATAAAGATAAGAGACAAAGACAGGCCAGGCTGATTTCCACACTTGTCTGATAAGAAACATCAAAGAAGGAAGAAAGAGAGAAGTCTGAGTCACAAATAGATGCCCTGCAAAACAAGTTAGCTTCAAAGTTATTTGTCAGTCAGAAGCTTCTATATGAACATTATTATATGATACAATCCCTTATACATATTACACATGTATCAATTTGAATCAGTTATATTGAAAATGTTGAACATCCTACCTTCATGGTGAAAGTGTGGATCATTCTATGACTCCACATGGCAAACAGTCATGCAGTTCAACTTTTGCAAAATGATTATTCTAGTTCTTGCCAAGGGGTGGGATACTTACGGGAAGAATTTCATTTTTTCTTCTAAGGAACTGTGAAGATAATAATTTATGTTTGTGTGCATGCATGTGTGTGTGTGTGTGCATGTATGCATGTGTGTGATGGGTTGACAACATAGGGCCCTGCCAAGAGCAGTCTCTGGGGTTGAAACCTCTTGCTCTACTGCAGAAAAAAGCCATTAATTCCAGAGGTGAGGCCCCTCTTAGACAACCTCGTCCAACGAAAAACACAAGAGAATTCTTTTAAATTAAAAGCAGTCAAAACAGGACACATCTGCCATAGTCAGTGTTGCACAGTTGAAAGACTTTCTGTTACATTGTGTAGTATCCAAGGCACTGGCATTCTTAGAACCTACCTTCAGAATTGGCCTGGTATTAAAGTCTTTGTTATTTAATTACTGTAATAGTGTTGGGTCAGATGAACTTAAACCATTAGTGTGTTTTTAAACTATTGCAACTCATCAAAAATGTAAACATTTTCCACAATTAAGTGTCACATCCCACACCCACTTCTTATAGCTGCCGAGTAAATCTGTGGATTTGGTCTCAAGTCAAGTTCTTTTTAGTTTAGTCATCTAGTTTAGTCAGCTACTTATTCAAATAATAGTCCATTACAGATGTACTGCATTTGAAAAGAAAATTCTTCATAGGAAACGGTTTTACTGTGTGAATCAAAAAATACATGTAAGTACTAGTAGTACATGAAGAACAACAAAATCATTACTATCTACCCATCTGGCCTGGCGTTCAGAGGGCAAGCCTTAGGCCTTTAAAACCCCTGGCAGGTAGAACGATTTTCATTCTCTATTATTGTGTTGCACTTTTGTCTTGTCTCCTGGAATTTTTAAACAGTTTTATTATTCTTTGCAGCCGAGAGGCCTATTCCCTGAGTTTGTGGCCATGGGCTTTTTTCCACTTTGGAGTGAATACTTCAGCTTTTCTCCCATAGTGGAGTTTTATTTTTGATTCAAACTAAGTGTGCTTTTACTTTAGGCCTGACAGATAAGACATACATTCCAGATGACTATAGATTGAGGATTCTGTCTGGATGGGTTGTTCAAAAGAACGTCCACAAGTACAGCCATAAAGTTCCCTAGAGACAACCGAAGAACAATGTGGTATTCTATTTCAAAATACCCAACGCCGTACCATTGCTATTTCTTCACAGGACCGTTGTCCAAGTCTACAAATGCAGTTTCAACCACACGTTAGACATGCTGACAAATCTATTTCCATGAATATAATGAAGTGGCAAACTTGAGTTGTTTGTGTCACGAGTGCAGAGGGAGGGGGTACTCATGGCAAGGAGACTGGGCAGACAAGATCAATGTGACTCAAAGTGAACTTTTCCCAAAAGAACATATACATGGCAAGGACACTAATTAGACACGAGGAAGGACACAGGGAGCAAACAACAACAGAGGGCAAATACATGACGAACAACATCTGGGAGACTGAAACAAGAGACAGGAGGTACATTCTACATCTATAATACTTTAACCCACCTCACGATGTGCAAGAAAGCCTTGCTTTCTTGTGTTAGTGGCAGCATTGAACTGAGCTAACTGCTCTAACCCTAAAATGTGTTAGTTCAGTTAGAGCTTTGAATGTTCTTTCTTTTGAGGCCACAAACTCACCAAAATGTTTGTACCAAGAAGAAGAGGAAAGTTTAAAGCAGGGAATACAATGAAAGCTTGCTAAATGGGAGAAGAAAGTTGGAGAAGGGAAAGTTCATAACAACAATAAGCGACCGTGATACAATAACTGTGCTGGTTAACCTCCCGATCAACATGTGGATACATGACCAGAATGAAGACAAAGAACGATTTGTGACAGTTCGGTGGGGTGCACGCGCTAAACGACAGCCTGTAGTGCACCACAGGCTTCACGTATTCAATAGGTTTTCTCCCCTCAGCTATCACACGCCCGCTGAATTGACCCGTGACACTCTAGTAATCAGAAGTTCTATAGTTAGAGACGTGGAACTGCCAGCAGCATCAGTTAGGTGTTATCCGGGGGCCAGAATGGGTGACATCGAAGGAAACCATAGGCTTTTAAAGCAAAGTAGACAGAAGTTCCGCCGAATCGTGATTCACGCAGGTGGTATTGACGCCCGGCGGAGACAATCAGAGGTGCTCAAATTGCAAGTAGGTGCGGTGTGTGAATTGGCCAGGTCGATGTCAGAGACTGTAATGTTTTTTGTCCCCTTACCCAATCGGACCAATTCTGAAATGTACAGCCGCTTTTCAGCATTCAACTCCTGGTTGTCTAGTTGGTGCCCTCAAAACAATGTAGTCTTTGTTGACAATTGGAGTGCGTTTTGTTGACATAACGTTTTGTTACAAATAAGCAAATAAAAAAACATGTAAAATGTGGACTGCTAAACATTAGGTCTATTTCCTTCAAATTGCTTTTAGTTAATGAGTTAATTAGTGATAATAATATAGATTTCCTAGCCTTAACTGAAACCTGGCTTCAACAAGATGACTATGTAAGACTAAACGAGTCCACCCCTCCCAGTCATGTTAACTTTCAGATGGCCAGAAGCACAGGCCGATGTGGCGGTGTGGCAGCAATCTCACACACAAGTTTACACTTGAGCCCTAAAACTAACAATGTTTTTGCTCATTTGAAAGCCTTGCCCTATCAATCACCTGCCTAAATTGGAGAAATCAAAATGCAGCTTTATTCATAATAATCTATCGGCCTCCAGGTCCTTATTCTGAGTTTTTAACAGAGTTTTATGGATTTTAATCAAATCTAGTGTTAGACTGGGAAAGTATTATACTAGTCGGAGACTTTAACATTTACGCAGAGGCTAGCAATTGTCTCAGTAATACCTTCAGCGCTTTATTGGATAGCATTGGTTTCACTCAGAGTGTAAATGAACCAACCCATATTCACAAGCACACTCTAGATCTTGTTCTTACATATTGAATAAAGATTAGTGACTTAACTGTCTTCCCCCAAAATACAGTATCGTCAGACCATTTCCTTATCACATTTAGGGTTAGGGTTAGTTTACTCTTAAAGATCATCCAGCCACTCAGATTAAACAGTCCTCAGCTGGTTTAAATCCTATTCATCGGATAGGTACCAGTTTGTTAATGTAAAACAAAGCTCTTCCCCTTGTTCTAAAGTACCCTACGGTGTCCCGCAGGGTTCAGTACTCGGTCCTATTCTGTTTACGCTCTATATGTTGCCTTTAGGTAACGTTATCAGAAAGCATGGCATTAACTTCCATTGCTATGTGGATGACACACAGCTGTATTACTCAATGAGACCTGATCAGACCTATAAGTTAAACAGATTTAGTGCTTGCGTGAATCATATAAAAATCTGGATGACACTTAACTATCTACCTTTTAACCCTGAAAAAACCGAGGTCATTGTACTAGGCCCTGGTACTAGGTCTGCGAGACTCTTTATCCGACCAGATGGGGTCACTGGACACTATCAGTGTAGTCTCCAGTTCTAATGTAAGAAACCTCGGCGTCTTATTAGACCAAGAACTATCATTTACAGCACATATGAACCAAGCCTGCAAAACAGCCTACTTTCATCTGCGTAATATAGCTAAAATTAGAAAGATCTTGACTAGAAGTGATGCTGAAAAACTCATCCATGCATTCGTTACATCTAGACAAGACTACTGTAACGCCCTGCTCGCAGCGTGTCCTAAAAGCTCAATAAAGAGCTTTCAGTTGGTTCAGAACGCAGCAGCAAGACTACTAACAGGAACCAAAAGAAGAGACCACATCACACCAGTGTTAGAGTCTCTTCACTGGCTCCCTGTTGAGTTTAGAATCAAATTTAAAATCCTACTCCTGACATATAAATCCATAAAAGACATGGCCCCTCACTACCTAAAAGATGCGGTAGTACCATATCATCCAGACAGAGCACTTCGCTCCGAAAGCGCTGGACTTTTGGTGGTTCCTCGAGTCTCTAAAAGCACACTAGGAGGTAGAGCGTTTAGCTACAAAGCTCCTGTGTTATGGAATAAGCTCCCTGTTCATGTTAAAAAGGCCGACACAGTCTCTATATTTAAGACCAAGCTTAAAACATTTCTCTTCGAGATGGACAGGCTATTTAGGAACAGACATGAAAATATAAAGTATTCGGCCATACTACATTAGGAGCAACTCTGCTGGGGAAGTATGGCAGCTTGAGCGCTATCCTATGGTTCTTCCCTTTTTCACCTTCAACATTAGTTAATATCGTAGGTCACTATTGTCTGTTCATCGCTATTCACAAGTTTCGCTCCCCCGAGGTGAGCTCTGTCCTGGATGCAGCCCTGGCGATGACTTCACCCCAGATGCCTCGCCCCGCCTCGTGACCTGATTTGTGGACCCAGGTGCTCCTCAACTGTCGGAGGAATGCTTCCTGCAATAGACGAGCTGCTCTCCTCGATCAACTTCTCTGAATTAAATTAAATAAAATTAATTTTTGTAACGCCCAAAATCACAACAACAGTTGCCTCGAAGGGCGACAAAGATTCCATCATTGGTCAATAAACAGAAAAGCAAGTTATAAAAATGTACATATGATTTTAGCAAATGGACGACTGTCACGGAACATCCCCTGTCCATAGACCCTCCTTCTCGGCAAGGAAAAACTACAAAAAACCCTGAGGGAAAAAGTAGAAACCTCAAGGAGAACCACAGTGAAAGAGAGATCCTGCTCCCACGGAAGGACAGGCTGTAGATGTTCCGGGTCTGGTGTGCATCCATATGCAGATGGGCTGTAAAGAAAGAACCCCTCAGGATGAAGGAGGGGTTCATCTAGATCATCAAGTGCTAGGAGAGTTCGGCTATTCAGCGGAGTGGGTCTGAGGAAAGCAGCTCGTCTGTTGTAGGAAGCACCTCCAACAGTTGAGGAGCACCAGGGTCCGGCGTTACAGTAGTTTAGTCTAGATGTAACGAATGAATGGATGAGTTTTTCAGCATTACTTCTAGTCAAGATCTTTCAAATTCTACCTATATTACGCAGATGGAAGTAGGCAGTTTTGCATGCTTGGTTCATATGTGCTGTATATGATAGTTCTTAATCTAGTAGGACGCCAAGGTTTCTCACAGCCGAACTGGGGGCTACACCGATAGTGTCCAGTGACACGAATCATGGGGTCGAAAATAAAGAGTGTCTCGCAGAAGTTCCGGGCCTAGTACAATGACCTCGGTTTTTTCTGGATTAAGAAGTAGATAGTTAAGTGTCATCCAGATTTTTATATCCTTCACGCAAGCACTAAGTATGTGTAACTGATCGGTCTGATCAGGTCTCATTGATAAATACAGCTGTGTGTCATCCGCATAGCAGCGGAAGTTAATGCCATGCTTTCTGATAATGTTACCTAAAGGCAGCATATAGAGCGTAAACAGAATAGGACCGAGTACAGAACCCTGCGGGACACCGTAGGGTACTTTAGAGCAAGGGAAAGAGCTTTGTTTTACATTAACAAACTGGTACCTATCCGATAAATAGGATTTAAACCAGCTGAGGACTGTCCCTCTGACACCTACGTCACATTCCAACCTCTGCAGTAAGATTGTGTGGTCGATGGTGTCAAACGCAGCGCTGAGGTCCAGCAGAACCAGGATAGAAACCATTCCATCGTCAGCAGCTAATAATAAGTCGTTTGTGACTTTAACTAATGCAGTTTCCGTGCTGTGATGGGCTCTAACCCGAGACTGAAAAACCTAAACCCAGACTGAAAAACCTAAACCCAGACTGAAAAACCTGAATAGCTGAACTCTCCTCACACCAGATGATCTAGATGAGCCCCTCCTTCCTCCTGAGTGGTTCTTTCTCTACAGTCCATCTGCAGATGGATGCGCGCCAGTCCTGGACCATCTACAGCCTGTCCGTCCGTGGGAGTAGGATCTCTCCTTCACTGTGGTTCTCCCAGAGGTTTCTACTTTTTCTCACAAGGTTTTTTGTAGTTTTTCCTCGCCGAGAAGGAGGGTCTATGGACAGGGGATGTTCTGGGACAGTTGTCCATTTGCTAAAATCATATGGACATTGTTTAACTTGCTTTTCTGTTTATTGACCAATGATGGAATCTTTGTTGCCCTTCGAGGCAACTGTTGTTGTGATTTTGGGCGTTCCAAAAATAAATTGAATTGAATGTGTTGTGGGGTTAATGACAAGTTGATTGTACCCTATCTTTCTTGCTTGTCATTAGTATTTTTTTATTGCGTTGCACTTTTTAAACACTGGATGGCAACAGTGAACCTCCAGTACTAACTGCATGTTGTTTGGCTACTATTCGTTTTGGAATCGACAACACAATGTTTACTGCATCCAATAACAGACTACGAGTTCACTCTTTTACAATACAAGATCTTAATCAAAAACCCATATAACCCAATTTAATGGCATGCAGTTGATTGTACAGTTACAGAGAAGGTTTACATTTGCTTCTCCGCATCTTCCATTTAATATGAGAGTCTGCAAGCAGAAGAGCAAAGTAGACATTCTTCACAAACAGTAGTGCAGTATAGCTTTCTCGGAAGAGCAGTCTCGTTGCTCTAGCATTAGCGATGATACATCTACGATGCTGGGGAAAGCATGTCTCTAATTTCGGACATACAATACATTGGCTGCCACTCGTAAGCATAGAAGGCTGTGCGGACACAGGGTGGTGACTTTCTCAAAGGGTAATGAATATCAGGGTCATCCCAGGAGAGACAATAATCCTCTGTTATAAATAATACACTCAGGTTCCCTCTTTTTTTGTATATTGGCAGATGTTTATTTTTCCCATAGAGCGAGTCAACTACATCTGGCTCACGTGAATATAAAGGCTGCCACACAAATATATTTTGAGATGAGCGCTGGTGTATTTGGACAGTAGGTGCTTGGGAAGATTACCTGTACAGCACACAGACGAATTACATGGTAATCCTCATTAGATCTGTTCCATGACTGTGAGGGTCTTGTGTAATTATGTCCTCCAACTTCTGAGGTCTGAGACTTTGCTGCAGCTTTCAATATATTCCACTGGTACACTAGTGATATGAACGTTAGTTTAGCAGTGTGCATATAATAAAATTCAATATTCCCAAGTAGGGCATTGGTTATCTTCTACTCTGGTTGAGCTTTGATGTCTAACCCTATTTAAATCCTAGATTTAAAATCTTTTTCTACTTTTCCCAGTTTACAATCAAGTAAGGATACAACAGCAGCAACATATTGTGCAGTAGTTGTACCAATATTGCTTCAGTCCTGTACCAAGTATAATGGTGCTCTATTTTGCTCAATCAGGTGGCCAGTAGCTAAGTACCTTATACTGCTGACTCACAGCACAACATTTGTGGGGTTTCATTCCGAGATGATCTCCTGGACATTTCAGCATGGAGTTTGCCGGTTCTTCCCTGAGTTCTCAATGATTTCCACAGATCGCTCTCCTAACAATGTCCTTGACCAGGCATGAGGTGAGCAATTGCTCCTTGTTGCCCTGGTTCCCGATCGATATGGATGATCACTGATCCTGGCTGCCATCCCAGTAAGGACAACCAGATGGGATCATGCACATGTTTAAGGTTCAGGCCGCTCAAGCATGTGTGTTGGTGTCACTGGTCCCTATATGTTCAACTTGCAGATCTGCAGTGTATATCTGTCTGAATTCAACGTTGTCCTGTGAACACTGTGTGGCCACCTGAACATCACACCTATGCAAGCTTTGGACATTTCCTTTCAAACCATGGGCATCACTGTCAGAGGAAGTAGCCTCCCCCGTTTGCAGTAATAATAGCTGCCACTCTTCTGGGAAATGTGTTCACAAGCTTTTGGAGTGTATCTGTGGAGCATGTCTGACTTTGGGCCCATTCAGTATTTGAGATGTCAGGCACTGACTTTGACAGACCTTGTTCGCAATCACCGTTCCAATTCATCCCAGTGGTGGTCAAACCCATTTCACGAAGTCCCCGATGCACAGTTCTTGCATTGATCTTACTTCTGGACGCAGTTTGGAACTCTGCACTGTATATGAGTTTGCATTGTCAACCACTTGTGGATGTTGTTATTAGAGCGCTTACAGTTGACTGGGGCAGATCTAGTGAGGCAGCAATCTCACAAAGGAACTGTTACAGTGACTGACAAATGTGGCTCCCCAAGACAGCAGCACATTAAAAGTCACAGATAAGTAATGAGACTCAAAACATGGGCCAAGATTGTGCCCAGCTTTTAGCAAGAAATTTACTAATTGTCAGGATAAGAACCACTTTGCTGAGCAACGCTTCTCAAAAAGATAAGAGAAACATAAAGGAACATTCATAAATATCGATGAGGACAGTGAGATGGGCATTGATTTTGATTACATGGTTTGTTGGCATGGTGAGTAAAGAAAACAAGCCAGAGAATCAGATGAATGCTACTGAAGAGGATGGCGAGTACCACTACGGATAAATAGGACTTTAGTCACACAGAAAATGGGAGCTGGTGCTAAAGTACCCCGGCTCACAGTCAGACAACAAAGACACGTAAGAAAAGTCAGGAATAAACAAAAAACAACCACACTTGGACTGCAATTAAACAAGTAAAACTACAATTAGACACATGCTAGGACGCATATAAGTTAAAAGTAAGGAAAGCAAAGAAGAACAGTGTGAAATCTTCTCTGTTGTTGCTGAAGAATTTAATTCATTGAAGATGAAACCACCAAAGATTTTGGTCTTGTGAAAAGAGTGTATATCGAATCAACTCAGTTGTAGGTGAGTCTTTACTCTGAAGTCAACCGACTGTTGACTTCAGAGTAAAGAACTTTTCTGATGTCTTAAAGGGTTTTGGTCTACCACCGCTACAAATTATAATCACATACACATTTTGTGAAGTATTCAACAGAGCGATGAGACACAACATCAATGGGCTGGATGGAGAGCCTGTGTTGATGACATTGTTGTTTGTGGCTTCAAGAACACAATGAGGCTGATAACCATGTTGGAGTAGATAGTAAAGTAATGTACTGAAATTCAGCCAAAAAGAATTGCCAGTGGGGGCTCCAGAAATAATCTTCCTCAGTATCAAGCTCTCTGTACATGAAGTCCAGCCCGACAAAGACAAAATCACCTCTATACGAGCCATACTAAGACTCATAGACAAAACAGGTATGCTTCGCATAATGGCGACAGGGAATTGCATAGGTAAATTCATTCCCAACCTACCAACAAAGACATCCTGCACGAACAAGTTCCAGAACAAGGAGAATGATTTGAAATGGACAGTCCACAACTGAGATGTGGGTGTGTTTTAATAGAAAAAGATTTCCTAGATTTAGTGTTCGGTCTATAAAAGTTCCATAGCTACATAGTATATGTCCAATCCTCCTTCACAACAGAGTCAGGCCGTTGTCCATTTATTACCATTATCATTAATGTAATCTGAAGGAGTTGGCACCCAGAATACAGCTATTTGATGACAGCAATGCAGAGATAAGACTTTGACAAAATCTACACAACAGGGATGTCCTGATACTTGGCCAATGCACTAACACGATCTTGGAGATTTGGGGATATATGGTGATCATGGTATTCTACTGGTGACCACCAGATATTTTAAAGCTAGTTAACTGTTTGCTCTTCTTTTTCTCAAGTCATATCTGGTGGTTTAACAAGTCCTCTTAACCACGCTCTACTCATCTGGTGTTTGGTCATCTCATTCTCTCTTACTCTCACTTTTTAAGTTCATTAAATTTTTCTTAACACAACTTTGCCTCTAAACTTGCCCGTTGCGTATAACCTATGTGAAGGTTTGGCTTCTTTTGGCATAGATCCATAATGTTCTTGATCACATGACGATTTAGTTTCTCTGTTGCAATGGCACTAAATAAAGACCAGGCATAGTCAGTCGTAAAACAAACCTTTTATATTGCATCTCCCTCAATATGCCAACTCTTTCATTCCTCCATTCATGTCACTGTTAAGAATTATTGCAGGTGGATAACCTTTGACAGAGAAGATTAGTGTCAGCGATGCCATCCATTTACGAAGACCACATCGTTCTCTGGTGGGTGGTACCATACAGTATGTAAGAATTGATGAGCTAGCTTCTGGCTTTTCAATAAGAAACATGACATTTACTTTCCATAGTAGGAAATGTTGCCTTCAGATTAGTAACACTGGGGACACTAAATGTGTACAGCATTTGTTTCAGCCAGCACAACTGGTCAGTAAAGATCCAGATTATTTTATTATTGAAGTAATGTTCTGGTTGTGCTATATTTAGACATATACACACAAAAACAGGACTTCCTGTCATTGTTATCTCGTATTCATGATCCGTTCTCAGCCAAACTATATTCATCACTGCTGTACAAACACACCTGGCAGCAGAATGGCAGAGCCGGGATAACAGAGAGAACACACACACACATGCCTGCTCACCGGCACTGCAGTCGCAACTGCCCGTCACCGTGGTAACAGAGTAGAATAACATTTAGATGCTTCTGTTGGCAGGAGTAAGCGGTATACCACAAAGGAGACAGTATTTAATAACCATTTTCTACTGTTTCATTTTTGCAGTGTGATGCAAGAGAAATAACCAAAACGATCACACTTAAGTGTGACCATTCTGTCCTTATTACGTGTTTAATGTTCATGTGCTGTCTAGGATCAGACCCTTCTTATATCAGCTCTTCTGTCCTTCAACAGAAGCAATGAGACTGTACAAAGCGAGTATAAACTGACCCAAGTCTGTCCACAGGGTCAATTGTAGGGGGATTAACCCAATGTTAGACTGCTGTGAATGAGAAGGAAAAAATGAGAGAGGAGTTTTTGAAATATTGCCTAATATCGTTCATCTTTCCAAAAACAGAACACTGAAGATGAAAAGTATAAAGGCAGTAACTACCCCACAGACACTTACAGACATTTGTACAGGCATAGAGGCTTTATTTGATTGCCCTTGTTTCATTTAGAGCAAAGTCAGTTTCATGTCAGCACACAAAAGACTGGTCTTTACATATACTGTGCAATGGACCCATTGTCACTCCAGCGATGGCAACTCATGAACAGATTAACAGCAATGGCTACAATAGGGATCCTGATGTTAAAACTATCGTCATTCTCTTGAATCCGTTTTGGTGGATCTTGGAGGCAGCTGGATTTGGGATTTCCGAGTAGTACATGACAAAAAGAAAACTTGACAACAGGTGCACACTAAGTAACATCGTGTTTTAGCAGGAATTATTTGCGTCCAAGATGATGTTTGATGACAATGACACCCTTGTGTCATTGAGTGTCACCCTCCCAACACACACATATTTCAACACATACAAGTGAAGAGAGGTTCATCATGTGATGTAACACATCCTCCTGCATGTGTTACATCATCTTGAAATTCATGCAAGCCATCAATCAAACTCAAATTACAACAAATATGTTCTTGGCATTTTAATTTACAATTGGACGGCAGTAAATTCATTGCACCTATGTTATGAAATAAAAATTGGTGATGAAGTAAAGGATTTGTATGCGTCAAGTGTTAAAGATTTTACAAATAAAAAAGTATTTTCTTTGACAATAACATAACAGGTTCCACACATATACATATGCACTGACTATTCTCTATATTTCTCTCACTCCATGACAAACATCTTAAATGCTCTTTGACTTAGAATAGTTGGAAATGGCACATTTACACACATGACACACTTTCACATATTCAACCTGTAATATTTACCTATCTTTTTTGGTTCACATAAATACATTTTAGGTAACAGAATACATTCACCGAAGAAGACTCAATAAGAAGACTCATTACATATTTTAACATTTAGGTATAATCTTTTGTCAAAAGTGTAAAATGTGTCTTACTGTATGCCTGGAACAAACAGTACCTTACTATTACATGGAAATGGAGAATAATTAAAGAGAACTATTGGTCTGTTATCCATTCTACTGTTTTTGATTATTTTCCACAAAAACAATACGTACACAGAGTGATCAGCCCCTTGGACTGATCATTCTATGGAAACAATATTAACACCTCCACAGTGGCACTGTCTGAATCATTGATTGTCCACCAAGCACAAACATGGAATCAATCTAGAGCAGTATCCTGACCTCAGAGATGACAGTTTCAAAGACAGAAACATTTAGGCACTAAACCTTTTGTTCAGTGGGTTTCAAGAATGGGACCTCCACAGGAATGTTTTCAATGGCAGTAGTTTTACCTGAAACAAACAGTGCATACTGCGCACACAGGGCTAAGGGAGTTGGGAACACAACTTAGGAAATCCCTCAAGGTATAACGGAGTGTAAGAGAACGGGTTCCTTATGGCAGTTTAGTCGACCAGGACAATAAAACAGTTTTGTAAGCTGATTTTAGGTTACACACATAATTACAGTAATTAAAGTACTGCCACTAATAAGAAAAAGTCTGGTAAAGATGGACCATCACTGTCACTAGAACACTAAGAACACCAGAACTGGAGAATGTGCTATTAATGCAGACATTGGCCCAACAGCTTAGGCCAGGAATGAGTATTTAAGTGAAAGCAGAATCAAGCAGTTGTTACAGAAAAAGCAAAGAGCCCTTCTTAAGGAACTGGCCTTTGGATGCCAAAATACATCAAATGAAAAGTATTTTTTTTAAAGTATTGTGTCATCTTTCAAACTCAGTGCATTATCCTCTTCATTCTCTCCCCTTCTCCTCCAAATTCTCAAATCCTTCAAACCAACAACCCCTCCCCCCACCTCTCCTTTCCCCAACTCTCTTAGCCTGAAACAAAGTGGAGGGGAAGAACTCTCCCCTGAAATAAACGATACAGAACGAGAGAGCACACCCATGGGTGGTCACTAGACTCTCTGGCACTCCATGTCAGCCTCAGGTGGCATTCTCTTCTTCTTCCTCCAGGTGGTAGTTGAGGGTGATGACGGCGCTGATAAACTCACCCAGCTCCACAAAGTCAGCTGTTATGATGTTGATGCCGCTCTCACCAGGCCTCTGGGACCGGATCCACTGCATCATACTCGGCAGAGCCCTGGAAGGACCGCACAGTCAGGAAATGCACGCGCATATGGCTCAACAAACTCTTCTCCACATGCTTACGCGTGGACGTATTTTAGGAGTGCAAATAAAAAGAAGGCTTGAGTGACGAGTAACCGACAGCGATGCTAGAGAACAGGAAGGGGGTGAGTCATGGTTTAGGAGCCGGCACTGTTAAAAGGTCCACATGACTCAGCATGATGAGGGCCGTCTGAGAGCCAGGCACTGTGTCTGATTGACTGAAGACTGTGGCATGCAATTATGAGGACAAATTTGAGTGGGAGGATGTAATATTTGTGCCCCCTTGACATCTCCCCTACGTTAGTTCTGTTTCTTTGTGGTGTTCAGAGGCACCTTATCTCTATGAAGTTCTACACATACTGTGTAGTATGTATTTAATATGATTCAAAAGGGTGCAATCATTTCTAATGAAGCCTTATATATATATATATCTCTTCAATAAAGGCTTCAATAAAGGCACTGATCAAGAATTGGGTCTCACTTTGATCAGACCAACATCATATAGATTGGTGCTGGTATTCAAAAGTTTAGAACCCACAAAAACAGAAGTTTCACCAATACAAAATAAATCTCAAGGGCCTCTACATCAAAGAATCTGTTATCACTTTAATGGGAGGGGAGGCATGTCTACAAGCTGTCACTCAAACCAGTTTTACTACCATAGGAGAGGAGAAAGGATTTGGAATCAGATCAATATCTATTGCACCAGTGTCTCTAAGAACCTAGTATGTGTTTTTGTGATATATGGTAGACCTACAGTGCTTTGATAGGAATTAGGTTTGACAGTTCTTTTTCTCACAGCTAACATGATAATGGTTCTGTACATCATTTTCCGATTCCATTCAAATGGCTACATTTTATATACTATATAAATATACCCATTTTATATCAAACAAAATAGGTTTGATTTTGGCCTGTTGATGGCAAACTCACCTTTCGGTTATGGTCTCCCTCAGTCCGCTGGCCACCCCCTTCATGACAGTGCTAGCCTTGGGCGTAAGGACTACCTGGGACACAAAGAAGGTCCCCTTTCTCCTGCAGCCACAACAACCAATCAACAGGTCATTTAATGCACACCTCACAAATAAGTGTACAGAGGATGGTTTCAGCACTGAGGATGGAAGCATCCATAAGCTAATCAACCCAGCAGTATCAGAGTGTATCAGTGCAAAGACAAGGATTTCAGAAAAGCAAAGTATATGCACTAACATGCTGCTGCTCCTTGGTCTCACAGCCATCTCAAGAAGTTCAATTCTGAATAGGTTGCACAGGTTATGAGTGTGTTGGTTACATGTGGAACCGCATGCAGTCATTTATCAGTGACAGCCAGCGCATTTTAGTCTTGCTTCTCTAGAACAACTGAGCAATGAAAAGACAGGTGACTTCCAACAAAGTTTGGAGTGATAGAGACAGGAAAGTCTTGTACCTCAGGTACAGATTCTGCACACAATATATTTCCTCTACTGTACAACTGTGGTCTATCTGAAACCTATAGTCATTTATGATCAAAACTACCAATAATTATGTATACAGTCGTCAGTTTAATGGATTTACAAGTGAAGTGCCAGTGATGCAGTCGGTTATTGACACAGTGGGTTATTAGCCCTAAAATGGTTTTCCCTCTTCATAACACAGATAGGCAGCCAAGCAAACTTTTCAGAACCCTCAAAAGGGCACCTCAGGTGTCATGAAAAATATCAGTTGCCCATTATTTTACAGCTGTGTTTGCCAAGAGCAGGATCACAGGAACAAAAACCCGTGGTCTTTCAATGGGAAACTGTCGTGATTGACATCTTAACCAAGATGTCAAAGACAGTATGTGAAAGGTAGACAGTGTATGTAAAGAAAGATTGTTACGTGTAGAGACTTCCAATGAGGGAGAGAGACAAGCACACATTGAAATAAGAAGGGAGGGGAGAGACATGGTTACCTGCGGTCAGCAACAGAGGTCTGGAGAAACTGGACCAGTTTTTCGGTGTCTGTGGTATTGGCCCAGGGAGCAGGCATCATTTGGCCCGGCCACAGGAAGGGCACCTCCAAAGCCATGGGGCTGTGATAAAATACAAGAACCTGGTACTCCCTCTCCCACAGGTATTTCAGACTCACCTGGAGAAAGAAGTTAAGATATATATATATATATATATATATAAATAAATCCTGTCACATCATATACCATCTATATATACAGTAGATATGGAGAGGAATATATATATAGAGAAAGATATAGAGTGAGCAATAGAAAGAGAGAGAGAGAGAGAGAGTGTCTCATGTTGTCATGTCGACCCCATTTACAAATAAACACACAGCATACCTCCTGAGCAAATACGACAGGGCAGAGACGCTCTCCAAACACTTCTTTGAGCATGGCCACTAGCTTCTCATGGTGAAGGTTCTGTACGCCATAGAAGTGGTTGAAGTCCAGGAAGACCACCTCCCTGGCATGGGATGACAGGAAGCTGCTGATCTGCTCCAGACCTTCCCTCACCTAAACAACAAAAATACGTCACCAACACCAACAAACACTAAGCTACTTAGCCAGCAAGCTACTAAATTACTGTTAGGATGGCTTTAGATGAAATTACATTATAACACATTTACCGTAGCACTAAAAAGTCCGTGAGCAAAGTACAGCTCATTGTCT
Source organism: Plecoglossus altivelis (assembly GCA_036571765.1). Taxonomy (NCBI): domain Eukaryota; kingdom Metazoa; phylum Chordata; class Actinopteri; order Osmeriformes; family Plecoglossidae; genus Plecoglossus; species Plecoglossus altivelis. The sequence goes on along the minus strand of BROE01000008.1, from coordinate 9,133,104 downwards.
GGGTCTCTGGGCTTGGTGGAGATCCGCAGATCAAAGAAGCGTATGCCTGCTTCTAGCTGACAGGTGAAGTTCATGGTCTGCGTGGCCAGCCACTTCCTCATAAGCTTCTTAGCCACCGTGCCAAAGACTGACACAAAGTTCTGAACGGTCTCAGGTTGTTCTGGACCCACAGGGGACGCTTCGTCTATGTAGAAGCTAAAGGAGTCGTGGGAACCTGAGAGATGGAATACATAAAGATTATTGTAGACTGCTTGCATGCATAGACATTTTCCATTGACATTTTATTTCAGAAGTGAATAGTTCTGTGAGTATTTTGGTGGCTGCCTGAGAATTTTACCAGGCAGAGTACAACAATCACAACATTTACGGTATGCTACTATAATAACTACTTAGCTACAATATGACATATTGCAAGGCTACAACAGTAGCATTTAATATCTTATTGCAAGTGCAGCATCGTTAGCAATTTCATGAGTGCAGTCTGTAGCAGACTTGTAAACCAGAATCGATGATACCAGCTTGTCTTGCTCACATCTACCAGATCCCACCTCAATTCAACAGGGGGGCTGTTGGGTGTCAAACCATATCACACCAAATGGCCTCAGTGTAAAAAAAATGGAATCTGCCCAAATCAACATTCATCAGCCTGTTGTCTTCAAAAACCAAGACCGAGAATTTCACCCAAAAACTGACTTCTCTACTGATTCCCTGCAACAATACAGAGAGATATTTGTGTGAGGATGTTTTTTTTTACACTGTTTTGATTTAATTCATCACTTTTTTTTCCTTCCCTGCTTTTGACTTTCTTCCTTATTATGAACAAACCATAGATCAATATTCTGTGTAAAATTAAGGATGCGTCAAACAATAACTCAAGATGACAATCAAAGGACTCTCTTCAATGTCTATGATCTTGCATAAATTAAGTACAAACTTCAATTTTTATTAAAAGGTGAAGTCTTAGATCGTATTTGACTAATACGGATTAAGAAAAAGGCCTCCAGGACATCAAGGTTTTCCCAGATACAAATCCTTTCCTGGAACATTTCAAATAATTGACTCGTCACAATTCTGAACATATTTAAAGTTAGATCAAAGTCCTTGGAGAATTGGTTTATTAAATTAAGAGAATTACAAGTTGGTTCTTGTCTTTAGAAAAAATAACGATAATCTGCCTGTTGGGAGATCTTTAACTTCTTACCAACATTCTCCTTAAATATGTCTGTCCCTTCCAATATTAACTGACTAATGAGGGTACAAATTCTAAGATGTGCTGATCTCCATAACAGTTTGCAGCTGCAGGGATTTCTTTTGGATTAAATCTAACATTATCTGCCAGCCAGGTCTTATCACTCAATTTCAGTGCCCGACCTCCCTAATGCTCTTGTGGCTAAATGGGAATAAACTCCCACCGTACACTCCAGAATCTTTGGTCAGTCTTAACAGAAGTCTTAACTGTGGCAGCTGTTATTGCCAAAACGGGGGCAAGTTCATATTAATGTCTCTAGAATTGGAATGAGATGTCCTTCAAACTTATATGATATGATGGTCACATATCCACATTCCTATATGGCCCAAACTATTGCTATTTCTCACCATATTTTGCTCTAATTGCTGTAAAGCGGGCCAATCTCTTCCTCACAGTTTTGTTTTCGTTATATGACTGTGTGCCTTCCCCGTTGTGTGGTTCTAGTAGCTCAATGAGTGCAACACTGTCAACATGCAGACAGTCAACACAAATTGCCAACAGGCAGAGAAGAGTTTCCACCTTGTAGTTTCCACCTGGCTCCTGAAACATTACCTTTAATTAGGGCTTTCACTGAAAACCTTGTCCAGCAAAGCTGACAAGGTTTGCTGTTTGTGTGTTTATCTTAAGGAAAGCCCCAAAATAGAGAGGGAGAGGGAACAATTATTCTGTTTTATTACCAAACTTTTTAGTCAGGTAATCATACAATTAAATATGATTCACATAATTCCTGACTGCATTGCCCATTGAGAAATATCCTGTAATTAAACATGTGTACACATTGTTTTCAAAACAAAAATGACTGTGGAAACGCAATCCAGCCAAACACGTAACCTTGACTTTTTCTCACCAATGTGCAAGGTCAAAAGAGTTGAATAAATAAAATATGTACAGTGAGCATGTCAGAGATGCTATGTGGTCCTACTGTGTGTTCACAGGAGGGGTCTATTTTATTCAGTGTCCTACTGTGAAGTTGATGTGAAGAACGCCTGTTTCATGCTTCAGATGCACCTTCTGTGACCACCTGTCATGACCATGCCATTATCTCTGTTCACTGCTGGGCTCATTGGCATCCACAGCAGGCAAACCAGTCAGTCAACCTGGTGCACAGCTAGCAGATACGACAAAAAAACATGCCTGGCTCTAACAGCTAACACGCAGAGGAAACATTTTGCTTTGGTATTGCATATAAAGGACTATAGCTTGCAACATAGTAAATATATTGTGCATACAGTACATAATGTATTTCAATGATTACATAAAAACATGCTTTTGTAGTGTAACATTTATACGAGGCGGCGTTTGTATGAAGGCGGTATTTATTTAATCAGTAAATAAAAACAACACAAGGATAGTGCACAGGATAGATGTGTGGATGTTTCTAATTCACATCGGCAAGGACACTGACAAGGGTGCCAACCAGTATGCCTAAGGGGACAGTGATAGTGATGCAGAGAAGCATATTTAGTGCCACTACTGTATCTTTGTACCAAGCTTGTTTAATGTTGCTTAAAAATCAAACCTAATCAATTAAACATTGCAGCCTTTATTTGAGACATGAAGAAAAAATCCAGAAAACACATGTCAAAACTCGATTGATTTGAATTGATTTAATTGATTTCCATTTTATTGGGTGAAATAAGTATTTAATCCTACTGCAACACATGACTTAGTTCTTGGTGGCAAAACCCTTGTTGGCAATAACAGAGGTCAGATGTTTCTTGTGGTTGGCCACCAGATTTACACACATCTCAGGAGGGATTTTGTACCACTCTTCTTTGCTGATCTTCTCCATTTGGTCGTTGGGAAACTTGAACCTTCAGCATCCATAGACTCTCTATGAGAATACGGTCTGGAGACTGGCAGAGACACTATAGGGTATTACTGTGCTCCTTCTTGAGCCACTCCTCTGTTGCCTTAGCCATGTGTTTTGGGTCATTGTCTGGCTATAATGTCCTTCCACAACCCATTTTCAATGCCCTGGCAGAGGGAAGCAGGTTCTCACTCAAACGTTTACGGTGCAAGGCCCCATCCATTGCCCATTTAATGCGGTGAAGTTGTCTTGTCCCCTTAGCAGAAAAACACCCCCAAAGCATAATGCTTCCACTTCTGTGTTAGATGGTGGAGAAGGTGTTCTTGGGGTCACAGATAGAATTTCTCCTGCTCCAAATATGGCAAGTTGAGTTGATGCCAAAGAGCTTGATTTTGGACTCATCTGATCACAAAGCTTTCAGCACAGGGGACCTTACGGGTACTGCTAGATTTCAGTCTTTCACAGCATAGTGTGTTACCAATTGTTTTCTCAGGAGATTGATGCCGAGAACAAGGGACCGTAAAGCCTTCGGGTCGCCTCCAGCAGGGTTCCAGCTATATTGAGGTCATTGACAAGATCATCCTGTGTAGTTTGGGTTGATTCCTCACTGTTCTCATGATCATTGCGACTCGACAAGGTGAGATCTTGCATGGAGCCCCAGACCAAGGGAAATTGACAGTTCTTTTGTGTTTCTTCCATTTGCGAATACTCGCACCAACTGTTGTCACCTTCTCACCGAGCAGCTTGATACTGGTCTTGTAGTCCATTCCAGCCTCGTGTAGGTCTACAATTATGTCCCCGACATCTTTGGATAGCTCTTTGGTTTTGTAGAGTTTGGAATCTGATTGATCGATTGCTTCTGTGGACAGGTGTCTTTTATACAGGTACTAAACTGAGATTAGGAGCACTCCCTGTAAGAGTGTGTTCCTAACACCTGTTTCAGTTATTCAACTACAAATCAATTTATAAAAATGTTAAAATGCATTTTTCTTGATAGCGTTGTTGTCATTCTGTCTGTCACTGTTCAAATAAACCTACAATTAAAATTATAGACATATCGTTTATTTGTCAGTAGGCAAATGTACAGAAACAGCAGGGGATCAAATAAATGTTTCCTTCACGGTACATCAGGACAACACCATTTTTGTTGGCTGGTACCCAGAAGAACCCACCCTGGAGCCTTTACGGTTCCTTCTACTCTGCCCCAGTCTCCTCATATGGCGGAAGGATTAAGGTTAAGACGGAAGGTTAAGACACAGTGCAAGCATACATGTCCTGACTCACAAAATGTAAAATTACACACTTAATTGCTTTTTTATGTCACAATGACACACAGGCTTTACCTCTCATTCCGCTCATCACTCCATGGATCACTGCTTGGATGCTTCAAGTAGATCCAAACAGCTCAGAGCAGTGGGCGCACCGGGGTGACGTGGGGGTAGGGGGTGGCGGCGTCTTACGCAGTCTGCTTGCCGTACAACAAAGCCTACATCTATGTCCTGTTGCTGCAATGACATGCTACCACAGCACTGTATCAATAAACCACCAGAAACATGGAGCACAAAGAACCATATTGTCTTTCTCCTGTTCTTCTGCACTGCTGTTCCATCTATATTTCTATAAAGATATTTCATTTCTAAAGGCTATAACTCCCATTTGACACCATTAGTCATGTCACTCCTACCACATCTCCTTGCTTTACCAGTCTTTTTACGCTTAAGAGATCACCACCTGGTGTGGTCCCTGGTCTCAGATGGAAGGAAATTGAGGGGCCAGCTCAGGCTAGTTTAGGGTCACCCAGGGGCATAGATATAGGCAGTGCAGCCGACACGGTCTCAACCAGGCCCGCAGCATACATGGGCCCGATGTTGGGTCTATGTACAATAACAACGATATGTTGTTATTTCTATGAACATGATATTTAAGCTTGTTTTAAGACAATAAATCAAATTAATTTGTTAAGTAATTTTTATTTATTTAAAGTGTTTCAATACACAGTTAAGGTAACGACAGGCATTCCGGGTCAAGTTACTCTACTCTGTTTCTAAGCTCTGAGTAGTCTCTCCCTATGGGTGACGTTGTGGAACCACCATCATCCGAGGGCTGGCAAGGTTCAGTGTCTGTGTTGCACTTTACTTTCTTATTTATTTAAACTCTAATCAGTATCAGCCTTCTCCACCACTACGGTAAAGCTGAAGAGACCGCACAGACACAGGCGTAGGGTGAGCCCTTAAGGGCATTTGCTACAACTCAATCATAAAGAAAACGAATACAGTCTGCAATCGAGGGATACTTTGGCTCCTTCTGGTAGGGCTCATTTGACAACACCCATTTCTGTACCGTCAGGCAGGGGGGGGGGGCAAGCCCCAGGACTTGGGCTCACAGTGTGTTTGTGTTTGAACATTCTATACCATCCTGGGCAAGAAAACAGGAGCTGTTACATCGTGCTGATCTGATAAACTAGGTGACAATAGAAAATCCGAGTTCCTACTTCTAAAATCTTGAGATGACTGGCATTGACACAGAAACATGAATCAAATGTTAATTCCTGATGCTGCTGCAATTAACAATGAATGGAAAATATGCTGCATGAGAATTTCAATAAACATGAGCCGATGAGGAGAGGTTTCTCTTTTAGACATCATGAATCTTCACTCTTCAAAATGGCAGTACGCACACAACACAAGGCTGAGTGTGTCTTCAGATTTAGTTCATCTTTTAGGGGTGGCGCCCAGAAGGCCATCTTTTAAGTGAACTAGATAGTCTTAGTGATGTCATGTGCTTGGCAACAACCTTGCCCTCAACACCTACAAGACCGAGGAGACCATCGTGATAGCAAAAGAAGTACCTTGCCCATAACCCTCATACACGTAGATTGAGGCCAAGGTAAAGAGGGTGACCGGCTTCAGATTCCTGGGTCTTCCCATCTCTGACCTGTCCTGGGCCCTCTATAACTACACCTGTGTCAGGAAGGCGCAACAGCACATCTTCTTCAAGAGAACACCAAGGAAGGCTCACCAAAATCTAGATTAACTTGAACCAGTGTCAGCAAGCCCTGGTGTGGATGAGGAAGACAGCCCAACGCATCACCGATACCCAGGCTAGCCTTTGTCCAGGACAGCTAGCAAAAGTGCCGAATACAGGGTAGGATTGGACATATTGTTCATTACCAATGGATGACAGATATAACTGTGTTGAACCAGTCTCCTTATACACACACACAGCAAAAGGGCACACTATCATGCACACACTATACTGCCATTTTCTCTACAAGGACAACATCGAAACATATATTTCCTATTTGTTTGCAAAGGTTTCCATGGGGATTCATTTAGAATTGATGAATATGTATTTCAATGGGTGCCATCCAGAGAGTGTAAAAATATAATGTTCATATAAAGCGTACAACTCAGTGAAAGCATGTTTTGAAGAATAAAAACATAAAAATACCATATTATCATACCAGCATTAACCATCTATGTAGTTGGGTCTTTCACTGCCACGTTTGTACTTTTGAAAAAGCCCCATTGCACGTGACGACAATGTCGCGTTGCATTTAGCAAATTGGTCATGAAGATTTGTCATTGGGCCCTTTTTTTGCACAAGCTGTATGAAAAATCTTACACAACACTTCAGAAATATCTACTGGCTGCATTCGTTCATTTGGACAAAAGCCAAAGTAATGCCAATTGGGCAAAGTTGTACCTTTTTAGCCTCAACTAGTAAGAACTGGCTGTACACATAAGTATGAAAAGACCAGGTGAGTAGGGGAGGATGGGCTGCGAATGGGCTCAAATGTGGAAAACATGACTAAATCAATTTAAGAATAGTCATCAATCAACAACAGTTGGATCCCTAGGGTAAACAGATTTAGCATCTTATATATAATTGTCCTTCGGTGAGCTTGGTCACTGTGAATGAGATGTGACAGTTGTCTGTCTGTCCTTCATTCGTCTCATTCACTCTACATCTTGTCTTACATTGCCTTGTTGAAAGTCAAGAGAGAATGATACTGTTAAAGTACTCAAGTAATTATGCGACAAAACTTTGCTCACAGTGAACAATGTCAAAAGAATCGGCAACCGTTTGATTTGGCAGCAGATTTTGCAGTTCTTGGTAATAGGCTCTTATCAAGAAACATTAACAGTAATAGATATTAGATAGTAGTAATAGATAACAAAAAGATATGCCCATACAAGTTAAAAAAGAACAAGCACACTGATTATTTTAGTCAATGGCAGGCAGGCTAATTTTGCACTTTAAGGAGTTACAGAGAAAGAAGGTGCAATAATGATCTGTGTCCAAACGACAGGGCCTGAAAACCAGCTGTAGATGCCGGGAGCAACTAGGTCAATTAAGAATAATGACGGTGAATTAGAGAGAACACGGCATGCAAGCTTTACCAGTTGACTGCTAGGTCATGCTGGCGTGGCAGACGGGATCTCAGTGTGTATGTGTGTGTGTGAGTATTTTGAAAGACCTAGCACAGAAATCTGCTACAAGTTCCTTTTATCACTATTCCCCATCAAACTGGATAGGATCATTCACAAGTCATCTTGCTTGCAACAAGGGCTACTTAAAGGTTAATGTGTGTGCACATGTCATAAGGGGTGGGTGAGATGGTAGGCCAGAAGAAGCCAACTAAAAAAACACATACGCACACATATTAAGTCAATGTGTTTAATGGACATCAGATGTGTGTGTGTGAGAAAGAGACAGAGACAGAGGGGGGGGGAGCAAGAGAGAAAGAGAGGGAGAGCAAGGGGCAGAGAGAGAGAGAGAGAGAGAGAGAGAGAGAGAGATTTGTGTGCATGTGTGCTAATTACTGGCTGGCAGATATGGAATTAGCCATATGATAATTAAACATTCCAGATCAGGGGAGAGAAATCAGTGGCCGGATCTTTATCATTACCTCCAATCAGTGGTTGAGTCTAAGAGACATATGGTCAAAGGTTCTAAACAGCTGGCTAGTAAGCTATATTAGCCACTAACAAACAGCCATATTATAGGATGCACCTTTTAAAGGCAAGTGCAATATAATGCCTGAAATACATGCATGTCAGCGTTCACAAATTCATAATCGATGGTAATTGTCTACACTGGTAAGGCATGGGCACGGTTCAAAAACCGTTTGTCTCGCAAAATATTCTGAAGCAAATAGGGCGGTAATGCTGACAGCTCAAGGTAATAAAGACATAGATAAAATGCATGGCAAGCCTACATCGGTTGCCGTTTTACATCATTCAAGTCTAATATATGTGCATGTCCACGATAAATACAGATTTGCTGTTCCTTGAATATTCCAGAGATGTAGGAGTGTTTTGATGTTATTTAACAACGACCGCGAAAAACCAATATACACATGGTTCAGGAGCCTTGCGCAACAAGTTTGTTCGTGTCAGAACACGCACAAAAAAACCTGCCTATTGCATTACGAAACGTTACATCCCATCTTAAATGACCTACAAATAATTAAATTGACATATCCTGCTGTATATGACAACTCAGTCATCTTATGGTGTTGTGCCACTACTGACTACTGCGTCAATTTTGTGATCTTACCCTTAATGATTTTACGCAGCTGTACAATCAAATGTTAAAGACTTACCGGGAATAGCCATGTTGGTGAGCGGAATATTGTGCATGGTCTCCGGTAAACTTGCCATCCAGTCCACAAACCGGAGGTCGTTTTTCCCGTGAGACGAAGCCATGCTGCGACAATGCTATATCCAATCGTTCTGGTCCTTGTGCGGGTGTTGAGTGCGCCTCCCTGTACTACGCTCGGTAACCTCGCCACACTAAAAAGATACCAGTGTGACCAAAAGACAGTCCACACCCCTTGGGCGCGTACACATGGATGGTAGCTAAGTTGTCAGTAGATGAAGAGAGTTGAGCTATTCATTGAGAGCTGAGCTGTTGTAAAAAGACTGTCTGGACAGAAAAGAATCATCACTTACATTTCTACAATAGGTCCTATATTTCTTACTGATGGAATTCTAGACCACCGAGACCACATGGACCATGGTCTTTCAAATTAGATAGAATGAGGTTGCCCAACTTAAATATTATTAGTTGAATACGCAGAAAGTGCATATGAACATGCATTGGCAATACAGGGTTCATGTGTGGCTTTCCAACGCTGTCTTAATCCGTGGTGACCTTGTGCATCTACATTTTGTGTTTCGAGATCAGTCGTGAGAGACCAATAGAAAATGCAGGGCCAACAGGCTGACGGCTATACACAGGGTGTCCACCTGGAGACCACAACCATGGATGGGGACACCAAGACCAGAGACTTCATAGGTTTTAAAGCCTAATTCGTAAGTACAGATATGTCTGTATCTTACAGTAGGCTACCACAATGCAGTATGTTATATTACAAGTGTTTTTTATATTTTTTTATTTTTGCATTCTTGATTTTCACTGCTGCTGAAGTGTTCTGACCCATGCATGTGTGAAGAATACATTTCTCAAAGCGGGAGAACATGACTTCTAAACTCAAAATACAGATCTGAATGGATCAGGGTTTCAATCTATGATGTTCTTTATTCCAAAACCACCCTCCCTTATCCCTTTGAACCCTAATACCCCCCAACATGTATAGCCTTGATTCTTGGACAAAAAAGTGTCAGGAATTTGCATTCATTTTAAAGATTGCATACACATCCCACCTTTTTAGCTAACAAACAACTATTTGTATAACTCAAAACAACTCAACCAACTCCAAAAAGTTGGGACACTGTAAAATAAAATGAACTCAATGAACTGAACTAAATTGAAAACACTTTTTGAGATGAGTCGTAGCCACCATTACCAATGTTTTCCCTGAATAGTTTATGTTTTTAATGATCTACTGTAAATGGCATGAGTTTGAGATTTGCGAATCGATGCATTCTGTTTTGATTTACATTTTACACAGCGTCCCAACTTTTGAAGAATGGGGGTTGTTTTACCTTCAAACATCACAAAATATAACTTAGAATCCCTTCTGCATCCTTACATACTGCACGAAGCAGTTATGTCATATTTCAGTAAATGGACAGAGGCTCTCAGTAACATTACGATCGCGTTGTTAATAAGTTAGTTGAAATGAGGTGTTCTTTTAAGCCAACACTCAATCCCAACAACAGCTACAACAGTTCCCACCAGTTTCTAGATTTGCTGCATTGACCGAAGTTGAGGAGACACCTGTTGGAAGACAGGAAATTGAAAATAACTGATAAGAAAATTCTTCTTAGGTTTTGAATGTGTGCGATGTTTTTATTTTTCCTGTTCGAGTGTGTCTGATGCTGACCTCAAACTCAGTTCCTGTGCAGGACTTGATGTCCTCTGGGGTAAGTCCCTCCCATACTTCGACCAGTGTTAGACCTTTATTCTTGTCCACATCAAACACCGCCTGGGAGAGGAAGTAGGAAACATTTACTATGAGTCTGAGTTAGCATCGATGCACCATCATGGTACAGCCCACTCATTTAGTACACACACACACACACACACACACACACACACACACACACACACACACACACACACACACACACACACACACAGTATTCAATGTAAATAATATACTGAAAAACAGACAACTCTGAAAGTTAATGTTCTATTTCCTCAGACAGATAGGTCTGGCCACCCTCCTGTTCAAACCAATTCCCATCCAACCAGAATGTGGTTGGGTCAATCACAAAAATGTTTGGTCTGGAACAGTTAAACAGTTAATAAAAACCTTTGTAAATTGAAAATGAACTGAAAGGTTACAGACGGATATGCATTTGCAAGTTAGTCTGGCAATGTCAGGCTATCGAAATGCAAGAGTGTCATCAAACCAGGGTGGTCGAATAAAATGACCTACTGTTTGGTTTCTTTGTGTCAACGCTCAGCTACAGGCTGAGCCTCACATTCTTATTCTCTCAACAATTCTCCCCCATAACTATTATTTTGCATAACCTTTGATAAAAAAATAAAAAAGACTGAGGAAGGGCTATATTTTAGTAAGCGAAGCTCTGTAAAAAACATTTGAATAACTATGAGGTTTCCAGGCTTATTAGAAGGGTAAGGCAACAGTCAACATATAGAAGTCACCCTGCATCTCTTCACTTTTCTTATTTATTTATCTTTATCAATCCTCATAATGTTGAATTCTTTTGGAATGATCTGAACTCCTTTCTATGTATCTATATTGCTTCTATTTCTGTAAACTATAATTGCATGGTGCATACATTCGAAATGCAAACAATTCTTTATTATGTGACAACTTTACAGAAATAGAAAGATAGATCAATAAGGAGAAGAAGGTAAAGAGGGAGAGGGAGGCAGACATAATAGTGGAGGTGCAGGGAAGAAGGGAGTGTAGACAAATGTAAAAGTTATTGAGAGAGGAAAAGGTAGAGATGGGTGGGAAGGGGGTGAGGTACAGAACAGCAGGAGAAAATGCATAGGTAGGTAAGTAGGCAGGAAAGTAGGTATATAAGACAAGCAACTGGGAAACATTGAGTCAGTAAGTCCACAGCACCAGGTCTTCCAATGGACTTAAATTAAATGAGGATACACCAAAATGTAATTCACTAGCCAACATTCAGTGAAGTTACTGCCCTGCGTCATCATCATCTTCATTAGTAAGATGTTGTATAGTTTCTCATGAAAGGATCTTTTGCTTTTCAAACAAAAGTAAAGTAGTATCAATGTAAACCTGGATGGATGTACAAAATGAAGGTTTGAATGAATAAAGAATTTGAGTATACAATCAATTATTACAACCATGTAATAATGTATCCATCAATGTGACCAGCAGGAGTTCGCAGGAGTTTCGTTGTAGTAACTTAATAAAAAAAGGTTTTCTTGAGCAGCCTTCTATCTTAAAGCTCCAATAACCTGAGCCAAAAGTTATATTTCAATAAATATTACAATAAAGCTCTCTCTCTATATATATATATATATCCACAATAATTTTATGGAGAAGTTTATAACTGCCTCCAGTCTTTTTGTACTCCTATTGCCTACATTTTAGTACAATTTCAGTCGAGGTAAACCTATGGTCGTTGATGTGAAAAACCACCATTCATTTTGTATTAAATCTCCGACTGATTCATCTCTACAACTAATTTATCTGCCTGAATTATGAATACACTTCAAAGACAATTATTTAATAAATAATGTCATGTTGCAAAGGCGTCTGAGAGCTTTATCTTTCCGCATGCACAGCAATGACCTCTGATGCATTTGCTGGGGGACAGCAACATTCATTTGAAGATTGTCTTAATATGTATGTTAATAAACATTTTGACATAGCTTGGCTGCCTCTGATAATGACTTCTAAACCCATGCTGTGACAGCAAATGTTCATCATGTTGCCTAGAGCCTAACTCCACTATAATATCCAAGAAGCAGTCATTAAGCAAAACAAAACAGTCCCCATAGGAAGCACTGGATTTTGATGATTGTATTGTATTGTTCCTCCTCATATCACGTACTCCTGACACTGTCAAATCTTCGCAAGCTCATAAAGAAAGCACACATTTTGGCACATACACACATGGTTATCAGTTACTTTCACCTCACAGTCAACAGAAATTTCAAGTTCTGAGGCTGGAGGCTGACCCAAGATTTCAGGATCCCACTGAAAGTGTATGTGTGTATTTCAGGAGTAGAGTGGGTCTACCTCTGCCTCTTTTCTCTTTTTTTAATCCTCATTTTTAAGAGCAGGGATTTAAATTATCGTGAGAGGACTGAAATAAGCCAGACGTTTTCTGCCAGACAAATGTAAAAAGCCGACGGCAGGCCCGACAGTCTGAATTTTCATGCTCTCCAGTCTCCCTATTACTTTGAATGGGGCCAGACAGTCTAAAGTTTGCTCACTGACAGGTATAATTTGCCATTCAAACAATAAGATGTTGATAGGAATTTAAGTAGACCACCCAAACATACTTTCCAATCAGATCTTTAAAGAAACTCTTTTGATACATTTATGTTAAGGTGAGTGGGGGGTTGGTTTGTTCGAAACTAGCCTTTTCATTGCATTGACAAAATCCACCAAGCACACACACACACACACACACACACACCACAGAAAGGACTAAAACTATTATATTTACAGCAGATAAGTCAGCCATAAACGCTGTAGGACATGGTATCAGGTGAATGTCTAAGAGTGAAAGAGAACAACCAGTGACAGCAAAGCAGAGGAGAGGAACAAAAGATTAGCAGGAGATTAGTGTTGTTGGTTGGGATGAACAGCACAAGGATGAGAATGAGTTATCATGGAGGAAAGGTGATGAAATCAGAACAAAATCAGGTGGGAGGGAGTGGTAGGAGTATTAAAGGTGAGACAAAAGGACCGGACTAATTACATTTTGCTGTCACACCCAATGAAGGACACTACTTCCTGGGGTGCCTAAAAAGAGGTCCCCTTTTCTGCATGTTTTCATGAGCTCCTTTTGAAGTACTATGGCATAAAAGGCTACAGCTACATCATTGTGTATGGTGTTGCACTATGCAATATTGTAGTTGAGATGTGATTGTTGCAGTGCAATCTGTGCAGTGAGATGCCATTGATGCACTGTGCCTGGTAGACTGTCCCCTGGGTCAAACCACAGAAATACCATTGGAACTTTGACACCATGCAAAAAGGTGTCTGCTAAATGAATAATCTATAGAATAGGGGAAGAGGAAAAACAGGCAAGAGTTAGGAAATGCAATAACCTTTATAAATGGTGCCAGAAATAATCTTTCTGAAAAATCATGTTGTGCAATTGCTCGCATTGAAAATAACAAGCGAGTGGGGGGGGGGGGGGGTGTTCATAGAAGGAGAGAGTAATCGAAAGAGGCAATAGGAGCGATTCAGCAACATGTACGAACAGAAAGGTCTGCATTGATCACTTGGTCGCTCTCTCGGCCAGAGCTCACAGTGGGCTGCGACAGCTGAACAACAGGCCAGTCTGCCAACGAGCAAGCCTGGCTGGTGTCCTTTACAGACGATTGTAATTTAGCTTTTATGAAACGATTGATCCTTTGTACTTTTGTGCCTCGCAGACTAGTGTCCTTTCCAGACTTTTGTCACTCACTAGTTGTTGTCTTTTACTGAGCATTTTCATCTACTGATTGGAATTATTTACAGACAGGTTTTTTGAAGACTGATACATTTAGTCCATTGAAGATTATTGTCCTTGAATGACTGTTCTGGTTCATCATCTGTTTTCCTTTATATTCTGTCCTGGCTATTGTTCTTAAAATGAGTCTATCCCAGCAAATCCTTGTAGTATAGCAACACGTATGAAGAGTGTCCCCGTCCTGAAAATGACCGTAAACATGTTTATCTCCCCACAACCATAAATAATAGGTTACATTTATGCCCTCAATGTTCAGAACATTATTCTGCGACGTAACTGCGTTTCAGATGAGGCATCAGTAACAGTAAGGGGGCCATATGGTTGCCTTGTTAACCTCATTACTATACATCATCATAAAGAGCTTGGCAAAAAAATTATGAGAAGACATAAAAATCGATAGCCAGTGTCCTTCAAGAAATCCACTTATAGGATTAGGGTTAACCCAATAAATGTCCAGCCTTCTCACCGCTACCCCATTAAAATCCATATTTCAGTCACTGGGACATGTTTTGCATGTGTTTTCTCCACCGTAACTAAGTGTCATCACTCAATCAGGGAAAGCCTTGTCTGTTCTAGAGCTGTCATCTCAAGTTACCCTAATCATTGGGGCTTTTCTGCTACATCATCCTAAAAAATAAAAATAATTATATACACAGTATACAGTATGTATGTGTGTGTGTATATATATATATATTTGGATTGGAAGAATGTCTGAATTTCAGTGCAGAACCTAATGCTCACAGAAGACAAATATTTCACCCACAGCATAACATTTTGGAATACTAACAGATCAAGGCTAGTGCATAAAACATACGGCCACACAACAAAAGCTATCGGCAACTTGAAAAGACATTGGTATTTTGCTTATGCAATTTCCTCTGAATTTGGTAGGACCGGCTCTGGATAATATTTAATTATTTTCCTGGTCCCTACAAGTATTTAAGCGTCCAACTTAAAAAAAAATGAAGTCATTTGAGAACATGTCAGTATCTACAGAGAGATTTAGACAACCTAGATTCAACAAGGCTGAAATGGAAGTTCACCGACAGAGATTGAATAGTATATGACTAATTGGGATATTCAGCGCACTGCACAAATTGCTATGTCTATAACTGTATAGAAATAATGATCAATGGCTATCATGCTCTTGGTCTGGGGTTTAGAGAACAACTAAGTAAAACAATGTCAGATTCAATGACCTCAGAAACATGAGTGAAGTAGCCTCTCATATTGTTCACGCTTTGCTGACACTTAAAGGGAAAACCTTGCAATTCACATCGATGGCGGTGCTGTGTCATTAAGTGAGTTTGATCGATTCATGTTTTTTATTCAAATCGAGGTCTGAGAATTCAATTTGGAGGCCATTTGGTCAGAGAACCAGCATGGCTCTCAAAGTGCTGCTCCTTGTCCTATCACACACATTAACTCCACCACCTACACCGTGGCCACTCACCACAATGCATTTCAGGTTCCATGAAAAAGAAACGCCTACAGTGTCAGCAATAAGACAGCCGCAAGAAGAAAGCGCAGCAGCATGAAAGCATTCCAAGACTGACATTTTGCATTGACACTCTGCTGGGATGTTAAGTGGCACCAGCACGGAACCTGAACAGCCTTAGAACACTGAATATTCTAGTCTTCTATGTCATTAGCGCGCAGGCACGTTCCCACTGGTGGCAGCAGTCAGACGTGAGCCTGACCCGACAAACCTTTTCTGTGATGATGCGATCTACACACTGCTTCCCCGTCAGTGGCAAGTTACACTTGTCCAGGATCTTGTGCTTCCCTCCCTGAGGAAAAAGGAAGAAGACAGAAATATTGAAGGTCAAACGTGTATAGAACTAGTGAGCAAGAGACAGAATGAAGAGAGAGAGAGAGAGAAACTGTGTGTCTGTGTGGTCTTTTAGGGTACCGCTGCAGATGGCTTGTGAATGGCGTATGTATTGCCCCTCTCCTGGGGTACACAACATGCATGAGTACATTTTACGCACAAGAAAGTGAGAGGCGACGGCAGCCAATATATGGTGACCCATGTATTAATAGACAAGTAGACCATCATCAACCAGATACCTGTTGACATAGCATCTTTATTATACAACGCCATCTGCTCCCCTGTCTAGATAACATCAAGGACACAACGTTCGTTGGCAACCCTCACTAAACAACTTTGCTTTTATGACAGACCAACCAGAAATGTTGGATCTAGGACCATGACTCAGTTAAGCCAGTGGATGAGTCACTTAACCACTTGTGCTCCAGCCATTTGGAGGTATTCTAATGTGGGCTTGGCGACCGTCTGAGTATAAAGTCCCTCTGGGAGCGGATGGAGCTCCCTTGGCATAGACGCATTAGTTAATCCATTACCAGAATCAGAATCAGTAATTATAGCATCTTAGTCATTAACCTCAAAGGAGCATGGGTAAGGAGTTGAGAAAATGATGAGCTGAAGCTCGGAACCATTAAGATGTTCAGTTAGGGAGAGCATACAACTAGTAGGGAACACAAACATAGAATAGGTTGGCTGAATCTGGAGATAAAAACATAGTATCCAAAGGGCCTTTAGAAATATGTGCTTGCACCTATGTGCACCTCTGGTGCATAGCAGGGCCACTCAAGAGGGAGTTGAGGTTCAACTAGGGTGAGAGTCATCGAAGGCCAACACACGCAAGGTCACAGGTCGGCCAGGTAAGGTAAACACAGCCGTGCCGCATTCCAATGATGACATTTTGTGTTTCTTAGGAGGGAGATGTGCCGAAAATTGAGCAACTCAATCCTCCCCTGAACAAAAACCCCAACAGGGAATCACTTCCAACCCTTCCCTGGACGTTGTTGTTTCAAGAACAGCGTCTTCAACCACTCCTTGTGTGAGCCTGACGAATCATACAAAAATGCCTTACCTTAGCAGAGTGCTCCATGGTGACAACCACCTTGGTTCCAGCACTTGCCACCAGGTCCATTGCTCCACCCATTCCCTTCACCATCTTACCCTACATACAGACAGAAAGAATCAGATTTAGTCATCATGCAAAACACCTGTGAATATTTCAACCAACAGTGTTTGTTGTTTAAAGACAAGCCACATGGACTTTAGTCAACACTGAGGGGTAGGAGGGAAATTTGTTTATAAAACAAGTCAAATTAATTTAGATAATCAAAATTGAATTGCAAGAGGGCATGGAAAATCGTCTACATCTCCCCTCATTCCTCTGTGCGGTAGTTATAAACCTGTGTGACAAACAGATATGCCCTGGGGGCAATAGCTGAATTACCAAATTAAAATCCAATTTGCTTATCAACGACACAGACCTTGGCTCCCTGTTCCCACAGAATACGTAAGCTACACCTGGCAGATATATAAACACAATACATGTACTGAGGCGGTGGGGGATAAAAAGGAGGTAGGAGTTTGAGACCAGTTAGGACTGATTGATGCACACATCCACATGTTCACACAAGCGCTTATCTCTCTAACTATGTCTTTCCCTTTCACCGTAATATACACACACACACACACACACAACACAAACATATATACACACACACACAAACCCACACACTTATGCGTATATATATATGCACATAGAATTATAGATAAATATATATATTATATAGATATATTTTGTACACAGTTTTTTTTGGGGGGGGATATATGAGGGATTTAGATTTTTGGGCTTTATGGTGCAAAGTAACTTCAATGTAGTAATCAATTTTCCTGGTTTAGGGGTACAAAATATAAACGGTAAAAAAGTCAAGACTCTGGATGAGATTGGGCATTCCAGGGGTATTCATGCAAAGTGTTCCCAACTGGAGTCCACCCGCAAAGAATATTACTGTCTGACAGTTAATGACAAGACAGATTCCTTGTGGAAGCACAATCTGCTATTTCAGATTGTGCCTCCTTCAGATTGTGAGTCAGAAAGCCTTGTAAAGTGCTTGAATGAAAGAGACATAATGCAAGAACAGCATTTGAAGAGGTAGTTGAAAGACAGAGCTGGTGGCATAGCTAACTGTAGCATAGACATTAAATTTGATGTCAGGGCCCCTGTTCAGATGTCTCACAATACAGCTGTTCTTTTCTCATCCTTACTTGGATAAATCACTGTCCAATCAGAGTTGATGTGTAGGCAGAACAGAAGTTGTTTTTTTACCATCTTATGTATGATATATTTATTGATAACCTCAAGCAATAAAGAAAGATAGAAGGTGATGCCTTTCTGCAGGATTCAGAAGGAGCTGACTAGAGATTTGAGATCTCTGTACTTTATATCTTTAACCCCTTACTTCCTGTAGTTTATCTGTACCCCCTTACTTCTTGTAGTTTACCTGTACCCCCTTACTTCCCAGTAGGAGACTGCATGTCTGCCCCCGCTTTGTATCTGGTTCTCTCTGTATCTGGTTCCATCTACAGCTTTGCGTTTGGTTATAGGAGCCCACTCAGATCTCAATTCAACTTAAACCATTAATATTGACCTTATCAAATGTGTGTGTTTAGAAGATATTAAGGTTGACGTAGATCAACAGACAGGGAGATAAAAGAAAGAGATGGGTAGACAGGCAGAAAGAGAGAAAGAGAGCAGCCAGATAAGATATTTTCACTCTGTACTCTGATTTGATTTGGATCAGATCTGGATTTAGATCAGCAAACTCGATTCAACAAGTTACCCAGTCACACAATAACTGGCGTGGGTTGAGGGATAAAACGTCCTACAGGACCGGAGACAGTAATTACATAACGCTGTTAACCCTATTTGGACAATGTTAACCAAAGCAGACTACCTGGGACCAGCTGTTAAAATCTCCTCTCTACTCTGATTATACCCTCTTACCTTCAGTAATTCCACATGCCACATTGGTATCCCCTCCATTTGATTATAAACATGAACATGAGTGATATTGAACATCAAACTGTCGTGCCGCGGTCTTTTGTAAGACAGTTTGGGCTCACTCTACACGAAACCTACTGCGACCAATCTATAATTGCAGATCCTCTGCCTAGTGTAGTAATTTTCCACTTTGCATTAGTGGAAAATCATCACAGAATTGTTACATAACTAGTGCCGTCCACATTTAAATTATTATTGGGGGGGGGAAACAGGGTGGGCGTCACGTGGGTAGGCACTGCATCACGTTGGAGGGGCACCCTACAGGGTACTTCATTACATTTCCTGGCACATTGGGCCACTGTAAAATTCACCTTATCATGCTCTATCTACCACAGTGGGCATATAAAAAGGGCCGTTTTAGACTTTTTGTTCTGACCTGGGGGCATCAGCCCCCCTCCCCTCCGCATCCACCAATGTGTCCCACAGCATAATACAAGGTACCTATCTTCAGCTCTGCATTTCACAAATGTCCGTAAGATCCCTGTTGGCTCATACACCAGGTGTGCCGAACTGAAGCTTTGCCAAGTAGTGATAATCTCCTCTCCCTATCCCCCTTCCTAAATATAGCATATGTCTCCATACCAATGCAATTGGTAAACTGTAACATTTGTTGTTTTTGTTTTTTGTTGCAACAGTGTTTGGACCCAGCATACTGAGATAATGGACACTTTCCACTTTCCCCTCCTTCCGCCACATCCCCTTTCAATATGCAGTTAAAAACAGGAAACTGAGCAAACTGAATATGCTAGGAGGTCTACACGATACTGTCTTTTTGACAAGTACTTCACTCAGATGGCGCCTACCCTGATTGCCCTTTGTTCATTTTGTAGTTATTTTCATAAAAACAAGCAAAGAGTACCACCGAACAAAACAAAACATTTCAGACAGTTCCTGCCTCGCACATCTAACACTCACACACACAATCACACTCATCCATCCATCCATCACTCCATTTCTTGTTGCCGGCTTCTCTCTATATAACTTAGAGAAGTAAATGTGTTCACTGGTAATTTATTGACAAACATAAGACAAAAAATGACAGATAACTCTACACTTCCACAAGATTAACAGAATTTTACAACAAATAGCAGATAATTTGGGATTAGACAATGTCAGTTTGTTCAGTTCTTGAGCCTGTCCTCAATACCAATAGGCCTTGTGTTAAGACTGGTCTATAAAATTTAAAAAACGATCCAACTTGGCAATCCAATACCAATCACAGTCATTACTATTTCTGTTCAGGTTGTTAATGTAATCTGTGGCTGGATAATAGGCTACTGAAGTGGCTTGTGATTGATTGACCGATGAGAAGAGGAATGTAATTGGCGGTTTGCAGGGAGACCTGTGGTTAAGACCTGCAGCTGAGAGTCACAAGCTCAAACAGAACATATCCACAGCGTATCTCCGTGTGTGTGTGTGTGTGTGTGTGTGTGTGTGTGTGTATGTGCCTATAACAACGGGTGAGCAAGGAGTTTTTACACATTAGTCATCTTTTGCTCTTTTGGAACACTCAAAACTTCCAGCAGTGCAGCACCAACAAGACTAACAAGCAACTGCTGTTGATGCAGATCAAACAGTAATGAATGCATTTACTGATAATCTACATGGATGCACAGTAATATCTCTAAACTCAAACTGTGAAAAGGTTTTCACACAACTCCAATTAAGTTAACACTAAGTTAACTAACCAACATATGAATCATTGGTTCCATCACAGGCATTAGCATCACGGACACTGCACTGGTATAAAATAATTTCCCAACAAACTCCAAACAGAAGTTGTCATTTACATTCTCTTTTTGAGAGTGACTGAAGCTGTTCATCCTGCAGATTAAACACAGGAACAGAACTTGTGTTTGTACCAAACTTCACTTTAACCTTTTAGCTTCTCCCAAAGCGTGTAGCCACCCCCAACATTATCTTGCAACGCTCCAACATGGGGCCGTAGCTCCGTATTTTCTATACGGAGGTATGCAAAGTATTTAAAAGCTAAAAAACATTCCACCTATGTGACAGTTTAACATTCGGACACATAAGAAACACAAAGCGCTGCAAAACGGAATTTCAATCAACCTTGAACATTAAGTGACCCGAGAGACGTTGCGTAAGAGCAGAAGACAGGAAGACGAAGGCGGTGCCCATCATGGCCAGGCAATCCCTACTGAACTACAAACATTCAACACTATATGTCTGCGCCATGCGCCACAACCCCCAAGAACAGTTTGTATCCAAACAGCCTCTCCTCCACAAATCTAACAGGAAGAATTCTTGGGGTGTGTATGGCTGGCAGAAGTCACCAGAACGTCTCGGTAAGGGCTACGGTCTGTGTTCTCCAGGGAAGATGAATACCTGCCAAATATGTCTCTCAGTTTCAACGCAGAATATAGTAGGTAGAGGTGTTGTGAATATTATTTAGAAAATGAGTCGGTAGTGCTTGGCTGCTCCACCCTTAGTCTTCCTCTAGCAAACTAAACTAGACTACAAATCCAGTACTGTCATATCCATCATAGGCCAGGCAGACTATCTGCAATTTATCGAGGCTGAAGAGCCGCAACAAAACAGAACATTATGTCCACACGTGATAATCTGTAATGCAGTGATTGTTCTAGATCCTTGTGCCTGAGTGGAGAACTGACACTTATCACTCAGAGAGATTTAAAAGCTCTCAAGCACATAATGTTAATCTGCATTTCCCTTATTAAAAGTGCTGGTTTTCGACATAATCGCAGTAGAAAGCGACAGCATCCCCTAGTCGAACATAAACCCTCACCAATTTTATGCTTCACAAATCATCTTTCAACTTGATTCATTTTCATAATTGTAGAGGCGGCGGGTGGTTATGTTGCTCAATCCATCAAGTCAAAGTGGTAAAGATTAATAAACCACATAAATGTACTTTAATTTATATGTTTTATGTGCTTTAAAGACGTGTCTGGTAGTAAAATTCGAACACCCCGAATTTAACTATGAGACAGCTTATTCCCATTGTCTAGCCCACACCCCAAATATTTCTTCATTTAAATATATCAAAATAAAATAAATGTTATTTTGGTGATAGAACCAGTGCCTTTTGTGACCAAACTTGGGTTTGATAATCAATTCCAATACCCAAGTAAATCCTACAACAATAACTATTCACACATATACACACATTTCAGTCATTTTTTGAGGTTATATTGTATATACAAGTTGGCATTATGCCAACACAACACAAAAACAAACACTAACACAGCACACTTATTAACCGGATTATTAGATATATCAATGTATTACACATTAAACAGTCCTTTGCCTCCAGAAACTAAATTATTTGAATTAAGGTTCAGAGAATTGGTTAGAGATGTTACATATTGGTAACATCACTCCGTTGGCTAACAGACTGGTTTCACGCTTCAAACCATTAGTTCTATTTCTTTGAAAGTGGAAAGAATTCTATATTAAGGTTTGAGGACCATGTGTGGCACTTAAGCTGTGATGCTCCTGCTATCATTCTGAGATGATACCTGCTTGGTGACATGGCACATTATCCTGCTGTAAGTATCCATGACAAAGGGTAAACTGTAGCTGCGAAAAGATGCAATGCCTCAGCAACAAAATGTTGACACACTGCGGCATTCAAACACTGACCAGGTGGCATAAAGGGATGTGTGATGTGTGAAAGAGTCCCAACGCCATTTACACCAGCTTCACAGCCTTGACGCCCCTTGGCACCAGGGATGCAGAACATAAACATTGTGAGAACGTGCGCATTCCTAGGACATACCGGTATCATCCAGTTGGCTAGATCTCCATTCTTAGACACCTGCATAGCTCCCAGCATTGTCAGGTTAACGTGACCCCTAAGAAAACAACAAACAATTGATCTGCTGATGCAAACAACACAATTTAATATCATTTGGGTTTCCTGATAGTTAAGTGTTATTTCCACATTTATAATGCCTCAAAAGTACATAAATTGGCTACTACTGACCATAAACTGCTTTAGTGAATAAACAGGCACATTATTTATCTTCCTATAAAGTCAGTAAAATGACTACATATGAATAAAAAATGACAACTAAAGATGAAGAAGTGAGTCAAATCAGCCCCCTAATGAAGTCCCCCATCATGTTCTCATTATACTGGCCTTGGTAGCAGTGTTCAAAGTCCAGTATTTAATGACAACTCTTCCCGTAACTTCAAAGCCATGCTGTTGAATGACCTAACATTCATTTAAAATATCATTGTAAAGTAAGTTTGAAGGATGGACCATTGCTACATTTAAATTGTTATTGATCTTTACTTACAATTCTTTTATTTTATTATGTAAATTATATTTATATTCCAATTATATATACACAGTGCATGTGTCAGTGGACTTCTTTACCTATCTTCTGGGGGAACTTTACAAGGACAAAATGCAACATTTGTGCAACATTTACTAAACCATGCATCGGTTTGGCCATAGAGAGATTTGATTGAAACTCTCTGACCTTATAGCTGGTTGGAGCAGACAGGTGGGAACACGATATAATAACCATACCAGGTAGGGTAATGACGTTATAGTCACAATAACGGGACTGGGCCTGCATCTGCAGACATAATTTCTCCCTTGACACAAAAAATGAGATTTTACCCTCACAGAACCTTTTTCCCATGGTATACACTGGTGTTTCTGCAGTATGACATGTACATGCACACAAGGACTGCAGTGACGCAAAACCACAACCGCACCAAACAATAAACACAAAACATGGACACACACACCAGCTTACACACAGGGGCATCAATCTAATGACCCACAACGACCAACGTGGCTTTGTGCTGTCCTTTTACAGTTGCCATTACAAGGCAGTATTTATGAGTTGTATTGGATTTCTTCTGGGTGGGTAAGTAGAAGGCATGCTAGATGGGGGGGCAGGGATTACATGGGACAGGGATCAATAGGATTCAGGGAGATATGGGCAGGCCTGTCAACCCTCCGGATCACAACAACAGCTCACAGACTAAGGGGCTGAGACATAAACTAAATTCTGATGATAAAGCAACAAAGAAAGGGCCGTTTGTAATCTCTAGTGGATGACTGGTTCTCTCAGATTTGTTGTGAAGGATTGTGGTAGAATTGGCCAGTACTAATATTGATATTACCAATATTCTTAGATAGTTGGATGGATGGATGGATGAAGGATGAGACGGATGAATGTCTTACCCTCTAATCATGGCAAAAGACTCATCACTAGAGAAGTAGGAGGCCCCCGGCAACACAGTGACAGTCTCTTTACCTACAGACCAACACAACAAAGTTTTGGGATGTCCTGCGTGACTTTACCGATCAAGAAAAGCAATAGCAGACAACGTAAAGGAACAAACATATAATCCTGAACTTAAGAAAAATTCTTACCGGCGTTGATGAGGTCAGCGTCCACGCCCTCCTCTGTGGGGTAGGGCCCCTGCCAGGAGCACAAGTCACACATGGTCAGCAGTTAAATACTTATCACCACCGCTTGGCGCACCTTTTTCCTCGTTTTTCGCGTCATTGTCATTATGTTTGGAAAGGATAGGAGGGAAGAGAGGGAGCGAGGAAAGCTACTGACAACACTGCTCTTAACCTGACATGCATCATTTTAAGACCATTTTTAAATGATGCATTAGCATATCCGAGGCCACATTCTCCTGTCAGCAACGGAAAATCGACAATGCTGGAGAAGGAGCAGCCTTTGTTGATTCACACAAAAGCACAGTGTTGACAAATAATGTCTGCGGGGGAAAAAGTAGCGAGGTGACAATTTGAACGTGAATGTGTACTCTACAATGGCCTATGGTGCAAAAATAAAAAAACATTTGTGACGCAAACAATAGATAAAAAAATTATGAGTAAAAAAAAAAACATGCAACACAAACCCGTAACACAACAGTAATGAAACATCTGCATATCCAAAAATTGGTTTATACAACACTATGGCGTTAATTCACGACACAAGAGCGTTAATTCGTGCAACAGCATTAACACAAATGTATTTGTCAAAGCACAACATTCTTTCTCAACAGAAGTGGTCTTGTCCCTTAGGGACCCAGTGCCTAGTGGATTTAGTGGGGTATCTGAGGGCTCCCTTAGTACTGTGATTCATTTAGCTTATTCCAGGAGGAGGGTTTAAGCTGCGCATGCCTGTCTCCTACACTACAAACCCTCCTTCTAGAGGGTAGCTTCAGAGTCAATGTATTTCGATATCTTATTGTTTCGACATGTCTAAATCTTGGGATGGAGGCCGATCCTGGGGGAAAATGTGCAGTGTGTCTGAAAGTCTTACCAATCCCAAGATGCCATTTTCACTCTGAAGGTGGACAGTAATGTCAGGCTTGATGAAGTTGCTGGCTAGCATGGGGATGCCAATTCCCAGGTTAGCTGAAAAGGTGCTTTGTCAAAGACTATAAACCTTCACTTTCTCAGTATTTACCAGACCCATTTAACAAACTAAACTCCACAAAAGTATTTTGTTGTTTCTAATTTTGCTTTTGAACGTCCAGCATTCTGGAGCATTTTGGAACACCTGGGACAGTTTCATGAAAACAAATAAACCAATGGGGAATGAGCTATCAGAAAGCTACATAACAAGACGTATGGCGTTGACGGCCCACAAGGCTATTCTACAGGTAAGAGGAGATTTTCCGAAAAACCAGGTTGACGAGCCAAATATCTGGTGTTCAGATGAAAAACATCTCATTTAAGGTCCCCAAATGTCTTATCTGTAAAAGAGCATCTGTGCCCTAGATGTGACAAATAATTCCAAGAGAAACAGACAGACTGGAATCCTCAGTCAGTGGTTCATGTGAAGGATACCATACATGCCATCCTCAAACTCCAGAGCAGCCCTACGGATGATGCGCTCTCGGACAACGTCCGAGTCCTTTTTCGGTTTGGGCTTCTCGGTCTGGCTCTTCTGTACTGTGCGTCTCTAAGGAAAGTAGGAAAGGAGAGGAAGAGTGACTGAGAAAGGAGGACAAGGGAGGAAAATTTGTTCCTCTTTCTTAGGGGGATTTTTTTTTTTTTACAGTTTATATAGCACTTCCTGCATTACCTTAACAGGGACACACTGCATGATGCAGTGTGCCGTAACACCAAGCGGTTTTTCAGTGTGAACAGCTTTTCATTCGGTCTCATTCACTTCATTAATAAAAACCAACCGCCCAACCTCACTGCACTAGTGCTAATAAATGATGCATGAGCGTAACGCTGACATGTGGCTGTGCTGCAAAACGCAAATGTGATCTTATTCAGGCAGGGGAGGGAGGAGGTGAAGGACAAGACCTAAAGAAAAGGATGGCTGTACCTCAATTCTCTTCTCGTAGCTCTCGCCCTTGATTATCCTGTTGACGTAGATACTGGGGATGTGAATATCCTCCTCAGCAAACACCCCGACATCCACCACCTCTTCCACCTAGAGAAACACACGCATACACACGAGGCTTTGGGACAAACCACCATTAACCTGTTGTGGGCGTTTTCCTTCTATTGTAGCGAAAACTGGGGTTGAGGCGTGAAACGTTGCGTGAGACGCAAACCGCTTTAAAAAAAAAATTCTTCTGAGTTTCGATTATCTAACCGTTGAAACCACTCTTCCAAACCCTCATCGGCTATCATCACATAATCATCTAGACATGACAGATTGGAAAGTCTGCTTGGTGTAGAAACTCCTCTACCTAATTATCTGACGCCAGAGACAGCAGCCAATAGAGTTCAGCCTAGACAGGCAAAGGAGGAACATGTTTCATCGTGCAAGGTTAGTGCCAGCTAAATTAATTACTGGTCAATATTTTTGCTGGGATGAGGTTGGGGACATTTCTGCCATTGTAATACGACACGTATGGAGGATGGTGATTTTAAAAGGGAAGTGAGGGCGATGAGCCTGACATAC
The DNA here is from genome assembly GCA_036571765.1 of Plecoglossus altivelis. Classification (NCBI taxonomy): domain Eukaryota; kingdom Metazoa; phylum Chordata; class Actinopteri; order Osmeriformes; family Plecoglossidae; genus Plecoglossus; species Plecoglossus altivelis. The sequence goes on along the minus strand of BROE01000008.1, from coordinate 9,106,165 downwards.
GGCTTCTTTTCCTGTATTATCCCCCCCACACACACACACACACATGTGGAGACTTGTGTTCTGCATAAAAGGGGATATACGAATTGTGAAAAAGAGAGAGAGAGAAGGAGCCATGGCGAGGAAAACATCAGACTCAAGGAAAACTAGCGTAAGCCCTTTAAGTACAGTGCTAAAACCCTCCTCTCCTCAGCACGTTTCAGCAGGGAAAACACTTTAGACGAGACAGAATCAACCCCAGTCCACCCAGGAAGAAGAAAAGAGCAGGCAGGATATATCTTTACAATAAGGCTTATAAGAGCGATAAAATGCATCCCTCTCTCCCGCACTTTTGACTTCCTTCTCTTGTGACAAAGTGTTTGTTTTGCTCACACACATACAGTGCAGACTGCTATTGCAGACAAGATGAATTCCACCTAATCTCAGCTTTCTTTCTCAGCACTTGTCGCTGGATGAAAGGAGCCAATGGCTGAGCGTGGATGACGTCTGAATGTTGTCATGGATACCGAGGTTTGGGTAGCTTGGGGCAGTAAAGTGATTTGGACTCTTTTCTGTTATTCACTCTTTCTCTCTCCTTGATGGGGAGCCACAATGGGTGTTCTGCAGTGAAAACACACACAGAGCTCACAAACGCTCACAACTTGCCTGTTCCTCTAATTGTTAATAGACAACCTTATTTAATGGTAGACCAATTTCTGGATGGACTGAAATCAAATACAATGTGTGTTTCTCACATTATACCGATGGTATCTACTGATTCTCTGGTGTTCCTAGGTAGGTTAAGCTTGATCGTACTCTGTTCAAGGCAGACCTCTTCTCAATCCTGCATGACCTTATTGTCGTGTTCTGAAATGGTGCTGTTGTGTGTGAACAATAGTGTATTTCATCCGAGTGGTACAGCCTGCATAAAGGCTCAGAAGACAAAAAAACACTAGATACACACATACACACATACACACGCATACACACACAAACACACACAAAGATGGGTGCACGCTTACAATTATGTGTGCGATCACAAGGAGACTGCTCAGCTATGGTAGCATTTTCACCTCAATAAAAGCAGAATGGGCCATGAAGTGAGCTGACAGGGGGCAAAGAGAAAAACCAAATGCCCCCGGGACAAGCAGCAACCTTTTTTTATCAGTTTGTTCTTTTTTTGGCCTTGCGCCTTGTCACAACCGATACATCTCAGAACAGATGCACTATGATGGAAATTGTGTATTAAACCACGGCACAAACGAACGTGTGTGATGTGTGCGTTTGTGTTGTGTTGGAGCCCAATTGTGTTTGTGTGGGTTCTCTCTGAGCTTATGTATGGGTGCATGCCTGCAATGTGAATGTCCTTGACTTTGTATATGTGTCTTTTACAGGGCAAAAGCATATTTCAATCGTAGCTTTGTCAACAATGTGTATGAGTGTTGTTTGACTCACTATAGACCCTCAGTATATTCCAGCCCCGATCTTATCCATAGGTAAAAACATCAAGATTGAGGCACAGCTTTCGCTTCCTATTGATGAATAAGACAGGAGCACAAGGAGGTGCATGTACACGCAATGCACACGCGCACACGCAGCTGGCAACGCCACAAATTAACCACCTGTGCCTCTTCCCTATTCACATTGCTTCCATTCCCAGAGTTCAGACAAATTCCACTGATTATGACATATGAAGGTCGCCGATGTCCGTTTGAGGTCAAATTTCTGTTAATAACTTCAACCTTCACTTACACATACGTCTATGAGATTAGGTTTTATTTCCCGCCCTAATTCCAGGATCATTAAACAAGGAGCAAAAACCTGAATCACCTAACTTAACATAAAAATAAATGTCAACTGCTGTACACTAAACAATGCCACACTTCATAGAAGTATTCCTTTGTTAGTCTTTCTTCGGTGTACAGCTAATTCAATGCAAATTGTGTTTCAGGAGAAGTACCGGGCCAGGCTAACGACACTGCACAACTAGGATTCATCTGCTGTTAGGGTCCATCTTGAATTGTGCAGTTTCTCTGATGACTGTGTGCAGGAGCAAGATCGGGTTCTTTTGAGTCGATAAGATGACATGAATGACCCAAGCAGGTTGTCCTTAACCAGGGAACATCGACACAAGCTGCAGTTTGGTTCCTCTAAGCAGTGCATTAATCCATCATGTCGATTGGAGAAGCAATGTGACGTTCCGGAAGAGTCAGAAGCCTTCCAAACCTCCCCAGCCCTCCCAGGACCAGGGAGAGCAGCCCAAGTCAACAGATGATCATTTCTTTCCAAGCTGATATGAAAAGTCAGACAACTCTGACACAGAAGAAACGCTGCATGCCAAGACCTGACCTTCACTCCCTTTCTCTCTGCATACCTTTGATAGGGATACGGTAGAAGGAGGGAGATGGCGCAGGGAGATGCCATGCTGTATTTAGCAATTAAACTTATAAATCTTGTTCCATAGCAACTTAGTCCTATTTGCCATTTTTCAGGAAAGCGATTTTGGTTGTTTTACGTACTGATTTCTAACCTGGAATATGAATCACCGTTTATGGATTGTCATCACCTCATTATTTGCAACAACAAAAAAACATGTATAACCACTAGGATTTATTGAAGAAGGTAGGATTATTTCCCGGTAGGATTATTATTCACGTCTTTAATATTAAGCACTATGGGTGACTATAGTTCCCTGTGGTGTAACGCAGCTGTCAATTGGGTGAAATCTTTGGCATCTGTTATTTACAAACCACCTCAGATGGTTTTGCTTAGATTATACACATTATACCGTAGAGAAAGCGCTGCAGATTATGGTTGTTGGGCAAGTGTTGGGAGAAGGTGTTGGGCATTTTTAAGATATATTGTAGGGCCCCCTTCCCAATATAACCAAACATGTGCCTTTTTATGCACCCAAATGTTATTTGTATTACATTTGGGGACAAATATACGATTGTTTGACTGCACGTTGTCTCCAACTGAGCTTTATATACAGAGTAACTTGCCATGAAAATGATCAAATCTCCTGAGCATTAGGATTTAGATGACTGCAAGAGTAAAGAATAAAAGCCCTGTCTTCTATTCAATTCTACTCAAAGTAATTCTATAACCTATATTTACCGAAATTTACTCCCGTTCAAAAGGTCAGGAATACAAAGGTCAGCCACTTGAAACATTGTTACGTTCCCTCTCACTCAAACAGTTTGAACAGTGACAAAGAGCACTGAAAAACTAAGTTGTACAAAAGACCATTAATTAATAAAAGCCCCATTTATAATACAATGTTTGATGAAGAACATCTTATAGTGGTTTCATTGCAACTAGAATCAAGATCAATTGATGTACAAAACGACATCAGAAAAACAGGAAATTAACCAGGCAAAGACCATCTGAGCTGAAAATAAGTTTCTTAAAATATTTTGGTTTGTTCAGGGGAACAACACCATGTCAGATGCCTAAAGCATGTGTGTCTGAAGGAGGAGGGAACATACATTTGGAGATCAAAAGACCCAAGAAGATGTATGTCTGGAATGATGCAAAATCTAACAATCTCAGGGGATGACACACATTTTTTCAAACAAACTGACTGAAATGAAATCTCTCGACATTACTTGAAAACTTTCCACTTTCGATGCTTTGGTTCACTAGTCCCATTCTAAACGTAATTTGCTTTCATCCTCAAAAAACTCATTATTATTTCTAATAACCAATTACCTTGCAGACCCTCTGCTTAGTAACATAGTCCCATCCGCATCTAAGATTCTCTACTGTAGCTCCATCAAAGAGGTGGATTATTCAAGCACACACAAATACACACAGAGAACAGAACCCTCAGATGTGCTTTAAAGGTTGAACGCTGAAGGCAATGATTAATGACAAGAGATTACCTTAGTGGTCTGAATCGGCACTTTCTCTTTCTTAGTCGCTAATCCCTCCACCCAATCTCTCCATCTCTCTCGGATTCACTGTCTCTTTCAGTATGTCTTTATTTATTCAGTTGTCTCTCTTTGGCCAACTCTGTTTTTGTTGCTTTTCATTGAAACTGTGGTGATGATTCTGACACAGAACAACAGATTGCCTGCAACAAATCATCAGTTGGCTATTTCTGATAAAGACGTACAGGCTGCCCTATTTCAACATAAAGACGTACAGGCTGCCCTATGTCAACGTATTGCTACAAAGAAGAGTTAACGTAATGACAAAAGAGCAGGGAAGAGAAAAAAAGAGAGATAAAAGAAAGAACGAAAGATAGGGGACAGGCTTAAAAGTCCTCCAAGTCCAGACCTTCTTGCACATCGCGGGACATTATTAACAGTTTGTTGGCATGCTGACATTGTCCTACTCAGGGCTCACGGTCAGAGAGTTAATATGATGTGTTAAACATCATAATAGATGGATTCTGTTGAAGCAGACTATAATCCTAGATTGATGTCAGATGGCACTGCAACCTCGAAATGCCAAGGTAGCTTTATTGGGTTGAAAGTAGAAGAGAATACCAAGACCATGGGAGACTAAAAATGTTTTACTGCTATCATATGTCCTCACCAATTAAAGCAGTGAGTTTGTGTTAGGGTAGAAATACAATCCTTGTCCCACCATACTAATAAAATGAAATAAATGGTTGTCAGACTTCATATAAAAAAGTGCTGAGGGTCCAGTTCCTTACATAGGGATGTAGTGATTCCATCATACTAAATTTACTGCAAAAAAATGTCTAACTTTAACATTTAGAATTGATACTTCAACACAAGGCTAAGCATCAAGAGGTGACATGTACCTCCACAATGGTGACTTTGGCTGCCTTGCACATGGGCTGGTTGAAGTTCCTTGCTGTTTTCCTGAGGAAAAAAGCAGAGAATGAAACTACACAGTTTGACTTGATAACAATCATGTCTCTCATTTTCAAGAAGAAGTCACTCCCTAAGCTTGTTCATAGCTATAAAAGTATGATGGCTACTGTGAGAACTACTGCACCCTTGTGGTGGACAATGTTAGCACAGTAAACTAGGTACCAAAAGTTCATCAAAAGTCAATGTATTTATGTTTCTTTTTGTTTTGTCTTCCAACACATTTTAATTTATATTACACAATCTGAACTTTACAGAGGCACAAACAAGGCATTTTGTGATGTTTGAAGTAGAGTCGACCAACATAGTTACAGTGTTGTATTAGCTGCTGTACTATCTGTTCAGCGTATTTTCCGTATGGTGGAAGTCATCTATCTCACATAAACTGCAGGTTGTACGTCTGTTTACATTAATGCACCTGTGCAAGACTGGCTGAGCCATCTAGTCTTGATTCTAGCATTTTCCACCCAAGTATGTTGTTAGGGAGTGAGAAAACAAAGGTTGTTTCTGTTACAAATTTGGCTTCATGTCATAAAGGTCTAAGAATGAAAATCAACAAGAGCACAGCTAAATTTTGGGCCTTTCAAAACTCACAGTTCGGTTCATTAATAAGAAGATACACATTTGAAGTGCCTTGTAGCATAGCCTCATGCTTAACAAGTACTTTTCAAAGGTGAAGTTTCAGAAGAAAAAAGGACAACACTGTCTGACAGTGAAGGCAACACCTCCCCACACTGTGACTACAAAGCAGTAGCCTGCTCTGCTAGCAGTGTAAACAATGTAAGGTGATTAGCAGGGGTTTAATCTATCTAGACTGTTGGTAAATATGGTAGAGGTAAATATTGACAGTTTGAAATGGATTTGTACTCTACTCGAGAACACATCGTACCTGAAAACGACATTCCCAGCCTTGTCAGCCTTCCACGCTTTGATGAGGGCGAAGTCTCCCACAATAGCCTGCTCCATGATGTAGTTTCTGCCATTGAACTCACGCACCTGTGCCCGGTAACATTCCCAAACATGACCAAACGCTGTGGCAACTGCTGAGGACAGTTGAGTGTATCAAGTTATTGGCTGGTGGTGGACATGGTGGAAGAGCTGGAGTTTACCGCACCTCTCTCTGCTCGCTGGCAATGGCAATGGAGCCATCTTTGTTGTATTTGATGGGGGAGCCGCCCTCCTGAATGAGTGTGCCGAAACCAGTGGCAGTAAAGAAAGCAGGAACACCTGCACCTCCAGCACGAATCCTTTCTGCCAGGGTCCCCTTAAGAAAGAACCGGTGACAACAGTTGGCGAGCAAAAGTGACAGTCCCCAGTTAATAACGATCAGAGTAACCTTCAAATCCCCATGGTGACTTATTTTATGAGGCATTTGAACAAGCGTGGTGTCATGTCATGTCAAATCTGGAAATCGGCATTGGGTTGTTGTGAGGATGCTCTCGAATTTTATTCTGGAACATCCTCTATTCTAAAGAAACTTGGCTGCCATCCACTGTGACAAGTGGATTTCAAGTTATACATCGCTTGAACAATGCAGACCTGTATTCTCCATGTAACATAAAGAGAATCTGACTGAGTACTCCACTCAACAGCGCACCCAGGCAACAGCACTCTCCTATCTTGATGACTGTAATTCTGTCCTTATTGGCCTCCCTCTGCAAATAGTCCCGAAAGCAGCTGCCTGAAGTATCCATAAACTACTTCTCTGTAGAGAACACTCAACTGGTTGCTGGTCACCGCAAGGATTAGACTCAATTGCAAGACACACATGTATGCATACGGTGGGCTTCAGGACAGGACCCACACACCTCAGGACATCATCCAGCAGTATGTACCGACTAAGGCACTTTGCTGAGACATAGGGTTGCATCTGTAGAGAGCACCAGAACATCCATCCATCCATCCATTGTCTTCTGCTTATCCGGGGCCGGGTCGCGGTGGCAGCAGTCTGAGCAGGGAGGCCCAGACTTCCTTCTCCACACACACCTCCTCCAGCTCCTCCGGGGGGATCCCGAGGCGTTCCCAGACCAGCCGAGAGACGTAGTCCCTCCAGCGTGTCCTGGGTGTTCCCCGGGGCCGCCTCCCGTAGGACATCCCCGGAACACCTCCCGAGGGAAGCGTCCAGGAGGCATCCGAAAACAGATGCCCGAGCCACCTCAGCTGGCTCCTCTCCACGTGGAGGAGCATCGGCTCTACTCCGAGCTCCTCCCGTTTGACCGAGCTCCTCACCTTATCTCTAAGGAGCGCCCAGCCACCCTGCGGAGAATACTCATTTCGACCGCTTGTATCCGCGATCTCGTCCTTTAGGTCATTACCCAAAGTTCATGACCATAGGTGAGAGTAGGAACCGAGATAGACCGGTAAATTGAGAACTTTGCCTTCCGGCTCAGCTACTTCTTCACCACGACGGACCAGTAGAGAGACTGCATCACTGCAGCGGCTGCACCGATCCGCCTGTCTATCTCACGTTCCGTCCTTACCTCACTCGTGAACAAGACCCCGAGATACTTAAACTCCTCCACTTGAAGCAAGGGCTCCCCACCACCCGGAGGGAGCAAGCCGCCTTCTTCCGGTCGAGAACCATGCCTCAGATTTCGAGGTGCTGACTCCCATCCCGGCTGCTTCACACACGGCTGCAAACCGCTCTAGTGCATGCTGTGGGTCCCGGTCCGATGGAGCCAACAGGACAACATCATCTGCGAATAGCAGAGATGAAATCCTGTGTCCCCCAAACCAGACACCCTCCGGCCCCTGGCTTTGCCTAGAAATTCTGTCCATGAAAACATATGAACAGAAACCGGTGACAAAGGGCAGCCCTGGCGAGTCCAACATGCACTGGGAACAGGTCTGACTTACTACCGCAATGCGAACACAGCTCCTGCTCTGATAATACAGGGACCGGACGGCCCATAGCAAAGGGCCCCGGAACCCGTACTCCCGGCAAACCCCCCGCAGGGCACCATGAGGGACACTGTCGAACGCCTTCTCCAGGTCCCCAAAACACATGTGAACCGGTTGGGCAAACTCCCTTCAACCCTCAAGCACCCGATGAAATGTGTAGAGCTGGTCCAGTGTTCCGCGGCCAGGACGAAACCCCCACTGCTCCTCCTGAATCCGAGGTTCGACTATCGGACGGATTCTCCTTTCCAATACCCTGGCATAGACCTTACCAGGGAGGCTGAGGAGTGTGATCCCCCTGTAGTTAGAACACACCCTCCGGTCCCCCTTCTTATAAAGGGGTACCACCACCCCGGTCTGCCAGTCCAGCGGCACCGTCCCAAGGCGCCATGCAACGTTGAAGAGACGTGTCAGCCACGACAGCCCCACAACATCCAGAGACTTAACATACTCGGGCGGATCTCATCTACGCCCGGGGCTTTGCCACCGAGTAGCCCACCGACCACTCGGTGACCTCCGCCTGGGTGATTGACGAGTCGGCCTCCGGGTCCTCAGCCTCTACTTCCTCCTCGGAAGACGTGACGCCAGGCAGGCCCACCACCCACAGGAAGGACCGTAGGGGGCCGGTGCAGTGTGTTTTGGGCGGCGGTCAGGGGCAGGTGCCTGGACGACCGAGGCCATGCGCACGGTCTCTAGCGCTGGGGACATGGACTGTCACCTCGCTGGCAGGAAAGGAGCCCGAGCTTGTGCGGGAGGTAGAGCGTTACCGGCTAGATATAGTCGGCCTCACCTCCACGCACAGCCTGGGTTCTGGGTCCATTATCCTCGAGAGAGGCTGGACTCTACATTTCTCTGGTGTTGCTCGCGGGGAGAGGCGGCGGGCTGGCGTGAGCTTGCTCATAGCCCCGTGGCTCAGCCGCCACGTGTTGGGGTTTACCCCGGTAGACGAGAGGGTCGTGTCCCTGCGCCTTCAAGCCGGGGACAGGTCTCTCACTGTTGTACTATACCAGAACATGTGAGTGACAAATGGCTTGTCAGCCAGTCAAGTATTACAAATGGGTCAGGTTGAAATGTACTTTATTTTTCCTTTTTGCCTGTCTGAGTTCATAAGCAGTCATACCGGCTAGACAAGGCAACTTGATGGGAAGGAAAAGGAAGGAAGGAAGTGGAAGAAAAAGGATGGAAGTTAGGAAGGAAGGAAGGAAGGAAGGAAGGAAGGAAGGAAGGAAGGAATATTATTTAGATTCAAGCTCACCTGTGGTGTAAGCTCCACTTCCAGCTCACCAGACAAGTACTGCCTTTCAAACTCCACATTCTCCCCGACATATGAGGAGATCATCCTCTTTATCTGCTTGGTCTGTAGCAAGAGGCCCAAGCCGAAGTTATCCACCCTGCAAGGACACAGACTCATTTAAATGTATTCGTCTTTTGTGTAGCAATCTAGTATAAGGTGTCAAATTACCATAATCTCTTGTTTTCATTCATGTATTTCTGTGTATCCTTCCATCATGAGATCCTTTTTATTTCCCTTCCACAATCTCTAGGCAAACTGGCTTTGGCACTAAAATCATGCAGCAGGTCAACCCAGCCAAACCAGACTAAGAGTTATGTGTTTACCTGGCTTGCTCTGATGGACCCACCTGCCAAACAACTAGCAGCCAAATGCAAGACACATCTGGCAAAAGAAGAATCCAACTAACCCTATTTCGAAAAGTCCCCACAAACAGGAGGAACCTCAATGTTTCTTTTTTAAGCAAAAAGTTCAATCACCAATTTCAACTTGTCATCACATGTAATCACTCTGGCATGTACAATGCTCACGGGTGCCAGCTTTTATATGAGGCTCAGATATTAACTGGTGGAAACAGACATAAATGAAGCTATTGGATGGTGTAACAGTTGTATGGGAGAGAGGTCTTCCTTGCACCCAGTGGTACAACTGTCACTGCCGAAGGTTTACAGTAGTCCAAAGTTCTTGGTAGACAGTTGGGTTTTGGCCTATACTCCTTAGATTAAGGGGTATATTTAAATCATTTGGTATGATTATAATGTAGATGCCAGTGTTTTCATTTGGGGGATTCATAGGAGATTCAACTGCTGTTCCCATCTTTTTTCACAAGACACCTGACCACCAGCATTGTTTCTTCTCCATATTGTCTCAGTTGAACTACCTCCAAGGACTCTAAAAACAAAGATATAGTTTGAGACTCAGGCAACAGTCAATGCGTGCAGAAAGAACAGACAAATTGTGTTCTCTTACGAAAAAAGACTAAAATAAAAGAATCTTAAGAAAGTTTGTCCCAGTGCTTAGGATAATATTGATGTCCTGCCCTGTCCTAAGCACAGCCATTCACTCGAGCAGTCTGTCCTTGTGGTTCACTGTAGGGTTCTAGCTTTGTGTACACAGTTGGACTGTGCTGCACAGTGACTTTCCATCTAGTCAGCTGACTGTAGAGGCAGCTCAGTGGACAGCCCTTCAACCCTGTTGAGGCCCTCAAGTCTCATATTTCAACCTGGATAAAGACGCTACAGACTGAGGGAGCAGGACTAACAAGAGCAACACAAATATAAGAACAAAGAGACTGTTCAACAGTATATTTTAAATAGATTCCCCATGATACAACACCTTAGCCTAGATTCTAAAGTGGACACTAAAAGCTAGTATTTTATGGAGGGATATAGTAAAATTATGGGTTCTGCCTGTAAGGACAGTAGACATTTTTCACCAAAGGTGCATGCTCTAAAAAGGTTTGCATCTGCTTTTAACTGACACAAATACAATCCTCTGACAGCTACTTTATTTTGCCACTAGACATTTAGAGTCTAGGAATATCTACTGCCTGTGTCTACAAATATCTCAACGCTTTCATTTTCTATTCGTAAACATCTCAATGCCAGCTTATGCTTCTCAAGGTCATTACTTCATTTTTACCTTCTGGGAGAACAAGCACAGTCAAACTGAGCGTACAAGCAAAGTTGTCCTGCCACTGAATACTGTAGAGTGAACCTGGCATTGTGCCCACAGCCCAACACCTATTATTAGCCAACAGCATGACATTACAACTTCTGTGTGCTATGGCAGCCAGACAACTGGATACATAGCTCACTTTCTTCCAAACACTGCGGTAAAGATTAGACTCTTCTCATTAAGTACACTTCAAAGTTAGAATTATTATATTCGTACTGTATGATCGTTTATCAGCCCAGTTTCATGATAATGATTAATGACACAATTAACTGGTTCAAACATGTAATCGGCGGGTGGTAGAGACGCATTATTACAAGGATTACATTGAAAGGAAATTTTAGGAACATATCAACAGCAATGCAGATTAGTCTGCATACTCTGGAAGCTTATAGGCACAATTTGACTTGAGAAGACATTTAGAACGCAGTTCTTATATTAGCATATGTTTGCCCTAAATCAACAAAATTAACTAAAGTAGGTGAGATTATTCATATGGCATTAAGCAAATGTCTTTCAGACTGTTAAAAACTGTCAAACTATTGGGTTTGGGTTTAACAGAAAATGAGCGACTATTTAGGGTTACATTTCATGCATGGATGTACATGTGTGTTGACACAAAAGAGAAAAAGCATGATACTGCATGTCACCTGACTCTGAAAAAAACACACATTTGTTCATCTCACAGTATGCATGCAAACACACACACACACACACTCACCCAGCATTGTTGCTGACTGCTGTAAGGCTCTTCACACCAGTGGTGAGTAAACTCTTGATAAGGTTCTCTGGGATCCCACAAAGCCCAAATCCTGTACACAACGGAACAGAACAGCAAATAATGGTGGAATACAGTGAGCAATGCTTGGTTCTAGAGCACCATCAATTCTCCCAAAAGCCACTTCTTATAACTACTTCATAAGATCTAGTTGTTGGTTTCATGTCAAATCAAATGAATAGTCCCTTACGGAGCAATATTATTGAAAGAATTTATTAGGAATGGTGATTGAAGATAACTCAATTTTTATTCACGTCGGCATGGGCAAAATCTTTTCCAACCGAAAGATCATTTCTCACAGAAGTGCTTTGATGGGGTAAAGTCCTTTGTTACCTCCCACCAGGATGGTAGCTCCATCGTGAATGTCTTTGACTGCATCTGTGGGGTTTGTGTAGAACTGGGCATTTCTGTGACTGGAAGTGGAAAAGTATCCGCCACAGGTCTGAATATACAACAGAAATACATTTTCAAAATATGTTAACGAACAAAATAAAAATTCAGCTCGATTGAAACCCACAATTCTCTCTGTGACTGTGTGCTGTGTGCTGAGGCGCAACCTATCAAAAGATCTGTACTTGGGTTGATGACAAGAATTACACAGATATATATTGCATGTCACATTAAGATAAGTAAGAAGGATTTCTTTCCCCCACAAAAGCAAGTCTACCAAGTCTCATAATCAACATTCTGAAACTAACCTCATGGCAAGTCCAGTCAGCCAGGAGTCATACAGTGATGCCACAGATTACATCCAATCATAAGGTGGGACATCGACATGCTGCTGCTTTGTCCACACAGCAGCGTCTGCACCGATCTCTCTCAAGTTGCTCTTTCAGAAGTTACCTCACACCGATAGGTCTTAAATAAAACATCTTGGGAAGAATGCCAAGGAGCAAATTCCTTCAACTCGAGTGCCAAAAGAATTGCATACAGTTTGACCTCATCAAGGCTTTCATTTCCAGACATTATGCTAGCACTTGGTCATCCTTTAACTCCCCCACTGTAACTAATTAAATCTACTGAATGGACTACTGTGTACAGCTAGAGGAGCTTTCTGGAGGATTTTATACGTTTTATACGTCCACAAAAAGTCTATTAGAATTCCCTGAAATTACGAGATGACTGGTTTGGATACAGAGAATATACTGAAAAGTATCTTAAAAGCACCATGCTGATGAATAATTCTGCCCGAAGAGGTTTAAATCATTTACCTGTATGAGATCTATGGGCCCAGTTTCCCAGACATGGATTAAGACAAGTCCAAGACAACAACAAAAATGTTTTCAACGGATATATTAACTGAAATTTTCTCTTACTTTGGGGCTAGGCTTAGTGCGTGTCTGGAAAACTGGGCCGAGTTTTCTGCCTATTGACATAATGGACTCAAAAGTGATCTGTACTGAACGTATGAACAATCCTACATTGTTTACAACACAACTTTAAAGTAGTAACTTAACTATTGAACATAGCCCCCTAAAAAGCCAGATGTAAACAACTGACTGCAGAAAACGATGAACTACGGTTGCACCTTGTTGCCCTTGTACGTAGTCTAAGTAGCTAGTGCCTAAGTGGCGATTGTAGCGTCCTGTAAGTTTGGCTCAACTGACCGACGACTAGTTTTGAACGCTTTCTTGAATTTCCTTTGGGATCAATAATGTGAATTGAGGCCATTAGCAGGCACCCCTGATTTGAAACGCAACAATATATGTATCTGAACGAAAGAAAATTTTGGACATACACAAAGACATTGGTGCATCTTCGCGTAAGGCAAAATCAGGAATCATGAAAATCAGAAAACGAAATCATTCTAAAAGATCGATCTTAAATTAAATGGACAAAACTCTGAATACCCTATGTAGGCTTTATTGTTATTGTTAAATGGTTATAAACAATAACACGTGTAGGGCTGTTGTGAGTTTCAGTTAGGTAGACAACATAATTTCGTGTCTGACGTATTGTGCATCTCGATACTGACCTTGCTTATGGAATGTGTCGGAAATTTAAAATTTGATCTGCAGGTGGCATAGGCAAATACACTTTTGACGATTTTATTATCCACTCTTGACAATTTGAGGGCCGCCATGTTTTAGGAGCTAACCACCACCCTTCTTGGGGGGATGATGGGCAATCGGCACTTTTCAATGTGAGCTTGAATACACAGTGTAGGCTGAGATCAACGCGCCCTGTCCTTGCAGTCAGCTGCCTGGTACTTGTCGTAAAATCAACAGGAAAGCGCGTTTTGGATGCCGGCGCACAGTCGGCGAGGAGTCACTTGAGGCGAATTACACAGTAAAAAATAATGTGGTGGTAAAAATGACCACAAAAAATTTGGTCAAATAATGACTGTAGGCTATGTGTTTGTTAGGCAATGAATGCATTTATTCACCTTAAGTTAATGGTTTGTTTATTTTATCCATCCTGTGTGTCGACTCCAGAGCTGGGCGACAACGTCCACTTTACAGTCAAATTGTAAACATACAAAATCAACCCGCGTTGGCTATACATTTGCTGTATTAAAATGGTCCATCAGTGTCTCAAACTGTGAAGTTGTAGTTAAGGTATTGCACTTGGCTCACCCAGATGAACACAGGCTGACCCCGGAATACATGACGATTGAATACAACGACCGTAAACGAAACAAGGCGGAGAAAAAGGAGTGACAGATGCTCGGTTATCGATTTAGCTTTAGCTGTTTCAGGTTTAGGCTCAACAGGATAATTCCAATGTGCCCATTAAGTGCTAATTGATGAAGTGAAACACTAGTAAAGTTGTGTTGTATTTAATTTCTGGCAGTTTATTAGTTTGTTAAACATTGTTTAACAAGTCAAGGCAAAGAGGAAATAAGTTCCAGATAGTTTTCACAACCATACATTTTACATACATTTTCACTACAGAGAATGTACAAACTACACTTGAAATAACAGTTTTTGACACACAAAAAACATCAACAGCATACAGACCTATGTTACAATCAAGCACAAGAAGACAGCAAAACATTTCAGCATGTGAATAATAATTGAGTCACGTGATTGTGTTTTAGTCATGGCAGACGATTGCAGACGACAGGGGTTCGAGCTGGAGAGAAGGATATTTGAGTTGGACAATAAATGCGCCAGCCTGAGAACTGAAAAACAAGGTATCGGTAAACATTGTAATAAAAAACGTTTTCAGTGATGTGTCTATCTAACACATTGCTTGTTTTTTTGAAGCTTTAATCAAGCATGCAAGCAGGCTAAGCTAGCTAGCTAGTTAGCTTCATACTACCAAAACAACAGTCGCTTTTCCCATGGACAACGAATTTGTTTGCTGGCTATCATATACCAACTACTAGAATGCTGCACTATTATGTCGTCTGCGATACGACGAAGTTTAATTTATTGGTTTTGTTTGCCTTGTGCTACATGGCTACAATAGCTAGCTAACGGTACCACGATAGTAACACAGCATAGCGTTAAAGCTGCAGTCGAACTCACTAGCTAGACTAGCTTGATAGCTATTATCGCTAACCAGTTGTCTCGAGCTTACAGGCTTCGTCAAATGTGTTCAACTGGTTCGTTTCCCATCGAAAACACTTAGTAACGAACGTTACCAAGGTTTTCTTAACCTTCATACGATAAATGTCAAAACAAGTCTCATCCTCAGTCTGTCTTGACTGGGTAACCTACGTAGCCTATCAGTAGGCTACTGCTGATGTCGAAATGGCAAGAGCTAGCTAACGTTACCGTTAGCGAGGCCAATTGTATTCGTGTCCCTCCCTTGTCATGCAGTAAGCGTGTAATACATTTTTTTAAAAGGTCTGAAACAATTTTGTTGTACTGTAGGTACTATGTATATAGAGTAGTGCACATATTCACTTCTGACGTCCTGTGCTGTGTCCCACAGGCCTATAGCTGGACATGTATGTTTCATATGGATTTTTGTATGAATTCATCTTTGTAGGAATGTGTATTTGCATCTCTGTAACTGGCAGTTAACGTCAATTTGTCTTTTCTTCTTCTAGATGATGACTATTTACAGAATGCGTCTGCGATATTAGACAAGTTGAAAAGCTTTTACAGACAAGGGGGGGAGACTAGCAGTCTCCCCAAACTGCTTCAGGATTACACACAGGTATTCCAGTTCATTTATTGTGACTTTATTCCGAGCTCCACATTGAGGTGGTAAGATAAATGGGCTTGGTAGTTTGACATACGTACAATGCATCACCATTGGTGGTAAATATCCTCAGAAATGGAAAGACATTTTTCCACCATCCTGAAAGCTATCTCTCTGCTGATGCTTCCCCAAATGTCTACCACCACATTGTGACTACTGATATTAATTATTGTACAATTCTAATGGTAAAAGAGAATCTGGATCTATTATAGATCTATTCTGGAGGAGTGTAGTCAACCAATCCTGTCAAATGGACATATCATATTGTAAATGGCTTTGGTCGAAAGTGCCTGCTACATGACTAAATATAGAAACAGTGTTCTTTAGGTGTAAGCCAACCATCTATATACCCTGCTCCTCTTGGTAAAGAATAAAGTTATTAGCAATAAAAGGACAGAGCTTTTAAGTGTGTATGTGGTGTGTGTGTGTATGTAAAGGTGATCTTGGACATCACATTCTATGAGGAAAATAAACTGGTGGATCAGGAGTTCCCTGAAGACTGTTCCCCATTTAAGATCCAGCTGCTGCTACAGGACCTCACGGAGCCCGAGGTGCTGGCAGGAAGGCTGGCCCCTGCCCAAGAGGTAGGCGGGACACAGACACATAGTGGTTCAAAAGGACTCTCAATCTCTGCTTCTTACTGCCTCTCGCTTGTTTTCTCTCTCCTTTGATGAGCTCGGAGTGGGGAGGAGTACGTCTGCCTCAAAACCCCATGGGATGATTCTGTGACTGACCTTTCTTATTTCTCCTCCCCCTGCTAGGTGCAGTCTGTGCTGGGTCTGGAGCTGTTGGAGTGCCTGTACTGGAGACGCGGAGCACTGCTTTACATGTACTGCCACACCCTTCACCAACGCAAACAGTGGATCAAGAAGAACAAAGGCACTTTTCTCAAGGTAGGTCTCCCCAAACCTTCATTCCTCACATCATCTCATTGTACCTTCAAAAAAGCCTTTGAACAATAACTTGGTGCAACACTAGAGCCTTTGACTGCAGTAAAAGTGGTTGCAGGTTCAAATTTCCCCTGCTGCATGTTGCGTTGGATAAAATTGCAAACTGAAGATGCATGGATGTTTTAGAGTCAAAATCTGATTGATCAATCTGGTTCTCACTGTTCAAAAAGAATGAGAAGGAAACTGAGCAACGAGTGCAGGAAACTGAGCCATTCATGCAATTGAGCAAGATCATGGTGACAGCATTTTAACTGGATATTATTATACGCTCCTTGTCCCAGTGTCTTCAGGAGGGGGTGCGCTACCTGATGAGGATGCTCCAGGTGAGGAACTCTGTAAAACTGAATGACGGCGTGGTGTTCCACGACTCTGCCACAGCCAATTTCCTGGCCGAAGGTAAACATGGGAATCCTCACTTTATGGACTATGTTGATTCAGTAACAAGCTGATTCTCATGGGTCCCCCTTACGATCTCAGGTGTCGTGACTGAAATACTGGTTTTGATGACACGTTAGACATTTTCTTATGTTTGTGAAAGTATACCTTAGTCAATAGTAATGATGTTGATTACAAATAGTTTTTGGTTCTTCAAAAACGTATTTCAAACTCCATATTTGATGGATTGTGTCATGTTCAAATCATAAAAAATGTATACTGATACCCACTTTCGAAAACATATCTATGAAATGTCATCAATTGATAGTTCCAACTGTTCATTGTCCAACATGTGGGTGCATTTTGGAACAGGTATCTTCTCTGACACTCACCTGCTGACAATGATGTACATTGGAGAGATGTGCTTCTGGGCAGTCAAATACGAGGACTGCAGCATGGAGACCAGCGATCGCAAAGAGGACCGCCTCCAGTTCAGGGACATTGGAACGCAGATCCTTCACAAATACGTCCTGGCCTGCGAGGGCCCTCTTCAGGGCCAGGGCTGGAACACAGAAAACGCCAAGGAGATCCTTAGCATCCTACAGTAGAGCCAATTGCTCTCATTCTAAGTTGCCCGCAGGCACAGGTCTAAGACCAGCTTCACTCATGCCCGAATCCAAACCCTTAACCATTAGGCTAGGGGCCATAAAACGGACTTAAACCGGTGTCTGTGGGCAACCACCGCTTCTGCTCAACAGCATGGAGGGTGCTGAAGGTTGGTTTCTGGAGGTGGGGAAAGAGAGTGAGTCCTGAGGTGTATAAGGCAGGGGTGTGTGGAGTCTTGCTGAAACGTTACTGTCCCTGCCCCCCTGAAAAAGCACTTATCTTCCAGATTCCAGGCTGTTGGTTGGGCATGTGTTTTGCTCCTAAGAATGTGGTAGAATAACCTAACTAATATTGATTTTAAAAAAGAAAATTATTTTAAAAAAACAGTTGAAAATAAAATCCATAAGGAAGAGATTGTTAAAAAGATTAATGATAATCCTGCTGCAAAGGAGACATCGCACAGCAATTGTTTTATTTATTATTATTTTTTGTTTTTTTATTAATGGCATATATTAGAAAAAGAAATGCAGAGTATTGTTGAAGATTGAAGTGTTCATTAACATTTTCAAGTATGTACAGTTTTGTTCAAAATATCAGCTTTGTAATATTCCACCTCTTTTTTTCCCCCACTTGGTCAGATTTTCTGCCACAGATGACAAGAGGTAAAGGCACAGAGATGGAAACTTTAATATTTTAATAGTATGTATTGAAATGGATAAGCTCTGTGTTTGTGATCTTTTTGGAAGACAAAAAAGGTATTGATTTGTTTTTTTATGTCCTCATTGAAAATAAATATATGTTGGTTTAAAAAGTTTTTTCTTGAATATGCAGTTAAATATTATGGTGTCTTTATTTTGGCAAAGTATTTGCTTTTTTCCTATGGTCATGAACTTTGGGTAATGACCGAAAGGACGAGATCGCGGATA